>CM053573.1:37973838-38163118 GCA_028646485.1 Cryptoprocta ferox
GGGCTCGAACTCACGAACCGTGAGATCATGACCTGAGCCGAAGCCGGACGCTTAACCGACTGAGCCACCCAGGCGCCCCAGAGGGGGATTTTTTTTAACAAAGGCAGAAGAGTAAATCTAATATCGGATTTTTTTTTTTTTTTTGAGAATAAGAGGGAGAGAGTGTGAGTGGGACAAGGGCAGAGGAAGAGGGAGAGAGAGAGAATCGTAAGCAGGCTCCATGCTCAGTGGGAGGCTCAGGGCTTCATTTCCCGACAGTAGGATCATGACTTGAGCCTAAATCAAGAGTCAGATGCTCAGCTGACTGAACCACCCAATTGCCCCTCTAATATTAGATTTTTAAAATCACTGTGCATACCAATTACCTGAGATGCTGGTGGCAGAGTCCAAAGATTCTAAGTATGTGAGTCCAGAGTGAAGTTCCCAAAATCTGAGTCTTCAGCAAGATTCTCCACTTAGTATACCACAGGTGGAGCATGGAGCTTTCCCAGCGACCACTACTTGAACGCTCCTAGCTCATTAAGTGTTTTCTGGGACAGAGTTAGTAACCTACCATGAAATTTCATCACCATTTCACTAGTAGAGTACCCATCAGAATCCAGAAAACTACTTTGCTACTACATGAGAAGTGCCTGATACAAAACTGAACAGAAGTAAAGATCACATCAACATTGCTGAATGTATTATGAAACATTCAGTTAGAAGAAAAAAATACCTATTAAAATCTATTCTCTTTTCTTTTTCTTTTGTTTATTTATTGATTTTGAGAGAGACAGAGATAGCGCAAGTGGGGGAGGGGCAGAGAGAGAATCCCAAGCAGGCTCCTCACAGAGCCCGATGGAGGCCTCGAACTCACAAACAGGTGAGATCATGACCTGAGCCAAAACCAAGAATCAGCCGCTTAACCAACTGAGCCACCCAGGTGAGCCTAAAATCTATTTTCAATCAGTAAGTTACTTAAATTTTGCTAGGGCAAAGAATACAAGCTTTTCATCATATATGAAGCAGCAATTTAGAGGAGTAGAAAACTCTCCAGATATGAGATAAGAAAAGGCTCAAATGGGAGTTCTGATTCTGCTCATTATGATCTTGATGCTGAGCAAGTTTCATCTATCCTTTCTACCTCTCACTCGAGTTAAAGACTAAGGAAATAGAGTGAAATAAAGCCAACACTCTTGAAAAATGCTAAAGGACTATGAAATGTAAATAAGTGTTCTTCTTCTTCCCTATGGTGGGTCTGGAATGAGGCAGAGGACGCTTGACATGAAACCTCGTGCTCTACACTGTGCACTGCCTTTTTCTGAGCCTGGAGAGAAGCAAGTACTAGACGGCCTCCTGCTCTTAGCTGTCCCAGGAAGCCCCGTCCATGGTAGAGCAGAAATTCCTAACAGCCCCATGGGCAGCTCTAGGGATGCCGCCCTGCATGACACTCACCAGTCTCTTTCCCTGCTCCGTCCTGGCAGTCTTCTTGGCAAAACCCTGGCATCCACAAAACATGTTCAACTTTTTAGAAGGATGCAATGCAATCCTTCTACCCTATGAAAATCACAGCTACAATGACTCCAGCATTAGTTTCTTCTATCAATAGATTCAGAGGTGATTTCCCATATGTTTCAGGATTAGGGTTTCATTTTAATTCTTTAAACACTAAAAGAGAAACTTCAATTTGAAACAAGAATTCTAAGTTGACGAAAACAAGACTGGAGACTTAATTTTGGGTTCTACTGAGTATAAGAAAAAATTACTAATTCATAGAATACTAAAATTTAAAGAAACTACGCAATAATGGCTCCCTATGGTTTACTACACTGTGTCCAGACTCTCTTGTTTGACTTTTAAGGCCTTAATATTAATAACAAAGATACTCTCTAGAAAATCTTATTTTCCGTCATTCTACCTATGCCAACAAATGCTCTCTTCTTTAATCCTATCCCTCACGTCTCTGTCCTTACAATGTGTGTCCTCATTCTTGCCTCTATTGTTCTTTTAGCTTTTTTTTCCTCCTCAAACCTGAAGTGCCCTCTACTTCCTTTGATATTTAAGTAACTTATCATTCAAAGGACAGATTCAATTCCACTTCCTCCTTACACTGAATTTGGATTCAGTTTCAATACTATAAAGACACAATATTCCTTATTTGTTCTTAATATCACTAATTTCTTCATGAGTGATTGGTTTTTATATCAACTATAGTAAGTTACTTAAAGAACATATTTTTATTTCTTTATATTCCTTCTATACGTGTTTCAAACATTTTAAATGCCAATCTTCTTCTCTAAGTAAATCTTGTCTATTTCACTGTGTATCAGTAACTAAAATGTAGTTAAACAGTAAATTTATCTTTATTCCTAAATTTAACCAAAAGAAACCCAAATGGATTTTTACCAAAAAGGAAGAAGAGAGGTAATGTGTTTTGCTAAAAATAGAAAACTAGCCCTTATTTTTTGATCAAATCATTTTTTGATTATTAGGGAGTATATAACTGATGTTAAAATAATGAAATACATGAAACTCATAGAATACTAGTTTTTTGAACTATCTATGCATAACAATAAATTTTAATAAGCTATGTGGTAATGCTACATCATAAATCATATATGCACTATATAAAAATGCTTTCAATTACCTCTTTCCAAAACAATATTTCCATTGTTATTCTAAAACACATACAAATAAATGTGTAAATAAATATGATGCTTGGTCATATTAAAGTTCAGCTATTGGCTTCCAGCGATTTCTGACATGAAATCACTCCTCTTCATACACCCTCCCTGATCCCAGCCCCACTCTGTTCCACAATTTGAATGTGGATAAAAAGAGGATAGTATTTTAGAAGCAGAAATATCTCTGCAGTGAAGAAGAAAATGCAATATGTTCTTCAGCTCAAACAGAACAGTTCTTATTTCCTGAGAATTCTAGAAATCATTCTGTATATTTTTAAAAGCTGGAAGAGCATTTCTTTTTTAAAAAATGTTTTAAAGTGTTTATTTATTTTGAGAGAGAGAGAGAGACAGAGAGAGAGAGAGAGAGACAGAAAGAGAGAGAGAGAGAGAGAGAGAGAGAGAGAGAGAGAGAGAGAGAATGAGTGGGGGAGGGGCAGAGAGAGAGGGAGAGAGAATCCCAAGACTCTACACTGCCAGCATAGAGCCTGACTCAGGGCTTGATCTCACAAACCTTGAGATCATGACCTAGGCTGAAATCAAGAGTCAGGCACTCAACCAACTGAGCCACCCAGGCGCCCCTGGAGAAACATTTCTTAAGTTTCACTTAGATCAAGCATCTTAAAAAAGGTAATAAGTAATTGGAGCCCACACTCACCTCACCATCCTATATCTGTCATGGTTGTCCTTTCATTCACAAACTCTGCTTTTAATTCCATACTTCTAAAAAAAAGGGAATAAAAAGTGAATTACAAATTTATATTTTTATCTCTGTGTTTTCATTTATGCTGATGTTTCAAAATACAAAACCTGAACTCAGCAATGGCTTTGGGGTCTGATTTTCTTTTCTTATATGTCTTTCAATCAATCTAAAAGTTTAAATACTATCTATTCTACTTGCAATACTTAAAAAAAATAACTCCAATTATAAATGCATGCATACGTTAGGAATTTTCTGTCATTTTCCCTGTTCTCACAGTACGTCACAAACAAAATATCTGGAGACTCAAGCTAGGTAATTGACTTCTTATGTTTGTATTTTCCACTGAGTAATGGCTGAACTAGAGCTGTATATGTACACTATTAAACCTGAGCCAAAACCCTAAATGTGTTTTCTTTCCCCCAAATCTTCCCATTGATAAAAAATAATATATAGTAGTTATTGTTTTTAGTAAAAAAAAAATATGAAAAACCACTTTAAGTTTTAATAGCCATTATCCAAACTATAGAAAATGTTCAAACATGAATTTTAATAGTCTACGAAGTAGTAAAGTCTACACAATTTGTTGCTGTTAAGAGGGTAATAAAAATAAATGTATGCTGGAATTTGATGTTGCTTAGCCTAAAAATATAGTAAAATGTGAAATAAACCATATTCTTCAAATCATGAGTGTTGGTTTTCACTTTATCATTTCAAATATGCAATACCATTCTATTTTAAAAACTACAAAGGAAGAATAAAAACTATGCAGCAGATATGGAGTTTTTAAATGTCCAAATGTTTTTTATAGTGTTTGTGAAAGTCTGAGTTATAAAATGAGTCTCTCTTATTTGACCAGATAAACTACAATAATTTTTCACTTACAGTCCTTTACCTCACATCACTCAAAGAATTTACATTCTCATTTTTTAAACTCCATTTAGACAAAGACACTTCCTTTTACTTTCCTGAATTTAAAAAAAAATCAGTAAAAAGTAGTTACTGAAATACTGTTGCCAAATAACATTCAAGTGCAAATGGAAAAGGATGGGAGTTTTCTTCATCTCTGCATTGTGTTTTGAGTTCCAATATTTCAAGAACAGTTTTGAGTGAAATCTTGTTGAATTATGTATTAGATTTTGAAAAACAGCTTCTTTCAACTTTTCCCTCTCAAAATAAATCTCGATGGAGACGAAATGAAAGAAATGTTGGCACTTACAGAGGACTTGAAGAAAAGGTTAGAGTGCCAGTGAAAGAAAAATGTTGGCACATATTCCACAGAAAAAGATATAACTTCATTAATTATTAAGGAAACTATATCTGAAGGAAACAAGAGGAAAAAAGAACAAACATTTTCACCCATTTCAGAATATTTGTGAAAGGGTAATTGTAGTTCTAGAGAGGTGTGGGTTTGTTTGGTTGGGGGTTTTGTTTGGTTTGGTTTGGTTTGGTCTTTGTTTCTTTTTCTCCTCCTCTCCCCCTCCCGTTCTCCTTCTTCCTTCTATTAGTGTATCAATTTAGTGTACACACCTGCGATTTAGAGAGTGGAGCTTTCGAGAGTTTCTGCAACCTGACTGCTGAAGCGTTAAACAGAATCTGGAGCCATAGGTCTGTCCTTCCTCTGCAGAAACAAATCCCACGACCACATCTGCCCCCTTGCGTTCGTTTTGGGGGTTAGCGCGATTCGAACAGCTCTCGGGCTTGGAGTTTGGAGCATGCGCAATCACAGAAGCCTCTCCGGGTCTGAGTACGCTGACTTCAGCGATTCGGTGAGGCACCGTGTTCGTGCAGAACTAACTTGACTGTACAGTGACTGGGGTGTTTATTTCCCACCACTCAGCTTGAGGTAACGGTTTTACCACACAGCGGATTTCTTTGTTGAGTCCTAAGAGCAAACTGTATCTTGGTAGTTTGTCAGTTTAACTCAGCTGAATTTAACTTGGTGATAACTTTGTTGATACCACCACAATTGAAATACCACATTTGCCTGTTTGAAGATATAGATGCTCATATTCACATCTTGACATTGGTCTGAAAAGAATCTTGCATCATGTGCCACCTAAAATAGAACCTTTGCAAACTAAAAAAAACAAAAACAAAAAAAAAACAAAAAAAAACTTATACAGGAATAGGATTTAGCAGAACTTGGAAATATGGCAAGGAAATTAGTTGATTAAATTTCTTCCTCTGAAAAAATTACCATAGAACTTTAAAGATTCTTTTCCCTTTTCTTTTCCTTTTTTCTTTTCTTTAAGTGATCTGCAATTTAACTATGGTGGATCTTAAATTTGTATGATTTTAAGTTATCCTCCTTGGGCTTCATTGGAATTTATGGTTCTAATGTTTTTCTTTCAGGAGTTTGAGAAAACTTCTCAATCACTATTTTCAAATATAGCCTCATACCCCATTCCCCAACCCCCTTCTTTTTCTAGAATTCCAATTAGATATTTGTTAGACCATCTTACTCTGTCCTTCATGTCTCTCTCATATTGTCTACTTCCCTGTATCCCTGGGCTTCAATTGTAGGTAGACACTTATGGTATAAAATCATTTATCAAGTTTAAAATTTCTATTGTGTTTTTTTTTTATTTCTAGAAGCATTGGGTTTTTTACATATCTATTTATTCTTAAAGTTTTTTTTTTATTGTTTATTTATTTTTGAGAGAGAGAGACAGAGTGTGAGCAGGAGAGGGGCAGGGAGAGAGAGGGAGACACAGAATCTGAAGCAGGCTCCAGGCTCTGAGCTGTCAGCACAGAACCTGATGCAGGGCTCAAACCCACGAACTGTGAGATCATGACCTGAGCTGAAGTCAGACACCCAACCGACTGAGCCATCCAGGCACCCCTGAAACATTTTTTTAAAAACTTATATTTATTTTTTCCATCTGATAATTCCTGTATCTGAAAACTTTTGAACCTTTTTTGGTGTTGTTTATGCTTGCTCTCATTCATGGTGCCTTATTTTTCTATGTTTACTGATTTTTGCTTTTTTTCCTCTTTACTTTGAGCTCTCATTTTCAGTTGAACTTTCTCAGTGGAAATTCTTTGAGGCCTGGGAGGAGGTGGATTTCTTCCTAGGAGGATTAGTATTTGCTTCTGGTAGGCATCCACAGGCATTATCAGTGCTGCTTCAGTTATACTAAATTATTGACTTGAAGTTTTTACTTGTGTGTGTGTGTTTCATAACACTAGATGGTGTGAATTCAGGATACAAACTTAAATGGAAGCCAGATGGTGATTATGAATCTTTAGGAGAAATCCTTTTCTACCTCCAATCAGAATCAAGGTTCAATGTTCAAGTTTCAAGATGAGCAGTGTTTGTTTTGGTCAATTCCATACTGGTGTCAAGAGTGTATGTTCTAGTTCATTTTTAAACTAGAAGTATAACACTTTGGGGTTCCAGTTTTATTTTAAAAGGCGTCCCCTAATATAATCCCTAACTTGGGTGAAGTATAAATTTTGTCTCACATCCTTGAAAACTTTTGAGATCCTCTGAGCTCAACAAATACCATTAAGGCAAAAAGCCAGCCTTAGTGCCTTATTTATGTCTCAGAGTTCCTGCCTTAAACTTGTTTTGGGCCTAAGCGGAATTTATCTATTTTGCCAGCATTTGCACACATTTATATTTTGAGAAATATTTTTGCTCAGCAGTTTTAGTTGTTTTCAACAATAGGATCAGTTCAGGTATTCAGTTTACCATGTTACCACGGAGGCAAAATTGTTTTAAATGTGGTTTTTCTTCTGCATTCATTATGATTCATTACGATTCTCTCAAGTCTTTACTCCATTTTATTATCATTTTGTTCCTTGCTGTTTCTGATATTATGATTTATTTGTTAGATCGACAATCATGGGTCAGTTCTCAGATTGTTTTCTTGTCTCTGAAATGTCCTTTTAACCCATTAACTCTAATCATCTTGGCTTTTAGCTCTTCTTTTAATGGATTATATTTTGTTATTATGCTATTGCATATCATAAAACACTCATGGGGATTCTGCTCTGTAGTTTGAGTTACGCTTACTTCTAGACTTTTGCATAATATGAACCAGAAGTCTTTTTCTTCCTTGTTTCCTCCCTCCCTTTCCTCATTCCTTCCATTTTCCTTTCCTTTCTTTCTTTCTTCCTTCTGGTTTTTTCTTTTTTATTATATAGTTTCATAATTGCCATGTGGTTTATTCTTATCTTGATCACAGGTATTACTGCTCAGTTCAAAACAGAATAGATCATTTTCCTTGAATCACTTGGCATCTAATCTAAAATCAGCTAGTCTATTCTTCAGGTTTTTTGAGTGTGCAGGGATGGGAGGGTGCAGGCTGAGCCTGCAAGGGTGATGGGCAGAGCCCCGTTGTAGAGGAGTGTTATGCTTGCCAGAGATCTGGTGTCTGAGTTCTTTTCTGAGATACAGTCATGAGTGGATTCGTGGATTGGCTGCCATTACAATGTCACACAATTCATTAAAAATTGCAAGCCTAGAGGCACCTGAGTGGCTCAGTCTGTTAAGCGTCCAACTTCGGCTCAGGTCATGATCTCACAATTCATGAGTTCAAGCCCTACGTCAGGCTCCATGCTGACAGCTCGGAGCCTGGAACCTGTTTCAGATTCTGTGTCTCCCTCTCTCTCTACCCTCCCCCACTCTGGCCCTTCTAATCTCTGATGAATTCTCAAGGATGTAGTTCCAATTAAAGTTTTGCAGATCTCACCCTCATTTTTGTTAGGACAGGTTAACTCCTCAGTCCGCATATTTCCAAATTAGATGACATTAGTGAGAATTTTCAGGATGCTTTGGACTCATTTTCCCACTAATTCTGAGAAGATGAATGGCAGGTTTAGGAGACCTAATACAATATGACAATATTTTCTGTTTCTTGTTTTGACCCCATTTCTTTTCATTTACAGTACTAGGTTGTGACCTTTTATTTGTTCTGTTGCTGGTGATCAGTTTTTCCACCCCCTCCCTTTTGTAAGTTTTTGAAATTATTTGACCATTGACATGTATTGGGGAATCTCGCTACATTTCCACGATCCTTAGACAAGTAAAACTACTTTAAAATTCCATCCTTGGGCACCTTGGTGACTCAGTCAGTTAAGCGTCCCACTCTTGATTTCAGCTCAGGTCATGATCCCAAGGTTGTGGGATTGAGCCCCATGTAGGGCTCTGTGCTGAGCTTGGAGGCTGCTTGGGATTCTCTCCCTCTGTCCCTCTCCCCTGCTCATTCTCTCTCTCTCTAAAATAAAAATTAAAAAAAATACCATCCTAAAATAAAAATCATTCCTTTTATGAGTAGTTTAATTTTAGGTAATTAGGTTTCAATAGTATTTATCTGTAAAGGATAATGTGCATATAACAAGAGTAGTTATTCTTTATAAATTATCACTACCCATAGAAGAAAACAGAAGTAGAAATGAAATACAAGATAATTTTTTTTGTTGTTGGAGTGGGTGTAATTCTGGGTGCTGGACTTACTAGACAGACCACTGGGAAACCCAGTGTAGCTAGAGGCAGTGAATAGGGACTGGTTGTCTGGAAAAAGGATCTAGAAGTACCATAAGAATAAAAAACTACCAAAAAAATTTTGACTACTTCTTTTTCACTAACAACCAGCCTGGCACCTATATATTTTTTTAAGTAATCACAAAAGTCTTCCTTATGTCAAGGAAATTTTTCATTATTGATTTTAAATAACATAAACTAACATTCGTTCTTTATTCACACTCAACTGCTACTACAACAGAGGTTTAAAGCACAGAGGTTTTTTCACTACTATCTGCTGCCCTCTGCAGGCTAATTTTAAACTCACAGATATATTGGAAGTCTGGGAAAAAAAAAAATCCACTCCCCCCCATATTCCAGTGTAGGTGTACATTAGTAAGCTTGAAAAAAGAGTGCTCATAAAATCTCAAAATTTTATTTCCGTTGCATAGATGCCATATGACTGGGAACTGTTATTTGTTACATGATTGAGAAATGGAGACTTGTCTTTTGAGTGTAGCAGTGAAAGGAAAAGAGAAATGTGCATGGGATAGAAGTTATGCATCTGTTTGGTTTTGACCCTTTTTTTAAAGTTTATTTATTTATTTTGACGGGCGGGGGTGGAGGGAGAAGGGGAGGGAGGGAGAGAATCCCAAGCAGGCTCTGTGATGTGAGCGCAGAGCCCAACGTGGGGCTCAACCTCATGACCTGAGCAGAAATCAAGAGTCAGAAGCTTAACCGACTGAGCCACCCAGTTGCCCCTTGGTTTTAATTCTTAAATAACAGGTAGTTGAACATAAAACATTACTTGATACATTATTTTCTCCTGAATTTTCCTTTCATTAGTTGATTCTCATCCAAAGCAGTTTCTCTGGAATAAATGTGGGCCTTCAAGGTCAAAAGCCCTGATACAAGTATAACATAGAAGAAATTTTAAAAGATGTTGGTCTCATTCAGTCCCACCGGTGTCTGAGTTACAAAGTATGAAGCTGGGTAATAGAAAATGCAGAATTTATTCACAGGATTCTGAAAGTAAAGGATTGCTGAGCTTTTGGGATGGGAGCCTTAGTAGCTAATAGCTCCCAGAGAATTTTCCATTCTAGAAAAGAATAGTGGAAATCTCTTTGATATAGTTGCATAGGATATAGGGGTAGAAAAGAGACCGATGCAGGCCCAGTGAACATCCTATAGCCAGTGTAACATGACAGTTTTTCCAAAGGTCCAAGATAGGAGCTAGGTCTCAGAAGAGAGAGAGCCAACCAGCTGCCCTGCAGGGGCACTTAGGGGCACTTAGGTCACATCTTGAAAATGATGTCAGCATGGAGAGAGAATGTGTGAGTACCATATAAAATGAGTTACATCGCAAAGACTATAACACAGCATCGAGACAGATCAAACAAGAGAAGTAGATGTACTTTCCCAAGGCTGGGAAGAAAGAATGTGGTGGAGGGCAGATTCTGAATTTGAGCAAAGTGTGAAATAGTTATCCATAGAGCAATTGAATTTACTTGGAAATAATTATGCTTTATCCTTCAGACAGATGAGAGTCTTAAGACAGAGATTTTTATCTAGATATGAGAAAAACAAAGTTACATTTTTCTTACTAGCATCTGTGATTGGGGGAAAAAAAAACAGATGCTAGTATCTTCCTCTCTGTTCATACAGATGTTCAGAATTTCTCCTCTTCTATTCTACTAGTCTCTTTCATAGTTGGATTCACTGTCCCCAATAAAAAGAAAGCACCAGGATGATGGATGTGGTTTGTTAATCATGTGTCTCACGTGTCTTCAGTACCTAAATGGCTCCTGGCTTATGATACATGCTCAATAAATGCTAATTAAAGGGGCTCCTGGGTGGCTCAGTCGGTTGAACATCCGACTTCAGCTCAGGTCATGATCTCACGGTTCATGAGTTCAAGCCCCACATCGGGCTCTGCACTGTTAGTGCTTGGGATCCTCTCTCTGCCCCTTCCCCTCCCCCCCGTGCACACATGCACATGCTCTCTGTCTCTCTTTTTCAAAAATAAACATTAAAAAAAATTTTAATACTCATTAAAATGAAATAATTAAAAAACTAGATGACTAAAGCTTAGTCTTTTGTAAGTATGCAGAAAAAAATAAAGATATTACTTTCACCCTTCCTTTCTCATTAATGGACTGTGTATAATTCTTGTGGATACTTAACTTGGTATGTGGCAGTTACTTAGGACCCAACTTAGAAATAGTAAGAGATTCACCATTTGTCAACACACACGACTGACAGAATGTTATCCTTTTCTTAGAATGGTATTTTAAATGTAACTTTTTTCCCTTTTGAATGTCCCTGCCATTCTTAGTCTCTCTGGGTCAGCATCACTAGGAGGAGAGGGAAGCGGTCAGAGATGTATTCATGAAGCCAAAGAATGAGAGGACAGGTCCAGTAACTACAGGTATTTCAAACAGTGTGGTCTGCTGCCCCTTACTGGTAAGATAATAAAATTGCTAAATTACATTTTAAAAGTGTAGTTCTTGGCACTGAAATCCTATTTTACCAAAAATAGCTCTTTTACTACAAAAATTATATAAGTGAATCATCTCAAAAACTAAACCCCATTTGGAAAGTCACTTCATTAAAGGCAGTTTTCTGGCCTTCAATATGGATAACCATAAAGAAAAGTTAAGTAGGAAAAATACTAAACAAACCCCATATGTGTAAATTGATCTCCCATGCTTGAAAACTTGAAAGTCATCATTGGCAACAAATACTCTAAGTTGATTTCTTTGAAGTGACAGTGTCATTTCATTTATTTATTTCTTTCTCTATTTATTTTTAAGGTTTATTTATTTTGAGAGAGAGAGAGTGGGACAGGGACAGAGTAAGAGAGACAGAGAATCCCAAGTAGGCTCCATGTAGTCAGCGCTGAGCCCAGCTCGGAGCTGGAATCCACAAACCGTGAAATCATGACCTGACCCGAAACCAACAGTCGGATGCTCAACCAACTGAACCACTGAGATGCCCATTTCATTTATTTTTAAGAAAATATCTGCCACCTGCCCATGTCTGAGTAACCATGGTTTGTCCGCCTATCACTCTTTCAAGTAAAAATGGCGTTCCGTGAAAAGCAGCAGCTAATTCAGGTTGCAGTTGAAACTAGAGCCCAAGTGCTTCCCTGAGATAACCATCATAATTCTTCAGTATTTCTGCAAATTGCCATATGCACACTTCCCATGTCCTCACACAGGACATTAAAAAGGAGCAGGCATAAACCACTGGGAAAATGCTTTTAGCAGGTGCTTTGGGGTAAACCAGTGAATTCTGAGGGCTTGCAGAACTGTGGGGGGTTGGGCCTTGGAATGCGGAGCCAGCACTTCTTCCCTGGTCTCTGTTAATGGTTAATGAGCGCAGAGATTCCAGTTCCTAGAGTAATGTTATACCTCCCTAGTGCCAGGTTGGCTAGCCATAAGGACTTTAATTTGGGCATGAAATGACCATGGTCTTCACGGAGGTGATCCAGAACTGTAGGGTAACAACCTAATGTGTGGTTTCACTGCTGTATCTTCGGTAAACAGCACTGGCCCTCGGGCTGCGTTGAGATAAGCACCCTAAGTAAGTGTACAGAAAGGACCTCATTCTTGGTAAACAAGGAGACACAATTAGGGATGAGAAAGCAATGCTGAAAACCTAGTCTAAAAGTCGAGGCAAAGTTGAAAAAGCAAAGTGAGCAGTGAAGTCAGAAGTCAGGATTGGGGGACAGGCAGAAGGAGGAAACATTGAAGAATCAACTTGGCAAAAGGTAAAGAAATAAAAGCCTCTGACAGCACAAGCATTCTGGCAGTCCCCTCTATGTGGTACCTGGTATACTTGGTACGTGGTATACTTGCCAGCTCCCAAACGAATTGTGCAAGGCCAAAGAGGACAGCTAGACAGGAAAACAAACAAACAAACAAACAAAAAAAAAAAAAACAAACCTGAAGCCAAAAGGAAACTGGATCAGAAATACTGGGCTGAGACAGGGAGCTAACAGTAAGATGGTAATTCCAAGCAGAGACATGGCAAATTGTATATCATTTCTGATCGGCATAGTGTCCTCTTCTGCTCCAGGAAGAGAGAAATTATTATCTCTCCTCTTCCCTTTATAGTAAGCTATGGGAAAGAAGGATGCTGTCTCCTGTCTCTCATTTTCAGCCAGTGTACTTAAACTTCATTCTCCGTACTCTGCTAAAACTGGTGAAGGTCATCAATGGCTTCCTAGCTGAAAAGTCCTATAGACTTGTTTTCATCCTTATTTGCTACTTCATTTCCAACAAACTTCTCGAAAGTCTCTGCCTAAGAGACTCCTTCCCTAATCTCCCTAATAAAACAGTGCTCATTATCACACAGTTGCTTTCCCTGATGTTACCCTCTTTTTATTTTTATTATAGAAAATTTTAAATATAGGAAAGTGGACACAATAGCTTCAACAGTTACCAAATTCATGGGCAAACTTGTTTTATACAGATCCAAATTCACTTTCCCCTCACATACTGTTTTTTTTATTATTTTTTTAATTTACATCCAAGTGAGTTAGCATATAGTGCATCAATGATTTCAAGAGTAGATTCTTTAATGCCCCTTACCCATTTAGCCCATCCCCCCTCCCTAACCCCTCCAGTAACCTTTTGTTTCTTTTCCATATTTAAGAGTCTCTTATGTTTTTGTCCCCCTCCCTGTTTTTATATTATTTTTGCTTCCCCTCCTTTATGTTCATCTATTTTGTATCTTAAAGTCCTCATATGAGTGAAGTCATATGATATTTTGTTTCTCTGACTGACTAATTTCACTTAACATGATACCCTCCAGTTCCATCCACATGGTTGCAAATTGCAAGATTTCATTCTTTTAGATTGCCGAGTAATACTCCTTTGTATGTGTGTGTGTGTGTGTGTGTGTGTGTGTGTGTGTGTATACACCACATCTTCTTTATCCATTCATCCATCAGTGGACATTTGGGCTCTTTCCATACTTTGGCTATTGTTGATAGTGCTGCTATAAACATTGGGGTGCATGAGTCCCTTTGAAACAGCACACCTGTATTCCTTTGATAAATACCTAGTAGTGCAATTGCTGGGTCATAGGGTAGTTCTATTTTTACTTTTTTGAGGAATCTCCATACTGTTTTCCAGAATGGCTGCACCAGTTTGCATTCCCACCTGCAGTGCAAAAGAGATCCTCTTTTTCCGAATCCTCACCAGCATCTGTTGTTGCCTGACTTGTTGATTTTAGCCATTCTGATGGATGTGAGGTGGTATCTCATTGTGGCTTTGATTTGTATTTCTCTGATGATGAGTGATGTTGAGCATCGTTTCATGTGTCTACTGGCCATCTAAATGTCTTCTTTGGAGAAGTGTCTGTTCATGTCTTTAGCCCATTTCTTTATTGGATTGTTTTTTGGGTGTTGAGTTTGATAAGTTCTTTGTCCTTTTATCTGATACCCTTTATCTGATATGTCATTTGTAAATATCTTCTCCCATTCTGTTGGTTGCCTTTTAGTTTTGCTGATTGTTTCCTTCGCTGTGCAGAAACTTTTTATTTTGATGAGGTCGCAAAAGTTCATTTTTGCTTTTGTTTCACTTGCCTCTGGAGACTTGTTGAGTAAGAAGTTGCTGCAACCAAGGTCAAAGAGGTTCTTGCCTGCTTTCTCCTCCAGTATTTTGATGGCTTCCTGTCTTACATTTAGGTCTTTCATCCATTTTGAGTTTATTTTTGTGTCTGGTGTAAGAAAGTAGTCCAGGTTCATTTTTCTGCATGTCGCTGTCCAGTTTTCCCAGCACCACTTGCTGAAGAGACTGTCTTTATTCCATTGAATATTCTTTCCTGCTTTGTCAAAGATGAGTTGGTCATGCGTTTAAGGGTCCATTCTGGATACTCTATTCTGTTCCATTGATCTGAGTGTCTGTTCTTGTGCCAGTACCATACTGTCTTGATGATTACAGCTTTGTAATGCAGCTTGAAGTCTGGGTTTGTGATGCCTCCTGCTTTGGTTTTCTCTTTCAAGATTGCTTTGGCTATTCAGGGTCTTTTCTGGTTCCATACAAATTTTAGGATTGTTTGTTCTAACTCTGTGAAGAATGCTGGTGTTATTTTGATAGGGATTGCATTGAATTTGTAGATTGCTTTGGGTAGAATTGACATTTTAACAATATTTGTTCTTCCTATACAGCAGCATGGAATATTTTTCCATTTTTTTGTGTCTCCTTCAATTTCTTTCATATAATTTTCAGTGTATAGATTTTTCCCTCTTTGGTTAGATTTATTCCTAAGTATTTTATGGTTTTAGGTGCAATTATAAATGGGATCGATTCCTTGATTTCTCTTTCTGTTGCTTCATTGTTGGTGTATAGGAATGAAACTGATTTCTGTGCATTGATTTTATATCCTGCCACTTTGCTGAATTCCTGGATCAGTTCTAGCAGTTTTTTGGTGGAGCACATACTGTGAGAGAGAAAGAGAGAGAGAGAGAGAGAGAGAGAGAGAGAGACCACGAGCAGGGAAGGGGCAGAGAGAGAGGGAGTTACAGAATCTGAAGCAGGCTCCAGGCCCTGAGCTGTCAGCACAGAGCCTGATGTGGCCTCGAACCCACCAACTGTGAGATCATGACCCAAGCCAAAGTCAGATGCTTAACCGACTGAGCCACCCAGGTGCCCCAGCTAATTTTTTATATTTATTTATTTATTTTGAGAAGGAGAGAGAGAAAGAGAGAGAGAGAGTGCACGCACGCATGCATGCCGATGGGGGAAGGGCAGAGAGAGGCGTAGAGAGAATCTCCAAACAGGCACCGCACTGTCTGTGCAGAGACTAGCATGGGGCTCAATCCCATGAACCATAAAAGATCATGACCTGAATTGAAATCAAGAATCGGATGCTTTGCTGACTGAGCCACCCAGGTGCACCCATTTTTCCCTAATTTGAATCAATATTTAAGTAAGATATAGAATTGTGATTGGTTGTTAAGTTTCTTGTCTCTTTTAATCTATAGTTTCCTTCTCCTCTCTCTCCTTTTCCTCTGCAATCTATTTATTGAAGAAAAAAAAAAAAAACTAGGAGTGCCTGGGTGGCTCAGTCAGTTAAGGGTCCAACTCTTGGTTTCATCTCAGTTTGTAAGTTCAAGCCCTCTACATCAGTCTCTGTGCTAACAGCGCAGAGCCTGCATGGGATTCTCTCTCTTTCTCTCTCTCTGCCCTTCCCTTGCTCATGCTCTATCTCAAAATAAATAAATAAACTTAAAAAAACAACTAATAATTTGTCTTGTAACATTTCCCAAAGTCTGGATTTTTCTGATGAGTTTCATTACTATGTTCCCTTGTCTTTCATATTTCCTGTGCAGTGGTTGCTGGATCATATGACGTTTTCTTGGTGAAACTGCTTTATGGTGGGTGTGGTGTTCTTCCAACAAAAAGTACACTGTTTGCTTTTATCATGTAGACAAACATTGGTGGGTGTAGCCTAGATTCATTAATGCATTAGGAGTTGCAAAATGATAAATTCCAGTTCTATTGTTGCATCTTAATTCATTAACTGGAGTATTTCTATAAAGAGAAAGCCCCTCATCAATGGTTTGTTTACTCAGTAATAGAGTTCATATAGGAAAGACAGGATAAATGCTTGATTGGTTCCTTTTTTATAAATTATTGCAAAATAATGGGTTCACTAGCATTCTGCAACAGTTACCAATTAGTGTTGTTATTTGTGTCAGTTAGCTGTTAATTAGGTAAAACAAACTCTCCATCTCCCATCCCTGCAAACTCAACTGCTTAAAACAGTGAAGCACTTCTGCTTCTGGCCAACATGGAGAAATAAAGCACATATTACCCTCCTGCCTAAAATAATTTTTTTAATATACAAAATATATGAAACAACTGTTTGAAGACAGTAGACAATAGGCAACAAAGGACAGTTATCCTTGAGAGGTGGAAAATAAATAAGGTAAGCCCACTAAATACCCATACTTATTTGAGGGAATTTATAGGCCATGACACAGGGAGAGAGAATTGAGGCAGATCCCAGAGTACTCCCTGAGTTTAGGATATATAGTAGAGATTCTAGGGAGTACAAAGAAACTAGAGTTCACAGGACAGAGTACCAAAAAAGGAGAGTTATTCATAGAGAGAGCTCTAGAGATAGGCAGAGGTACTTCCTCAAGTATTAGGTGAGTACTGATAGCAAATGCATATGAGGAAACTACCTAAGATTGGAGGAAGAACCAGTTAAAAGGATTAGACGCAATAGTGCCTGCCATTCCACAGAGCCAGAAATAGTGCTTGCCCCCACCAACCAGTCTAGAAAACCCTGTGATTCATTAAGCATTGGGAATAGTACATGGAAGGGCCTTGTCTCAACAGTAGGGATTAATTAGTCCTGGACTAAGCACTAAGTTGGTTTCACCTAAGAATCTTAAGTTTAAGGGCACCTGGGTGACTTAGTCGGTTGAGCATCCAACTTCGGCTCAGGTCATGATCTTGCAGTTCCTGAGTTCGGGTCCCACTCTGGGCTCACTGCTATCAGTCTGTCAACGCATAGCCCACTTTGGATACTCTGTTCTCCTCTCTGCCCCTCCCCCATTTGCGCTCTCTCAAAAATAAATAAAATATTTTGAAAAAGGAATCATAAGAGTCAAAGGTCAAACTGTTTTGAAGTAATATAATTATAACCCAAAACAAAGCTCAAGAATCCTTTTAGGAATGTAAAAACTGTAACACCCAACAAGGTAAAATTCACATTCTCTGGCATCCAATAAAAAATTATTAGGCATGGAAGAAGAAGGAAAATAAGGCCTATAATAAGAAAAGAAGCCACTTAATCAAAACGCACTCAGAATTGACATATGTTAGAATTAGCAAGCAAGAACACTAAAAAAGTTATTATAACCATTTCATTCATAAAAAGTAGACATGGGGCACCTGGGTGGCTCAGTAGGTTAAGTGTATGACTTCAGCTCAGGTCATGATCTCACGGTTCATGCGTTAGAGCCCCGCATCGGGCTCTGTGCTGACAGCTCTGTCTCTCTCTCAAAAATAAAAAAAAATTAAAATAAATTTTAAAAAAGTAGACATAAAACATGTTAAAAAGATCCAAACCAAACTTTTAGAGATTAAAACTACAATGTGTGAAATAAATGTCAAATGCGATTAATGGAAGATTAGACATTTCAGAAACAAGGATTAGAAAATTAAGTGAACTGAAAGATACATCAGTAGAACCATCCAAAATAAAACACAGAACAGGGAATTTTAGTAAAATGACAAAACTCTGAGCTGTGACACAATTGAAACAGACTAATCTGCACATATTTAATAGTTCCCGTAAGAAAGGAGAGAGAAAGGGACAGAAAAATTATTCGAAGAAATACAGCTGAAATGTTCCCAAATGTGATGAAAAGAATAGAGCCACAGGTCCAGAAAGTTCAATAAACCTCAGGCACAAAAATGACGAAAAAAACTACACCAAGACACATCATAATCAAATTGCTCAAAATCACGATAATTTTAAAAGCAACCAGATCAAACAAATAAAACAACAACAACAAAAACAGACAATATGTACAGAAAGAAAAATTCAGATATCATCAGATTTCTCGTCAGAAACAATGCATGCAAGAAGATAGTGGAACAACAGTTTTAAAGTTCCGAACAACAACAAAAATTGTCAGGTCTATACCCTGTGAAATGTTTCAAAAATGAAGGTGAAATAGACATCTTTAGACATCCAAAAGCTGAAAGATCTCCAGCATACCATACCTTAAGAGGTATTAAAAGAAATCCTTCAGGGAAGTCTGGGTGGCTCAGTTGGTTGAGTGTCCAACTCTTGATTTCAGCTCAGATCACGATCCCATGGTTGTGTGATCAAGCCCCGCATTGGGATCCACACTGAGAGTAGAGCCTGCTTAAGATTCTCTCTCTTTCTCCATCTTCCCCTCTTGTACTCTCACCCACTGAGCTATCTAAAATAAAACTTAAAAATTCTCTCTCCCTCTGCTCCTCTCCCCCATTCACATGCTTTCTCTCTCTCTTTCTCTAAAAGAAAAAAAAAAAAAGGAAATCCTTCAGTTAGAAGAACAATGATGAGAACATGATCAATACCAAGGAATGCAGAGCTCCAGAAATGGTAAATTCATTTCTATGAGTGGGGTTTTTATTATTTAAATATTTTAGAATATAATTGATTGTTCAAAAAAATAGTAACAATATAGTGTGGAGTTTGTGACATATATAAAAGTATCATGTGTGACATTATAGCACAAAGGTCAGGAGGGGAGAAGGGTGGGTATACTATTGTAAAGTTCTTTTGTTGTAGTTGAAGGTAGACTGTGATAAAGTAAAGGTGTATACTATAAAACCTAAAGCAACTACTAAAACAAAACAATAAGTTGTAGCCAATAAGGAAACAATGGAAATAAAATGAAATCACACAAAATATTGAATTAAGCCAAATAAAGGAAGGAGGAGATGGAAAGGGAAGCAAAGATCACATGAATCAAATAGAAAACAAATAACAAGATAATATACTTAACCCTATCCATACTTATAATTACATTAAATATAAATTGTCTGGGAGGGTTGTGCCTGGGTGGTTTGGTGGGTTAAGCACCTGACTCTTGATTTTGGCTCAGGTCATGATCTCACCACTGATGAGATAGAGCCCCCATTTCTTTGGGCTCTGTGCTGATAGTGCAGAGACTGCTTAAGTTTCTCTCTCTCTGCCCACCCTCTGCTCATGCATGCATGCTCTCTCTCTCTCTCTCTTTCTCAAAATAAATATTTTAAAAAATAAAATAACAAAAATAAAAATAAATTGTCTGAATGCCCCAATTACAATGAGGAAATTGTCATATTGGATTAATAAATCAATCCTCAAATCTGTGGTGCCTACAAAAAACACATTTCAAATATGAAGATACAAATAGGCTGAAAGTAAAAGAATGGAAAGAGATGTATTCTATCATGCTAATACTAATCAAAGAAAGTTATAATGGCTGTGGCTGTATCAATACCATACCATGTAGATTTCAGAGGAAAGAATTTTAGGAGGGTAAAGAATGTCATGTCACAATGAGAAAACTGTCAATTTATCAAGAGGACAAAACGTTCCTAAATGTTTATTTGCCTAACAGATCTTCAGAATACATGAAGCAAAAATTTATAGAACTGTAAGAAGAAATCGGCAAATCCACAAGTACATCCAGAGAGTTCAATACCATTCTCTCAATAATTGATGGAACAAGTAGGTGGAAAATCAGGAATGACCTCTGTTCCCAGAGGTCAGCAATCTGTGGCCTGACACCTAAATCCATTCATCTCCCTGCCTTATCTGTTTTTATAAATTATATTTTATCGGGCTAGAGACAAGCTCATGCATTTATGTATTGTCTATGGTTGCTTTCACATTACAACAGAAGATATATATGTCTGCTTTCACATTGGATAGCAGAAGAGTAGTATTTAGGAGGAAATTTATAGCACTAGGTGCCAATATTTTGTATAGAATGGAAATAAAAACCGACATAACAAATTTTGTAAAGCACCACTAAAGCATTACTTAGAAATTTATAGCATTAAGTGCCAATATAAGAAAAGAAAAACAATCTCAAAGAAATGCCTTCAATTTCCACCTCCAGAGCAGCATAATTGTGTCAAAGATTCGATGGTCTGCAAAGCCTAAAATATTTACCATCTTTCCCTTTAAAAAAAGGTTACTAACATATGACATACAAGAAAAGTACAACCACTTTGACCTAATAAACATTTATAGAATACTTCATTCAACAAGGCAAAATACACATTCTTGTCAAGTGCACATGGAACACTTAACAAGAAGGACATATTCTCAGACAATAAAACAAGTCTCCATTAATTCTAAAGGATTAAAGCCATACAATGTATCTTCTATGATCACAATAGAATTAAATGGGAATGATGGATATATCTGTCAAATCATCATGATGATGCTTTCATGTGTGTACACATATGCCAAAACTTAGCAAGTTGTACATGTTAAGTATGTAGAGCTTATTACATGCTTGTTACACTTCAAACTATGGGTAGGAATGCAAACTGGTGAAGCCACTCTGGATAACAGTATAGAGGTTCATCAAAAAGTTAAAAATAGAACTACCCTACGATCCAGCAATTACACTACCAGGTATTTACCCAAAGGATGCAAAAATACTGATCTGAAGGAGCATGTGTACCCCAATGTTTATAGCTGCATTGTCAACAATAACCAAATTATGGAAAGAATCCAAATGTCCATCAACTGATGAATGGATAAAGAAGATGTAGTTTATAATATAATGGAATATTACTCAGCCATCAAAAAGAATGAAATCTTGCCATTTGCAACAACGTGGATATAGCTAGGGTGTATTACGATAAGCAAAATAAGTCAGTCAGAGAAAAACAAATACCAATTATTTCACTCATGTGTAACTTAAGAAACAAAACAGATGAACATAGGGAAAGGGAAGGAAAAAAGAGAAAGGGAAACAAACCTAAGACGCTCTTTTTTTTAGATTTATTTATTTATTTTGGAGGGGGGGCACATGCATGAGTATGGGAGAGGAGGAGAGAGAGGAGGAGAGAGAATCCCAAGAAGGCTCCACGCTATCAGCACAGCCTGATGCAAGACTCAGTCTCACAAATGGTGAGATATGACCTGAGTCAAAATCAAAAGTTGGACACTTAACCAACTGAGCCAACTAGGCGCCCCTAGAGACTCTTAATCGTAGAGAACAAACTGAAGGTTGATGGATGGAGGTGGGTGGGGGATTGGCCAATAGATGATGGGTATTAAGGAGGGCGCTTGCTATGATGAGCACTGATGTAGTATGTAAGTGATGAACCACTGAATGAACTGTTTCTGAAACCAGTATGGCACTGTATGTTAACTAACTAGAATTTAAATAAATATTTGAAGAAAAAAACTGATTCAAGGGATGGGGAAAATATCCTCCCTCTTGAAGGGAAGAGCTACAGTCACAGTTGTAAGGAGCAGAGATATAAGAAAGGGAATAAATTGAGGTTGTTTTTGTAATCACTAAGAATTATTATTGACCTATGGATTCAATCCTACTTAATGTATTTTTGTCTATTGCAGTTATCCTTACTGATATTCAAATTGTCCACATTAGGACAATACTGGCACTGGGAGCCAGAGTTTATTTGGAACAGCTTGCCACATCCTCTAAATCTGGAAACTACATTTCCCAGAATCACCTTTCCTATGTGACAAAATCATGTCAATGACAGGAACTTGGTAAAATCTTGAAAGTTGGAAGCGGAAGCCATTATTCTCAGGAGTTTGCTGCAACCAGATTCAATCTCTTCACAGACCTGTCCTTGAGCTCCTACTTCCAAGACATAGTAGGTAAACTAAACAGCTTCTAAACCTCTAGAATTCTTACCTTTCAAACCAAGCTCCAAGCTTCAGGCTGAAAACAATAGTGGTGTGATTTTATGGTTTCTTTCCCAGCTTTTCCACACTCATATAAATTCAGATTCTTGTAATAAACCCTTTTATTCCTGTCATAGTTGTTCCTGAGTCCTTTTGACATAACATTGTGTAGTCTTTGATAATTCACTTACTTCCTGGTATATAAGAAGATATTCAAAGGTTATTTGTACTATTACTGCTCAAGATCTAGAATCAGCAATTTCTTCAGGGATATCCTGTTTGTTTGTTTGTTTGTTTGTTTTAAGTCACTTGGATTAGTTCCTCTCTGCCTGAGTATACAATTTATTAATAATAGTTTCTATCACTATCTGACATTAAATTTGCTCATTGTCTATCTCCTACTTTAGAAGATAAATCTAACAGGGCAAGGACTTTGCTTCATTTACCGTCATATCCTTAGTACACTTCCAGTTACTAAATAGTTTTGTTTTCTTACTCTCATCAAGGGATTTCTTGTAATTTCTGTTTTATTACTAATAGCTTGAACCACTTTATTGCAGAATTCCTCCAATGGAAATTTAAGACATTATGTTCTTACCTTTGTTTATTTATAAAATATGTCCCACAGATTTGTCTTTTTTTCTTCTTATGGCTATATACAGTGAAGAAAATGATAAAATAAATAAGTATAAACCTTTTATGTTAAAATTATTATACAAGGTGACAATTAATTATTGGGGTTTTTTTGTCTTTATTCTACTAAAATTAAATTCAACACTTATAATTTAAAAAATATGTTCAGAAAAGTCCCCATGGTGCCAGACATTTTTCTTGCAGGGACAAGTCTTAGAATACATAGAGTAAGAATCCATCACACTGGGGCAAAAATAAATGTGGCTTTGAGCAAAAATTTGCTGCAGTGCAGCTGTTATGTGACATCTAGTAGCTCTGTGGTTTTTGTGGACACAAAAAATAAGTAGTGAGCTCAAAAAACTATAACCACAGTAGTCTATTCTATACAAATACACTGGTGCCAAACATTTGATGCTAACCACAGAGTGAAAAAGTCAGTATGCAGATTAATACATGGTAAAAATTGAAATGTAAGTAATCATAATCACACCACTACAAACCACATGTTTTTCATAAAATGTTTCCAATTTTCTTATTGGCAGGCTGAGTACCTGTAATTGGAGAAAGGTTTCAGGCTAAAGAAATATAATCTTTCTCCTATAAACTTTAGTGATTTGAGTTGATTGAGATAGAGGAGTAGCTCTAAATTTTTTGATGTTTTAGCAAATCCAAATGGCTACAGCTAAACTAAGAGTGTAGCTAGAGAGGTCCTTTACTTTTTATTAAATCAATGTGCTTTAATATAAAATATACATATTGAAATTATATTTGTAAAAAGTGTTTCCAAAATACATCAAGTTTTTAAAAACAATACTTATCTTTATACTGTAAACATGCAGTCTTTTGTCTTTATGAATTTGCCTGTAAAACCTGCAAAGATATTCTGAGTTTTTGGTATCTGAATTCTTTTTTTTTTAATGTTTATCTATTTTTTGAGATAGAGAAAGAATGCGAGCAGGGGAGGGTTAGAGAGAGAGGGAAACACAGAATCCGAAGCAGGCTCCAGGCTCTGAGCTGTCAGCACAGAGCCCGACGCGAGGCTCGAACTCACGAACCAGGAGATCATGACCTGAGCCACAGTCAGACACTTAGCCCACAGAGCCACCAAGGTGTCTCTTGGTGTCTGAATTCTTAAGTTTTAGTGTTTTATAAAGTAGCAACACACTGAAGATGGAAAATGTTAACTCTAAGTAAGTCAGAAACCACTCACAGATTTCTTACAGCCAGAAAAGTAAACAGGAATGACCTAACAAGTACTAGCAAACCAATATTCAAGTTGTGATCTATTGTGGCAAAATGACTCTGGGAAACCATGAATGGGTTAAAGAAATAATGGTAAACGTTTGCATTCTCTTTATACTATAAATATAAAATATGTCATGGCAAGCCAGAGAAGGCTATCATAAAAAGAGTTTATTGATCTATAATAAAAATGTATCTATTTTTGGTAGCCCAAAATTCATTTCATTGCAGAACTTGATGGGGTGAGGAATAGGAAAAGCAGAGCATGCTGGGTAAGAGAAGTCCAACTCCCATGGCAAAATGATCAGATTTCAAGTCTTCTGGGCTGGACTTTCTTAAGTAAATAACACACACACACTCATTTTTTTCCTTTCAGTCTGGGTGTCCCGGAAGCAGACACCAAAATGAAGTTAGAAATACAAGAGCTATGGTGGAGGTAACACCTGTGAAAGTCAAAGAGCAAAGGGAGGAAAAGTGGGCAGAGAAAGCCTACAGTCCACAATGCAAGTCTGACACCTGTGAACATAAAAGGGGAAGAATGAAAGATTGGCAAAGAGCCTCAGACTATGGTGTAGTTCTGAGAAAGTCTCAGGCGGCCCAATGGGGAACAATGGTACAAAGATTTCCCATAGTGAAGTTTCATATTGGGAGGAAATTGCCATGTAAGTGGCACACCTTCACAGCTGCTGCATTTCCCATTTAAATTATAGTGATCCGTGAAGCTTTCTTTCTCTTTAATGATAGGATAGTTTTTAAATGCCAGATACAACATGTACTATCTTAACAATGTCATATGGACTATTCTTTCAGTTATTGTGAAAATATGTATCAGGGAAAAATAGAAGGTTTCAGAGAGGTGCAAGGAGATCTAGAGTGGAAGATTTAAAATGACATCAGGCCAGGGAACGTGGGTGGCTCAGTCGGGTAGGTGTCGACTCTTGATTTGGGCTCATGTGTCTGGCTATGGCATAGAACCTGCTTGGGATTCTCTGTCTCCCTCTCTCTCTGCCCCTCCCCCACTCACTCCCTCTCTTTCTCTCTCAAAAATAAACAAACATTTAAATAGATAAATAAATAAATAAATAAATAATAATAAAACAACACCAGGCTTTTCAAGAACAACAGTAGTGGGGCACCTAGCTGGCTCAGTCAGTGGAACATGGTGACTCTTGATCTCAGGGTTGTTAAGTTCGAGTCCCACATTAAGTGGAGAGGTTACTTAAAAATGAAAATCTGTATGGGACTGCGAACTGGTGCAGCCACTCTGGAAAACAGTATCGAGATTCTTCAAAAAAGTAAAAACAGAACTACCCTACGAACCAGCAATTGCACTACTAGGTATTTATCCAAGGGATACAGGTATGCTGTTTTGAAGGGGTACATGCACCCCAATGTTTATAGCAGTACTATCAACAATAGCCAAAGTATGGAAAGAGCCCAAATGTCTACTGATGGATGAATGGATAAAGAAGATGTGGGTATACACACACACACACACATACACACACACACAAAGGAGTATTACTCAGTAATCTAAAAGAGTGAAATCTTGCCATTTACAACTACGTGGATGGAACTAGAGGGTATTATGCTAAGTGAAATTGATCAGTCAGAGAAATACAGATATCATATGACTTCACTCATATGAGGACTTTAAGGTACAAAACAGATGAACATAAGGGAACGGAAGCAAAAATAATATAAAAATGGAGGGGGGCAAAAACATAAGAGACTCTTAAATATGGAGAACAAACAGAGGGTTACTGGAGGGGTTGTGGGAGGGGGGATGGGCTAAATGGGTAAGGGGCATTAAGGAATCTACTGAAATCATTGTTGCACTATATGCTAACTAACTTGGATGTAAATTAAAAAAATAAATAAAATGTTAAAAAAGTGAAAATCTGTAAAACAACAACAATAGGAGTAAGGAGTACTCACTTGGAAGTGCTTAACAAATTTTGAATTAGAGTTTTACGAGGTAGTGTGAGGGTAAGATGAAGACATTCTCAAGCATACAAGGTCTCAGAAATTTATCACACATGGTTATTATCAGAAACACAGAATAAGTAAGGGTACCTGGGTGGCTCAGTCAGTTGAGCATCCAACTCTTGATTTCGGCTAAAGTCATAATCTCAGGGTCGTAGGATCAAGCTCCACATGGGGCTCCACACTGAGCATAGAGCCTGCTTGAGTTTCTTTCTCTCTCTCTCTCGAAAAAAAAAAAAAAAATTAAAACGCAGAATAAGCATTCCAGAAATAGGAGAAATTAACATTTTCTGTTTTTATGTAGTCAACACCAAAAAAAAAAAATAAAGTAAGAAAAAGGGGAAAAAAGGAAAAAAGATGTATCAATAAGGATTCTGCAATAAATTAATCACAATGTCTACACTGTTGAAGAGTGCTATCAAGAATAGTGAGATTGGAGTGAGGGATAAGATATCGATCTTCTTTGAAGGGAAAATATCAATTTTGTTTTAGGCTGGATTTTCCCAGGATCAGACCCTGAGCCAAAGATTTGAGTACAAACATTTTATTTTGGTGGTGACCCCAAAAAGCACCAATAGGGAAATGCAGAAGGGAGACAGGGAAAGGAAGAAAGCCAATACAAGGTATGTTAGGGACCAGCTTTTCACTTTTGGCAATGAAACTAAATCTCACCGGGGACCTCTGGGACATGCAGACCAGGCCTCTCAGATTTGTCCCATTCAAAGAGAAAAAAAAAAAAAAAAGTGGGCGTTTACCCACCAGCTCCTATGCGTCATTGGCTAAAGGCTGTTCCCATGAGTATTAGCTCCCTGGATATTCCATTCTGCCCCATATATGGCCAAACATCCTCCTGAAACCCAGGAAACTTCTGGTTAATAAGGGTCACGGTGCTTGAAGTAAGAAGCTATTGGCATGAACGGGAAACATAATAGCATAAGGGATATGGCATGGATGCCAGCAACTTCTGTAGTCCACCACTGCCTGCACAGATCTACTTATGTCCCACGTTAAATTCCTTCTGTCTCATCACTGTTCTTCAATTCAGTGCCCAGTCATTATTTTATTTTATTTTATTTTATTTTATTTTATTTTATTTTTTAAAAAATTTAAATGTTTTAATATTTATTTATTTTTGAGAGAGAGAGAGAGAGAGAGAGCACAAGCAGGGGAGGGGCAGAGAGAGAAAGAGATACACAGAATCTGAAGCAGGCTCCAGGCTCTGAGGTATCAGCACAGAGCCTGACATGGGGCCCCAAACCTATGATCCGTGAGATCATGACCTGAGCTGAAGTAAGATGCTTTATAGACAGAGCCACCCAGTCACCCCACCCTTTTTTTAGAGATTTTTTTTAATGCAGTCACAATTTTAAAATAAGATGAAATATGAATAATAGGAAACTAATGGGACCAATTGCAATCTCTGCTATGAATTGTCTTAGTTCTTTAGCAGCCATTTTATATTCCACTCATCCTTGGCTTGCATTTCTGCTAATCTAGCTTGCTTTATTTTAATGACTCTCAGACCCTCTTTCTTGAGGTCTCTGATCTTCTTTTTACTGTTTTCTTACCAGTCCATTATCGTTGCAATTGCCTTTTCACTGTTATCATTAGACATAGAAGCACCAAGAAGAACCCAGTGAATCCCCTAAGTTCCAGACATATTTTTCCTTGGCCTGAGGAGCCAAAAAGACTGGGTGGCAGCCATAGCTTCAGACTTCATAGAACTTTACTAGTCCCCTATAGTCTAGTATAATCTAGAAATTTTATCACACAGTTATTATCCAGCATAAACCAGGTTTCGCAGATAAAAGTACAAACATCTAAAGCAGTCCAGTGTGAGTGTTAAGAGCTACTCCCACTTCTATCCTTTGATTCCCAGATTCATAGTGATAGCACATATAATCAGTAATAGCACATATAATAACCATTAGTTCAAAGTATAATCACTTCTTGGCCTTTGGGCTAAGATCAAGTGCAAAGTATATATCACATCCTAAAGGGCAGCACTCCAGCACTACACAATATCATCCACAAGATAATTACTAGGCTTGTACCTATTATGAGGGCATTTCAATATTCTATTACACTGGCAGATTTGGGTAATGTAACATATAGTAGGACCAGTGGTTCCTGGTCATCTGCATATTGTCATGCCTCCTTTGCTGGTACAGTCCAAAGCAACCAACCTGCCACCTAGTTATTTTTGGCTCTTTGAGTGACAATAGTTGTTTATTTCTGTCCTTGGATGACAGTACCATTTTGGGACTCAGAATCAACTCTGCTATTGGCAGATCTGACATTCAACAATAGTAGTAGTTAGATTAGCTAGCACTGGTAAGAGGAAGCTATGCTGTTGAGCCCGTATACAACCTCCATCTTTTCCACCATCACTACCCTCAATAAGCATGTTGTGAGCACTGGCCAAGGACAGAAGCTAGACTAACTTCCATGGATTCGTTATCCGGTACACTTGGTCATTCATTTCCTCCTCTTCCATTTTATGCTTATTCCAAAAATTTATCCACCTGTCTGTTGCTCCGTCTTCCTTGATTCAGATCTTTCAATCTTGCTCTTTCTAGGCTCCTGACCCACCAGCCAACCTACCTGGCACATCTCAAGATTTTATGAATAGTCTTCTTTCAGACTACTTTTCTGTCTACACAAAGGTGGTGATCTAGTGTGCTACTTGAAACTCTGTCCTCTGGGAGGATTTCCCTTCATCATTGTCTTTCAATGCTATATCTGATAGGTCTAGAGTGTAGCAGTGGTTCATTTTTAGCTCATTCCAACAATTTGAGCCAACTCATCCATAGACCCTGGCATAAAAGAATGCCTTAAAAAAGACAAAAAAATTGTGGGGCACCTGGGAGGCTAAATCAGTTAAGCATCCGTCTCTTGATCTCAGCTCAGGTCATGATCTCACTGCCGTGGGATCGAGCCCCAACTCGGGCTCCATGCTGAACGTGGAGCCTGCTTGGGATTCTCTCTCTCTCTTTCTTTCTCTCCTCCTCTCTCTCTCTGTCCCTCCCCCACTCATGTGTGATCTTCTCTCTTTTTCAAAATAAATAAACAAACATAAAATACACAAAAATTGTGTTTGGAGGTTTTATTTTTACTTATTTATTTATTTATTGGAGATTTTAAATAACACTCTACTAAATGACCTCTGGTTAAACAGAGAAAAATAAGAGAAACTTGTGAAATACATAGAACTAAAAAACAATGTACTTTGTATCAAGTCTAAGGAACATTACTAAAGCAATGCTTAATGGAAACATAATTTTGAATGTATTTATCAGAAAACTAGAACAATTAAAACAAATGAACTCAGTTCAATCCAAAGAATAGAGAGGGAACAACCTAGTAAAGCTGAGGGGGGAGGGGAGAAGGAAGAAGAAAACAATAAAGAGAGGAAGAATCAATAAAATAGAAAATGACAAAAATATAAATAAATAATAAAGTGAAAAGGAGAGATTTAATAAAACCAAGATATATTCTTTGGGAAATCAAATAAGATAGATAAATAAATATGAATATAACCAATGACTCAGAAATCCCAGTCCTGGTAATGTGCCCAGAGACAATCTTGCACCAATCCGTAAAAGAACAGATACAAGATAGTTTATCTCAGCATTATTTGTGAAAGTGAGCATTTGAAAGAATCTTAGTTATCCATCACTGAGACAATGGACAGATAAAATGTGATGATGCATATTATAGAATGCTATGAAGTAGTCAGGAATAATGAACTAGAAATAATCAAAGCCACATGGATAATCTTGAAAACATGAGAAGTGAAAAAAACTATATAATGTCATTTGTATAAATTAAAAACACATGAATACAAAGGAAACACTACATATTTTAAGGATACAAAATTTTCTAGGACATAAAACACATTAGCATATACCCTGGGGGTAGGGAAGCAGATATGAGTTGGAATAAGATCTGAAGAGAAAATATAATACAATTAAATAAGACAAAATGGAAGAAGAGAAAGCTGTGCTAATAAGGATAGTGTACCATGAACCAAAATGTGAGACTGGCAACTATTTGCACCTGAGGTTAAAAAAGAAATTGTACATCACTGTTAACTACTAATTACATAACATGAAAAATTTTATTTTATACAATGTAGAGATCACATTTTTTCATAGAGCCAAATAGCCACCAGATTTGATTTCTCCCATCCAAGTACTAACCAGGCCCGACCCTGCTTAGCTTCCGAGTCAGACGAGATCGGGCGCGTTCAGGGTGGTATGGCTGTAGACCAGATTTGATTTCTGATTCAGCTTTCCCCTGGGTTTTATTAAGCTTTTTCTGTGAGCAAACTTTGGCTATAATTTTCTCAATCCCTAAGGAATCAAGTGTTTATCCAACTTAAATCTTCATAGAATATTATCATTGCAGATGAATTAATTAAAATAATAAATAATATTCAGTGAAAAGAGGTCAATAGTATGACTCATAAATAGAAAACTCAGAAAATGTACCTGAAGATAACTAAACAAATTTATTTCTCCCTATGTATCAAATGTAACAGAACTTACCAGTTAACAGTTAACAGTATCTAAACAGAACTTTCAATATTTCTTAATCATCAACATTTATTCACATAATCTGAGAGGAAACATTATTCTAGTAAATATCAAAATAAAACTCTAAAAGTAGGTACTTAGCAGAATAAAACATTCCCTAAATAGCATCAGAATCAATTTTATCTTTTTTAAAAAAAAATTCATATCTGAATAGGAAAGTTGGAAATCATGGAAAAATATATAGTTAATCAAATTTCAAAATATCCTAAAATTAAGTAATAAGTTGAATTATCTGGTCCTAAAATCTTAGTTTCAGATTTACATTTTTAATATTTCAATTACCCTTTTTTAACCTTAAAATATTTTAATGATTTTTAAAGTTGATGTACCTGAAGACATTTTTAGGTCATTAATTTACTTATGTTATAAAATACACATTTTATACATTTTAAAATATACATTTTATAACTATAAGATCTTTCTCAAAGATATCAATTTATCTCTGTTTTGGACACTTTCAGAACATAATACCCAAATTCATGTATTTTCCATTGTTTTTAATACTGATAATAGCTTTGTCCTATGCCAAATATGGTTTCATACAAAAACAGACATATCTAAGCTTGGTGATCAGTTTTGGAGTAGAGATAGAATAAAATTGTCCTTTAGGCAAAAATAATCCAAAGAAAGCTTGGCTCCAGGGTTAAGGCTGGAAGAGGCCTTAATATAGTTCATAAAAAATAAGTCTAAAAGAATCACTTCTGTTAAAAATAAAATTTACATGATTTAGTATACTGGAAATATAGCTGGTATTCAATTAGTACTTTTGAATGCATGAAGTGCCAACATGTATTATCACAGCACATTGTTTCCTTTTAAATACTCTCACTGAACACTTTTAATAGCAATGTTCAGGAAGCAGGACTTAGGGCCTGGAAAGTAGTGCAGTTGAGGCTGAGTGAACGTTTTGTCGGCACTTCTAAAATGTTTTCTAATGCTCCTCATGTTACCTATAATAGGCCTCTGGCTGAAAATGTATCAGGAGGTGCTGATGTCCTTGAGAGTACAGACTTTGTGACTTTTAGTGCTGTTGTAGATCAAATGCAAATGTATATATGTATGCATTGATGTTGGTAAGTAAGCTACTGAGAATTTATTCCGATTAGTTTCACTTTCAATTTCTCACGGTGTAATGGTTCAGTTTGGCAATGTGTGTTGCTTTACAGACACCACCAACTGTTTACACTTACCTTCCTTTAAACCTCTAACAAATAGCAGCCTATATGAAACTTCTTATAAAATGCCATTTAGAGACTTATGCTAATCTGCATTATTTAATTCACTTGGGTTTTTCTTGCCCAGACTTTAACAATGTTTTTCTTGTTCTCAACTTGTACTCTGTGATTTTTAGAACATGATTTGTCCCTTGCCTCACTTGGTGCTTGTAGAGAATCTCTCCTGCTGAGTTTCACATTAATCACTCAGTATCTTAATAACTTCCCTGGATTTTGTGTTCTGTTCTTATAGCTGCTATGATATATAAGTGAGCCCTTACAACTCTTTAGGTATAAGCTATGCGGTTTTACATATATGATTTAATTTCAAAATTCCTCCTTAATCTCTGAGCTCCTCAAGGGCAGAAGCTGTGACTTACCCATCTTTGTATATCCAGTATCAAGATCAGAGCCTGAATTGTGGCAGGTACTCAGTAATTGTTGAAATAAACAGAAAGAGAAGCAGACTTGGGACCTGAATCTGGAAGAAACTTATTCTAAACATCAACTTCGTTCTATACTATATGTTATACAGATGGCCAAGTTATTTTATGGTAGATGCTTTTTATGTATATGTTGCTACCAACTTCACCACAAAGTAGGAATTATTACCCTCGTTTTATTAAAAACAAAACAGAAAACAGCAAATCTAGTACTCAGTTTGAGTAACTTGCTGAAGGTGAAACAGGATTAGTATAAGTAGTAAAAACAACTTTTTCAAAAATTGCAGCTCTTTTTTCTAATTCCAGCTGACAGAAAATAGATATGGAATTTCTCCCAATCCCAACATGGTGCCAACCATGGAAGGCAGGAGTATTTGGGGGGAAATTGACTGTTTAAAATAAGCAGGATCTTAACAAATAGAGTTTGGATTACCACCGGACAGACCTAAGGGAATTCTGGTTCTCTAAATTGGCATGCAATCACCCAAAACAGAAAGGAGGAGCAAAAGTAGTGTAGAATTAATGCAATTTTCTATCTAGATGTAGCATTCAAGAAGTCATCAAAAAAGACCCAAGAGGGGCACCTGGATGGCTCAGTTGGTTGAGCGTACAACTTTGGCTCAGGTCATGATCTCACAGTTTGTGGGTTTGAGCCCCGCGTTGGGCTCTATGCTGACAGCTCTGAGCCTGGAGCCTTCGGATTCTGTCTCTTTCTCTCTGCCCCTCTCCCAGTCATGCCCTGTCTCTCTCAAAAATAAATAAACATTTTAAAAAATTAAAAAATAAAAGACCCAAGATTAGAAGGTCTGATTTTGTAAACTGTCTTCCTAGTATACCACAAACCAAATCAAACTTCAGGGGGGGAAAAAAGACCTACTTCTAACAATTGTTTATCAGATTGTTTCAGTTATCTATTGCTGTATAACAAATTACCCCAAAATTTAGCAATGTCAAACAGTAATTTTGCTGTATCTCACAGTTTTGTGGGTAAGGAAGTTAAGCAGGTCCCAACTGAGAGACACTTCTGCTCCACATGAAGTTGATTGAGATCACTGGGTTATAAAAATTCGTGGATGGGAAGGTCCGGAAGGTCCAGGACATTTCTGCTCCATAACTGATACCTTGGTGGGAAAATCCAGAAGGCCAAATTCAGCTGTTAAGTGTTGCCCAGAGCACCTGTTTATGGCCTTCCTAGCATGACAGTTGCAAGGTAGTCAGGTTTCTTTCATGACATCCCAGGGCTCCCAGAAAGAGTTTTTCAAGAGACAGGAAATGGAAGCTGCCAGTTTCTTAAGATCTGGTCCTGGAAACTGGCACAGTGTTGTTTCTGCTGTAATCTATTGGTCAAAGCAAGCATAGAGCCTACGGGACATAGACTGTCAGTTCTGGATGACAGGAATGTCTATGAATTTGGGGCCATTTTTCATCCACTACACAGCCCAATTAACTTTTAGTAATTCTTGCTTATACATTATATGTTAGGAGCACCTGGCTGGCTCAGTTGGTAGAGCATGTGACTCTGAATCTCAGGATTGTAAGCTCAAGCCCCACATTGGGTGCCCCACGTTGGGTGTAGAGATTACTTAAAATCTTAAGCAAATAGATAAATAAATAAATAAAATCCTTCAATACTTTTTTTCCCATAACCAAAAAGAAAGAAACCTTTATGTTCCTCTCTGTCCTCAGATTACGACTCCCATTTCATATTCTACTTTATATTATGGCCATTATATGTATGTTCTCACCACTTCTAAAGTTGACACTGAAAACTTTTACATTTATGGCACCAAGTTGTTTATATACTAGTATGACTGGAAAGTTCAGACAGGAATTTTCATAATACTTATTGTTGTTCCCACTCTTTTCTTCTTTGCCTCCAACTGTTAAAATACTTCCAGACTCTGCTTTTCTTCTTTTTTTAATATTGTTATTTACTTTTGACAGAGGTGGGGGGACAGTGCATGAGCAGGGGAGAGGCAGAGAGAGAAAGGGAAGCAGAGAATCCAAAGCAGGTTCTGTGATGTGAGCACCGAGCCTGACACGGGGCTTAAACTCACGAACTGTGAGATCATAACCTGAGCCAAAGTTAGATGCTTACCCTACTGAGCCACCCAGGTGCCCCTAGACTCTGCTATTCTAAGAGTAGGTTGAGTGTGCCGCCACTGCCAGCATCTCAGTGTGCACAGAATTTTTCTCATTATCATTAAACAGTAAAATATAAAGCCAGAAAGCATTTTAGGGGCTGTATAAACCAGACTTGACATTGTACAGAAGTAAAAACTGAGATTCAGAGAACTTTATATGAACTTGTCCAAATCATGCAATTAATCTATAGGTCAGCTAGAACTAACATGGGTCCCCTTCAGTTATACTGATGGTATGTATATTTTGTGTTGGTATTTTTTTTAAAGGAATTTTATTTGGAAACTAAAAAGGAGAAACTATTTTTAAAATGCCAAATTAATCAAATGGAATACCAAACCATAGACACTAGTAAACTTCCTGAAGGCAGATTTAAAACAAAGCAAAACAAAACAAAACAAAACAAAACACTTAAGGAGCGCCTGGGTGGCTCAGTCAGTTAAGCGTCTGACTCTTGATTTCAGCTCAGGTCATGATCTCACAGTTCATGAGGTTTGTCTGCACTGACAGTGTGGAGCCTGCTTGGGATTCTCTCTCTCCCTCTCTCTTTGTCCCTTCCCTGCTCTCGAGCTGGTGCACACACACATGCCACATTCTCTCTCTCTGTCTCAAAATACATACATAAATATATTTTTTTTAAAAAGATTGTGGTTAAAAAAACACACACACTTAAAACGATTAGTCAATAGGTGTCACAAGGCTCGGTCTAAATGGTAATCATGGTATTCATGTCTCTCTCTCTCTCAATTAATTTCCCCTGTCTCCTTCTCCTTCTTCAAAGGCATCTTTCCAACCCTTTGTCCTTCTTCAGGTTACTTCTTAGGTCCTTCCTGTCTCTAAGACAGTTCTGGTTACTTTGGCCAAATGGGAACACTGGGTCTTCATTGTTTTCAAGATAATTTCTTGTAGAAAACATCATGTACTTTCCTTCCACAGGAATGTGCTAACATAATTTGTCCATATCTCAGATATCCAGTAGAAAACCTATAAAAGGTAAATCAATGTCAGATTCCATCTTAACCTATTGGCAAACATGGTTTTCTTGAACTTCCTCAGACTGCTTGTCTGGTATTGAGGATATAGGTGATAAATAACACACAAGTAGATAAAATTATAATACCAACATTTGTAATTAATGCAACTATTTATTGATTTTACAAATAACTAGAATAAATTCATTCATTGTGAGAAATCTCACTCCACGGAAATTATAAATTTCCTTCAGTCAAGGTGACAATCAGCCCTCACAAACCACACAAGCCAAGTAGGAAGTTTTTTTACTGTACTTTTCCTATAGTCTATCCTCCCCACTGAGGAAATACCATTTATGGGATCACTCTCAAGATAAGCTCTAGCTGTTGTAATGCTGAAAGTATAGACACAATTCTTTAAATAAATCAATAAACACACTACTCTACTTGCTGGGGCTATTAAGCACCACTTGTAGGAGCAGTTGGGTAAAGAGGGAGGATGCCAGAATGTTGTATATCCTGAGTTATTAGAGTATCAGGCCTACAAGGAAACTGCCTGCCACACGGATCCTAAAAACTTTAATTCTATGTTAATATAACCAACATTTCTTGAGGCCCTCTCACAGCTCAGGTCATGATCTCTCAGTTTGTGAGTTCCAGCCCCACGTCAGACTCTGTGCTGACAGTGCAGAGTCTGCTTAGGATTCTCTCTCTCCCTCTTACTCTGCTCCTCTTCTGCTCTCTTGTGCTCTCTCTCTCTCTCTCTCTCAAAATAAATATATAAACCTAAAAAAAAAGCACATAATTGAATATCCGTAATAAATTTGATGGGCTCCCATTTCCCACTGGTTTACTGTTTGCTCCAGGGACATTAACTGCCTCACATTTTCAGGTTAGAAATAGTGAATATGCATGTACAAGACAATAAAAATTCCTGAGATTCTCATACCCAAAGATAAACGCAAATACCTAAGGATGTATTTATTATTATAATGTGAAAATTCTTTCATGTCTAAATTGTCTTCTATAGCATCTTTTTCTAAGAACTGTGTGGCATCCTACCCTTACTGGTTTGTAAAAATGTACTAATTATTGGTCATTTAAAGTAATTCCACTTCTTTGCTATTAAAAAATCGTATCACGAATATCCTAGAAGCATATTCATTGTATACATTCCTAGCTATTTCTTCATGACAGAATCTTTGGACCAAAAGGTTTCACATTTTAAGGCTTTTAACTGCATATCCTCAAATTGTATCCAGAATCTACCAATTTTTATCCTTAGCATTATAGGAGATATCCATCTTTCCTATACACTGATGACAAAAAATAATGGTCATCTTTACTAGCCAAAAATAAGTGATCTCACTGACATTTCAATTTTAATTTATTTGCATAAAGTGAAATTATAATGCCATGCTAGGATTTTTCCAACCTCAATTATTTCCTCTGTTAGAGCTTCTTGAGCTTTCTATCATCTTAATTTTGTGTTCCTCAGATCTACAGTAAAGAGTGTCTCCCACAACACCCAGACCAGAGTTTGTACCTAATCAAATAATGTTTATTGAATAAATGAAGGAAACATCAAAAAAATTAGATCAGAAGCTTGATAGTAAGCAAGGGTCATTCATAATTAGGAATTGGTTATACACACACATACACTAATATACAAAAGAACAATTCATATATAAATAAATAATATTAAGATGAAATTCATTCTCTCAAAGTATAATAGAAGAGCTTTCTTTGAGACAAATAGGTAAAATATCCTTCTGATGTAGTTAAAACCCTTAACTAGAATTTTTAAATGTGATTTTACTGATGTATGAATATACCCCCACAACTTGAAGTCAGAGCTTCTAAATTCCTTTCTAAGCCTATTTATGGCCCTGCTGCAATGAAACAGATGAGATACATATATAATTAGAGGTTTCCCTTGCATACATTAAATTCATTGCGAAGACCTCAAAAATGTGTATTCTTAAGTAATATGATGAATTCTGTAAGTTATTGAAATGCTGATAAAGGAAAAAAACATAGTCATCATATATAATACTAAAAACCTCAGTTAGATGAAAAAATATAATGCAAACCAGCCGAATACAAGATATGATTGTGTGGGGTGAGTTGGTTTACAGCTGTGTATGTGTGTGTCTCCACCATGTGACAGCCCGGTTGAAGGAAAGAGAAAGTTCACTGTTCTGACGACCTTCTAAAGAGAGAGTAATCTTCCTTGACGACAAGGCGGTGTCAACATTTCATGTTACCTCTATGGGAGACACAGTTCAACCCCCCAGGCTCCTTGTGTTTTGTCAGCTCTTCCATTAGATCCTGGAGTTCCGTCAGCAGAGGGGAAAAGAGAATGAAAGAGGTTAATGTGGCATCTCCCCTGAATGGATGGGGACCCCCAAATGTGGGGTGAAAGCCCGCGGTTTGGGCAGTGAACAAATTCACCCAAGGCAGAACAAAGGAGATAGAAGTGTATTGACTACACCAAAATAGAGGGGTGGGCAGGACAGCAAAGCAGAGACTGTCTGTCTGCCAGGAGGCAGTGGGAGGGGGCTGTATTTAAAAGGGGGAAGGTGAGGAGGTATGGGAATGTATGGAATTTTCCTTTTTTGGTAACTGTGTCCAGCTGTAAGAAACCCATTGGTCAGCTAGGGCTTATGGACATTTTGCAGTAGGTTGCCTGATGGACCTGTCCGTATTCAGACAGGGGGTTGAGGTCATTACATTCCACTACTCAAGCCTGTTACCTAAAAACGACCTCTAGAGTTAACATTTAACATTTGACTTCCACATTCCGCTGGCCAGCACTCCATAACCTGGAGAAGGAGGCTGGGAAATGCAGTTTGGGGAGCAGCAAGCCATTCTGTGCCACATGACCTTTTGTGTTTCATCATATCTGTGTAGCATTACATGCTGCCTTTGACTATTTCTACCCAAGTCTCACATATGCTATTATTTACTTGCTATGTTTTACATTCACTCACTTTTTATACTTCAAGATTTATTTTAGAAGAAAACTATCAAAACTACAATTGGAAAACCAAAGTGAAATATCGATAAATAGAACTAAACTATAGAAACTAATGCACTAAAACCAAAACAGTGTTATAAATTTTAAGCCTCTAGGTGCCTGGGTGTCTCTATTGGTTAAGCCTCTGACTTTGGCTCAGGTCACGGTCTCAAGTGAGTTCAAACCCCACTTTGGGTGAGCATCAGCCCTGCTTCGGGTGAACCCTTGCCTTGCTTTGGGCTCCATGCTGACAGTGTGGACAAAAAATAAATAGTAAATAAATTCTAAGCCTTTGAGCTGAGGCTCGCTCTTTCTTAGATGAAAAGGGAGATTTGATGGCTAGAAAGAGGCACGATGTATATTTTATCAATATCAAAAAAGTATTCTTTTTCATTTTACCTTGTGAATTCTATTTGTTCTTAATCATAATATTGTCAAAAATGTTCTTGTTTTTTAGCCTCTCATTAATATGCCATTTTCAAACTTTCAGTGCAATTTTAAGTACAATTCTTTTTTAAAAAAAAGATTGATTGATTGATTGATTTAAGTAATCTCTACACCCAACTTGGGGCTTGAACTAACAACCCTGAGATCAAGATTGAGTAAAGATTGCATACTTTACGGATTGAGCCAGCCAGGTGCCCATTAAGTACAATTATTTTCATTCATACATAGTTACTTTTTTAAAAAATCCAATATTCTTAGTTTTTTTTTAAGATTTTATTTTTAAGTAATCTCTACCCAATGTTGGGCTTGAACTCATGAACCTGAGATTAAGAGTTATATGCTTTTCTGATTGAGCCAGCCAGGCATCCTTCCAATACTCTTTCAATAGCAAATTCTTATATGATAATGACAGATATATTTGTACTTATTCCTGCCACCACATGCTCTGTATTTTGTACTGCTTTCTTCTTGTTTTATTCCTTTCTTGATTTGTTTGGTTTTCTTTTTCTGAATTTCATTTCCATTAATGGGATTGGGAGTTAAACATATAGGTCCTGTTCTTTCATTAATATACACATTTAGGGGTGCCTGGGTGGCTCAGTTAGTTGAGCATCCAACTCTTGATTTTGGATCAGGTCATGAGCCTGGAGTCTGCTTGAGAGTCTCTCTCCCTCTCTCTCTGCCCTTCTCCCCCCCCCCCCCACTCATGCTATCTCTGTAAGAAAAAATAAAAAGGTACACACACACAAATTTATATTTTAGCAACATCTATAGTCAATTATAGCAACGTCTACAAGTTATAATTTTAGTAATAACTAGGATGAACCTTAGCATGGTTGTAGGTTTTATTTGCTTTGGGTTTTACTCTGTTCCTTCATCCCAATCTCTAAATGTTGTCATCAAGAATTTTATGACCATATTTTTTTACTGTTTTTAAGGATTATACATTCACAATATTAAAATTTAACTCTGGGGCACCTGGGTGGCTTAGTAGGTTGGGCATCTGACTTTCAGCTCAGGTCATGATCTCACTGCTTGTGGGCTTGAGGCCCATGTCAGGCTCTGAGCTGGAACCTGCTTCGAATTCTGTGTCTCCCTCTCTCTCTGCCTCTCCCCCACCCTCACTCATGCTGTCTCTCTCTGTCTCTCAAAAATAAATAAAACATTAAAAAACAAGAAATTAATTAAAAAAATAAAATTTAACTGTGTATTTGTGTGTTGCTCTGGTATATCATATCTTCTGTTATAGTCATTTAAAAATTTTTATTATCCATTCTCATGTAATTATTTCAGAGAAGTTCTGTGGGTGTTAAGTTTTGGAATCTTTTGCAGGTCAGAACATTCATTTTGATCTAAATTTTAGTTTGGATAGGGGTGCCTGGCTGGCTCAGTTAGTGGAGCATGTGACTCTTGATCTCAAGGTTGTAAGTTCAAGCCCCATGATTACTTTGAATAAATAAATTCTAGTTTGGATAAGTACATGCTTATGTTTTCAGAATAATTTATATTCAGCATTTGGAAGGTATTTCTGGAGTATTTTCCAACAACTGCCAAGAAATTCTCCAATTCTCAATGGACACAGACGGGGTGTCCTACTAATGTAACTCAGTTCTGACACTACCTGAAGGATAGCATTAGATCCCAACAGATAAGGACTCAGTCCTACACGACTGACCTCACTTCAGATGCCAATCACAAGTGCAAGTTGTCACTTGTGCTTCTGACAGAAGTTATAAATGGGAGGTTTGCACAACCCTCAGTTCTGTTAATTTGCTATAGCAACTCACAAAACTCAGAGAAATATTTACTTACATTTATCAGCTTATTTTAAAGGATATTATAAAGGATATTGATGAAGAGGTACATAGGCAAGGTCCAGAGAGGTCTTAAGGGCAGGAGCCTCTGCCCCAAGGAACTGGGATGCAACACCCTCCCAGCCTGTGGGTGCCTTCACCAAACTGGAAGCTCATCAGATCTCATATAGAGCTTAACTTGCTGCACCCTATTTCTCCTTTCCAGCCTTCTAATCACTTGGTCTTTCTGGTGACCAGTCCCACCATAAGGCTACTATTGGACCCACCCTAAGTCACCTCATTGGCATAAACTCAGGTGTGTTCAAAAGGGTTAGCAATGAATAACAAAAGACACTTCCATCTCTTTGGAAATTATAGGAGTTTTAGGAGCTCTGTGCTCTGAACCAGGAATAAAGACCAAATATATTTCTTACTATACCACAGTATTGATCTATTGACTTCTGTTATCCAATATTTAGTATTATTCAATACTAAAGTACTGCCCTGTCCCTGGAGGCATTTTCTGATCTTGGGATACAATCCTGGGAACCTCATGTTTCCCTTCAAGTTTGCAATGCATCAATTCCTGTTTGGGTAATACTTTTTCTTTTGGAGAGCTTTTTAGCAATTTCTCTGAGACCTTAGAATTATGAAGTTTCACAAGTAATTGTCTAAGCCAAAGATTTTTATTGTGTTAACATTTAAGAGAAAAAAAATCAGATATTTGAAGCACTCTTGTAAATCTCAACTTTTGTGGTTTGGGGCATCATGGAAAATTTTCTTCAGTTGCATATTTGATTATTTGTCCCCTCATCTTCTCTTTTTCTGCCTTTCTAGAACTTTTATTTGATACACGACATACTTGCTCACCTACTTCTTCATGTTTCTGACTTTATTTTCTCATGGCATTTCTCTTTTTGCTTTTGCTCTTCAATTGAGGAGAGTTCTGTAACTTTATCTCCCAAATCAGTCATTTAGTATTGATTTCCCAGTTATTAAATTTTATTTTTTTTAATTTGTAGGAACTATGGTTTCCTCTGATTGCAATCTTTTTGTTGCAGCCTATTCTAGTTATATGAATACAGTGTTCTCTTGTATAATATCTAATCTAAAGATAGTTCAATTGTTTTTAATTTTTTTTTACATTTGTTTTGTTTTTGAGAGATAGAGTGAGACAGAGCATGAGCGGGGAGGGGCAGAGAGAGAAGGAGACACAGAATCAGAAGCAGGCTCCAGACTCTGAGCACAGAGCCTGACACGGGGCTGGAACCCACAAACCGTGAGATCATGACCTGAGCTGAAGTCAGACACTCAACCAACTAAGCCACCCAGGAGCCCCAAGATAGTTCAATTTTTAAAATGTTCTCTTTTGGTGTTTTGAATCATCTGATAGGTCATCATAGTCAGTGTTTAATGCCTTTGGTTTTGTCAAATAAATACCTGGTAAACGTTTTGACTGATGTACTAAGCTAATGAGCTAAATTGGTGTTATGGTTTGAATTGTGTCCTCCAAAAAGACTTAATCCCAGTACCTGTGAATGTTGACTTTATTTGGAAATAGGGTCTTTGCAGATGTAATCTGTTTAAGATGAGATCACTAGGGTAGGTCCTAATCAATATGACTGGTGTCATTACAAGAGGGAAATTGAGGTACAGGCACACTGGGTGAATGCCAGAATGTGACAACAGAAGCAGAGATTGAAATGCTGCAGCTGCAAGGCAAAAATTGCCTGGAAGCCACTGGAAGCTAGGAAGAGGCAAGGAAGGATTCTCCCCTGTAGGTTTCCAAGGGAGTATGGCCTGGCTGACAGGCTTGATTTCAAATGTGTAGCCTCCAAAACTGTGAAAGAATATACTTCTGTGTGTGTATATATATATATATACACACACATATATAAATATGTTTATATATATATACACATATATAAATATGTGTATATATACACATATATAAATATGTGTATATATGTTTATATATATATAAACATGTTTATATATATATACATATATAAATATGTTTATATATATATATGAAGAGATTTATTGCAAGGGATTGGCTTCTATGGTTATGGAGGCTGACAAGTCCCAAGAACTGCAGTTCATAGACCAAGAGTTAATGTTGTAGTTCCAGTGTGAATACTGGCAGGCTTGAGATCCAGAAAAAAACTGATGTCCCAGTTCAAAGCAATCAGGCAAGAAGAGATTTGCCCTCACTTGAGAGAGTGTTAGCTCTTTTGTTCTATTCAGGCCTTCAACTGATTGGATGAGAGGACAATCTGTTTTATTCAGTCTACTGATTCAAAAATTAGTCTCCAAAAACAACCTCACAGACACATCCAGAGTAATGTTTGACTAAATATCTGGGCATTCCATGGCCCAGTCAAATTGACACGTTAAATTGCCCTTCACAAATTCACCCCTGGTCAACTTGACACCCATACACATCTCATTAAACCATACTTAATCTTCCAATAAAGACCATTATAAGGTTATAATTCCACCTAACATGACACAACTATCTTGTGTATGACCAAAAACATACTACCCTTCCTTAGAAGAGGAGTTTAAGTCTTCGAGTGAAGTTTACTCTTCTCTTTGATATCCTTTCACTCAAATTCTATGATGTAAAATTAACAATACATAAATACTATTATATAAAGTCAATACATTTATGTACCATGATTAGAGAATAGGAGAAGAAAGAAAACAAAGAAATAGATATAGATATATAAACATGCAAGTATATTTGTAGCAAAATAAAGAGGAAATACTCAGTGACAATTACAGTCCTCATTTCTGTAGTTGGTTATGTGGTTGTAGCTGGTATTTACATCTTCTTCCACTGCCCACTCTGTGTTCTCTTTGCCTTCAGGAAATACCTGAGCAAGTCATGGCTCTTTACCTGGCTGGGGGACCTAAATCTTCATTTCTGAAGGATCTGGACCATTATTAGCCCTGCCTGGATTAAATTGTCAAGTTTTCCATTGACCTTAATCACAGAGCATGGTAATACTAAGAGACACCCTAAAGGAGCTCTGTATTCCACACATACTCTTCCTTGTCTCTATTGTGGAGCAGTGGTCCAATCTCCCCTTGGTAATCAGGCTCAATTATCACAACCAGCACTATAACTTCCTTCTTTGCCTGTAAATGCAGGGACATAAGGAGCCCAAACTGGCTGGGGTGTTGTCTTAATTTATAGTTTAATAGAACATCATAGTTGTTTCTCCTGGTGGAAGCATTCTTCCCTTTGGAACTAAGACCTCGAGGCCAGCGGGGCATGAAGTTGTGAGAACAGGAAGCGAATATTTTCCTAGTGGGTCACCAGGGGTAATGGTGAGTGGCGCCACTTCCATTTCCACCCCTTGGTTCCTTCACTGACCGTGGGAGAAACAGTGCCACATATTGGATGCTGATTTAGGGTATGTACAACCTTCTGGAGAACCCTTCTCCAACCCTGCAAGGTATTGCTATCTAGCTAGCCTTATTAGGCATTTCCTCCGCTGATTACTCAGAGACAACACCTCCTGCACTTCCTGTTTGTTCACTTTGAGCTTGCCATTTTTCTGGATCTGTTCTGAATTCCGAAGTGGTTTTCTTCAGGATGTGGTTTTCTTCAAAGCATTTGGGCTTTGTTTTTTCTCACTTTCTCACTTGTCAATCAGTCTGATACAATCTACTTTTCATCATCCATACAATTAATCGTCCAATATAATCAGTCGTCTCATTATTCAGAAATCCCTCAAGATGTCTTATCTTTTCATGGAACTCTTTCTTATTTTATAATGCTATATGAATTTCTTCTCAAATTTTAAGGGATTGGAGGCATAAAGGGAAGCAAATACATGTGCTTGGCTTATTATATCTATCCACTCTCTGGCTTTGATGGTCAAATGTAACTTATTGAGATGAGAAACAAAGAACTTCTGGTTAAAAATGGTGAATTAGGGGCACCTGGGTGGCTCAATTGGTTAAGTCTCTGACTCTTGATTTCAGCTTGGGTCATGATCTCACAGTTTGTAAGTTCAAGCCCAATATTGGGCTCTGCACTGCTAGTGCAAAGCCTGCTTGGGATTCTCTCTCTCCCTCCCTCTGCCCCTCCCCCCAATAAATAAACTTAAAAAAAAGAATTATTACATGTTGAACCATAAACTCCTAGTTTCCTCATGCTGCTGTAACAAAGTACCACAAACCACGACTCGGTGACTTAAATAATAGAAATGCATTGTCTCACACCTCTAAAAGTCCAAGATCAAAGTGTAGGCAGGATTGGTTCCTTCTGAGCACTGTGAGGGAGAACTGTTGTCTCTCTCCAAGGCCCTGGTGGTTTGCTGGAAATCTTGGATATTCTTTAGCTTCTGCCATGTCACTCCAGTCTCTGCTTTTGTCTTTAAGTGGCATTCTTCCTGTGAGTGCATGTCTGTGTTCAAACTTCCCCCTTTTGCAAGGGACCATCATACTGAATTGGGGGCTCATCCTATTGCACTGTGACCTTATTTTAACTAGTTACATCTGCAATGATCCTATTTCCAAATAAGGTTGTGTTGTGAGGTACTAGGGTTTAGCCCACAACATTTGAATTTGGGGGTAAAGAATTCAATCCATAATAGTTCCCTCACTCAGTCTATTCTCAGAATTCTGGTAATTGGGTATTCTATACACATCTTGGTCACCCCTCTCCCTGTGTGTTTGAAAAAATTGAAACCACTTAGATAAAAGATTTTAAAAAACCTGATATTTGGAGTTCTTCAAAAGTTGTGTTTGCTTCTGATTATTCTACCTGTTGTCAAGTCTCACCCATGCATACAGAGGTTCCAACCAGCTCCTTAGTTATATTTATTTATTATTTATATGTTTATTTTATTATTTGAGAGAGAAAGCAAGAGAGAGAGAGGGAGTGCAAGGAATGGAAGGCCAGAAAGAGAGGGAGAGAAAGAATCAGTCTTAGGCAGGCTCCACCCTGAGCACAACTCACACCTGAGCACAATTTCACAGCTGAGTGGAAATCAAGAGTCTAACATTTAACTGACTGAGCCACCCAGGCATTCCGGTTTCTTAGTTCTTAAATATGAATGAGCATCCATGAATCACTAAATACCCAAATAATATTTCCAATATGAAGAGACAGACTGAAACAGTCAGAAATAGGCCTGGAGGAGACAGAGTGCAGGAGCATGCAGCTTTTTAACAAATGATAATTAATAATCACAGAAAGATAAAATACTGCAATCATACATTTATCTTTTGGGTTTTTTTTGTTGTTGTTGTTGTTTTCAGTAAACTCTACTCCTAATGTGGGGCTCAAACTCATGACTCTGAGATCAAGAGTCATATACTCTACTGACTGAACCAGTCAGGGACCTCTGCAATCATAAATTTAATTTATTTTTATTTTTTAATGTTTATTTTTGAGAGAGAGAGGGAGAGAGCACGCCTGGGGAAGGGGCAGAGAGACAGGGAGAGAGAGAATCCCAAGCAGGCTAAGCGTCATTAGTGCAGAGCATGACATGGGGCTTGAACTAATGAAATGTAATATCATGACCTGAGCTGAATCCAAGAGTCAGATGCTTAACCGACTGAGCCACCTGATTGTGCCCGGCAATCATAAATTTATGAATAGGATGCTGTGAAAGGAAATGTTTACAAAAAAGGAAACAGGTCTTAAATCAAAACCAGGGTAGAATAAATGAAGGAAAGTAGATTATTAAAGAAATAATATAAATATAATAGGAAATATACATAAAAATATATATGAATTATATGTGAAATATAATATATATCCCATTTATTTCCCTGGAGACCTTTCTTCCCAGCCATCTCTCCTCTTGCTCCACTCTCAACCTGTCTTTCTCTAGGTCCAACACAGTAATTATCTCCAGATGTCTCTTTGCTTTGCTGCTTTTCTGGCAGTAAATATTTATATTATAAATACAATCTAAAAATAATATGAAGCCACCGTATAAACTAAGAAACAAGATTGAGAAAAGCTCTAGGCTTCTTAATAAAACAGTAGATGCTAAAAGAACATGGAGCAATGACTTCATATTATCAAAAAATTTATTTTCAATCCTCTTAGCCAAAATTTTGATTAATTGTGAGGGAATGATGAAATTATTTTCAGTCACACAACATACCAAGAAATAAATCTTCCAGGGACTCCTGGGTGGCTCAGTGGGTTAAACATCTGACTTCAGCCAGGGTCATGATCTCACAGTTCATGGGTTCAAGCCCCGCGTCGGGCTCTGTGCTGACAGGTCAGAGTCTGAAGCCTGCTTCAGATTCTGTGTCTCCCTCTCTCTGCCCCTTCCTCGCTCGTGCTCTGTCTGTCTCTCTCTCTCTCTCAAAAACTAAAAGAAAGAAAGAAAGAAAAAAAGAAATCTTCCATACATTCTTTCCTGGGAAGCTTTTGGACTACATGCTTAAGTCAAGCAATGGATTATGAAAAGCATAGATTGTGGAATACAAGAAAGAAAGGATCTAGCCAGGAAAGCAGCAAAACAAAGAGACATCCCAGAATGATCACTGTTTTGGACCTAAGGGAAAGCAGATTCAAGTTTGAGCAGAAGTAAACAAGGCTGATTAGAAAGGTCTCTGGGAAAATAAATAGAATTAATACTCTGACATATTTTTGCACTACAATGGTATCTTCTATATATAGGTGTATGGGTATTTGCTGTATCTTTTGGTGCATTTGGGAAAAAAGGGAATATAAGCAAAAGAAAAATGATATAAAATGATAAAACTATTTTAAAAATAAAAAAATTGAGAAAGGAAATAATCGCAGTACACTATGTTGTTCAGTGGTGAACAATCATTTACATGGCCATAAAAATGGAAACAATTCTTTTTAACTACATAAAAATCCTATGGTGAGGTAAAGTGTGGAATGATGATAGTGGAAAATAATAAAATCTTCATTCTTAAGTACCATGTCTAAAATTGATGAATCAGGGGGCACCTGGGTGACTCGGTTAAGCAACTTACTTTGGCTCAGGTCATGATCTCACAGTTTGTGAGTTCGAGACTCACATCGGGCTCTGGGATGACAGTGAGGAGCCTGGAGCCTGCCTGCATCCTCTGTCTCCCTCTCTCTCTGCCTCTCCCCCATTCACACTCTCTCACTCTTAAAAATGAACATTAAAAAAAAATCTATGGATCGAAATTGTAGCATAAGCGTGTTATACCAAAATATGAATGTAGAAGAAGAAACAGGTAAAAGAGTTGAGGTAGGAGATGAGGGAATTGAAGAATAGGGACAGGTGAGAGGGTGAGTCTGGGATTACTGGGATTATAATTACTGATTATAAATCATTTATATTATCATACTTTTAAAATGATATGCATGCATTATTTTGACAAAAATATCAAATTTTATTTTATTTATTCTTTATTTTTATTTTTTATTTTGTAATTTTATTTACTTTTTAATTTAAAAAAAAATTTTTTTTAGTGTTTGTTTATATTAGAGAGGCGGCAGGGGATGGGGGGAGACAGTGCATGAGCAGGAGAGGGGCAGACAAAGACAGACAGAATCTGAAGCAGGCTCCAGGCTCTGAGTTGTCAGCACAGAGCCCAACACAGGGCTTGAACTCACCAGCCATGAGATCGTGACCTGAGCCCAAGTTGGACAGTTAATTCACTGAGCCACCCAGGCGCCCCTTAATTTTTTTTTAAGTTTATTCATTTTTGAGAGATAGAGACATAGAGCTAGTGGGGGTGGGGGATGGGCAGAGAGAGAGGGAGACATTCATTTTTGAGAGATAGAGACATAGAGCTAGTGGGGGTGGGGGATGGGCAGAGAGAGAGGGAGAGGCAGGCTCTAGGCTCTGAGCTGTCAGCACAGAGTCCGATGCAGGGCATGAACCCACGAACCACAAGATCATGACCTGAGCTGAAGTCAGATGCTTAACCGACTGGGCCACCCAGGAGTCCCTATATATTTTTAAATTTAAATTTTACTTAACATACAATGCAATATTGGTTTCAGGAGTAGAATTCAGTGATGCATCACTTACATACAACACCCAGTGCTCATCACAACTAGGGCCCTCCTTAATATCTATCATCCATTTAGCCTCTCCTCCTCCCCCACCCTCCATCAACTCTCAGTTTGTTCTCTGTCATTAAGAGTCACTTATGGTTTGTTTCCCTCTCTTCTCTTTTTGTGCCCCTCTTTCCATATGTTTATCTGTTTTGTTTCTTAAATTCCACGAGTGAAATCAGATGGTATTTGTATTTCTTTGATTTACTTATTTTATTTACCATAATACATTTTAGCTCTATCTATCCATTTGATTGCAAATGGCAAGATTTCATTCTTTTTGATGGCTGAGTAATATTCCATTCTATAAATACACAACATCTTCTTTATTAATCAGTCGATGGACATTTGAGCTCTCTCCCTAGTTTGGCTATTGTTGATAATGCTGCTATAAACATTGGGGTGCATGTACCCCTTTGAATCAGTATTTTTGTATCTGCTGGGTAAATACCTAGGAGTGCAATTGGTGGATGGTAGGGTTGTTCTATTCTTAGTTTATTTTTTTAAAAATTCTTTTTCTTTTAAATGTTTACTTTTGAGAGAGAGTGAGAGAGAGAGGAAGGGAGTGAGGGGGACAGAGGACCTGAAGTGGGCTCTGCGCTGATGGCCAAGAGCCTGATTCAAGGCTCAAACTCAGGAACCGTGAGATCATGACCTGAGCTGAAGTTAGCTGCTCAACTGACTGAGCCACCCATGTGCCCCATTCTGGTTTTTTTTTAAGTCTTTTTAATGTTTTACTTAGTTTTGAGAGAGAGAGACAGAGTGCAAGGGGGGAGAAGGGCAGAGAGAGAGGGAGACACAGAATCTGAACCAGGCTCCAAGATGTCAGCACAGAGCCTGACACAGGGCTCGAACTCATGGACGATAAGATCATGACCTGAGCCAAAGTCGGAGGCTTAACCGACTGAGCCACTTAGATGCGCCTCTATTCTTAATTTAAAAATAACAGATTTTTTAAAAAAATACAGAAGCAAATAAAATACCAAAATATGCTGCATATAATTTGAAAACATTCATAAATGTTATTTCCCAGATGTAGTATGATGATTGGTAGTCTACCTATAGCCTTAAGAAAACAATTAAGTTGATCAAATATTTATATTATTAGCTTCATTGTTGATATAACAAACACAAAAGTCAGTGTGATGGGCACATTAACATACACCTAATGAGTTTAAGGTTAATTGCAGTGGCAGGGAGTTTTATTGTAAAACCTATAGAAATGTAGAATCTAGTCATGTGTATGTACAACTCAGTGAAGATACTGGTTGCAGCATTCTGGCAGTATTTGCAGTTTGAATTACAAAAATTCACACCATTTTATGGGCATACGTAAAAATGTGCATTAATAACTATATGGATTGTAGACATGAATTTGCTACCTACAGCTCTTGCTGATGTCAGTGAGTTGATAATATTTTGTGTTAGCTAAAGGTGAAGCATTAAGAATCTGTAAGAGGAAGGGGAGCTTAGGTGGCTTGGTGGGTTCAGCATCTGACTCTTGGTTTCGCCTCAGATCATGATCTCATGGTTTTGTAGGTCCAAGTCCCACGATGGGCTCTGAGCTCGCAGCAGAGACCCTGCTTGGGATTCTCTGTCTCCTCTGTGTCTGACCCTCTCCCACTCATGCCTTCTCTGTCTCTCTCAAAGTAAATAAGTAAACTTAAAAAAAAAAAAAAAGAATCTACAAGAGGAAGAGATGAAACATGAGAGGAGAAAAAAGGAAATCAGACAGGAAAAGAAAGATTATGAACAAATGACCATTGCTTTAGGGAAACCTTGTATCTGGATTGTTCTATGTCACTGTGATACTGAATTGTAAAGAAATTACTGTTGTGCCAGTAAGCATGAGGATGCTTGGCAATCCCTCACTAGAAAAAGTTTCAAAAGATTGTGAATTCCAAAATAGCTACCTTCATGGAGAGGAATAGAGTTAAATGACAAATAATTACCAGAAAGGAGTTTCAATCCTGATTTAATGCTGGCTTTCTAAAATAGAAAATTAAAATGTTTCATAGACACTGTAAGTTATAAAGAACTCCCTGATGATATATTATGACATCCCTCTTATTCCCATTAACTGACAGATTTTGAAACACATTGATGGGGTTTTAGCAGTGATTAAATTTGTGTTTATTCTAGGCATTCTTGAAACACAGGGTGTAATGTGTACAACTACTGTGAACAACTAGAAAGTTTAGGCTATTTATAGAAGACAAATACAGGAACATTAAAGCTGTAGCTTTGAAATTACTTCCCCATTACATACTTAGTTATGAATAACTTCAGAAAAAGAAAGATGAGTGGGAGGGAAGGACCAAGGCGGGGGGGGGGGAGAGAGAGAGAGAGAGAGAGAGAGAGAGAGAGAGAGAGAGAATCATAAGCAAGCTCCATGCTCAGTGCAGAGCCTAATGTGGGACTCGATTGCAAGTCCCTGGGATCATGACCTGAGCCAGAATCAAGAGTCAGATGCTCAACCGACTGAGCTACCCAGGTGCCTCTTTCAGATCACTTAATACTCTGTAATATGGGTGTGTCATAATTTTTGGACCATTCCTCTATTGCTGGACATTTACAGTAGTTGCAATTGTTTACTATTATAATATTAAAATAAATTTCTTTTACATATATCTTTACATAGTGACGGTTTTGTTCCATAGGATATATTCATACAATTCAAATTTGCTAGACTAAAAAGAATACATAAATTATTATTATTACTTTTGAATAGGTACTACAGGAGCAACATAAGAAAAAATTCAGAGAGAGGGCCCTGGGTGGCTCAGCCGGTTAAGTGTCTGACTTCAGCTCAGGTCATGATATGGCGGTTTGTGGGTTTGAGACCCACCCAAACTCTGTGCTGACAGCTCAGAGCCTGGAGCCTGCTTCGGATTCTGTGTCTCCCTTTCTCTCTGTCCCTCCCCCACTCACCCTCTGCCTCTCTCTCCTTCAAAAATAAATAAAAACATTAAAAATTAAAAAAAAATTCAAGAGAGGAAAAAAGGCATATAAAAACAATGTTTTCCATTACACATTGATTCATTTGAGGCTTAAAAAGAAAAGTTTGGAGAATCTATTATCTAATAAACCTATCAGCTCAGGGCATTGAATTATGATAATCATTAGCTAATGTGGTACACCAGTGACTACCTTGATATCCAGTATTCAATGGAGCTCTTGATTCTCCATGGGCATTGCATTAAAATGTGTGGTAGGTTTGTACTTTAAAGGTATTTAATTTGGTCAATTCCATTGCTTAATAGATTTTTATGTGAAAATACATATTTTGTGGATTATAAAAACCATATATTCAAAGGATATGCAGACCACTTAAACCACAAATTTTCAAGTTTTACTGCTCTTCTTAAACAAAATTAGACTTCGAGAATCAAAACAAAACCAGTGACGAGTATTTGGCTAACTAACTAGTCTTATGATGAGTGCTTAAAGGAGCTGCCTAGAAAAAACAAATGATATGCCCCCCTTAGCCCCCATCACTGTGTTATGACAATAAAGAGTAGTGGGATGGCAATCATGCCATACATTACCAAATACATCAGATCACAAGTAGTACTATTCTAGCACCTAGTTTTAGCTTTCTTAGGGCTAGGTTAAGCTAGTCTGATCCCAGGAGCATTTTAGCATCATGGCATACTGTATTACAAGTACATAATACAACTCAATTTATACATACACGGAAAATAATAGGAACTGTTATGAGACCTAGAGGCACATATATTCAATTGGTTTACATTTAATAAAGGTTTTGATGATATTCTTTAGGAAAAGTAAAGACTTTTCCTAAAAAGATCGTTGATGGGTTGATAGGTTTGTTTATATCAAACTGGAAGCAGAAGTATTGACTGATTTTTTTTTTTTAAGTTCTTTCTACCATTTTGATTCCAGGAAAAATAATTACTTTATAAATTCATTAATTTTTTGTCAGACAAGTGAATAGGAGAAATATATGTCCTCAAAACTACATAAAACTACTGGAAAGGCAAGACAATTTTCAACTTCTATGCATTTTTTTTTACCCCCAGTGGTGAATAATATAGCAAATCTTTGAAAAACCCAATAAAATGAATGAAGTACAAATTAGGCCCTTGTCTTTCATAATTAATATTTCTCTAAGTAGAAAGCTAAAGTTTCCAATTAAAAGCACCGATTAGATTAATTTTACTATAATCTATGTGATTTTTAAGGAAAAGAGCTATCTGTAGCTCTGATGTGAATCTGATATGACAGAATATATGGTTACTTTAGGCATAGGGCTAATAATCCTAAAGAGATATAACTAGTAGAAAAATAAAAATCAATTAGTAAAATTCTGTTATTTTGGAATAAAATAGGTTATTTGAAAAAATGAAATACAGGAGCCTTGACAGAGCATATGACTCTTAGTGTTGGGGTCATGAGTTCGAGCCCCACATTGGGTGTAGAGATTAATTAATTAAAAAATATATATGTTACTGACTCACAAGGTGTGCTTTCAAAAACTTCTGAAACAATTTCTTTTTGAAATTTATTTCTAAAAGTCACAGAGACAAAACTTGAAAAGTGACACATTTATACTAAGGATACATGCGTTGAGCAAAAAAAAAAAAAAAGCACTGTAATACAAAAATAAACATGGTAAACTTTTAATGAAAACAGTATCCTGGATACAAGTTGAATACCACTAGGTAAGAACTGTATTTACCTTAGAAGTCTATGATAGTATGGATTGAGAGAAATGAAGGTTTAGGACAGCCACTTCACTATTCACAAGTTAATCAGTGCTGACCAGAAACTAAACAATTTATTTTAGGCTAAGATTTTCAATCAAATTATAGGATGAATCTTCTATTTAATGAATATGTTTTAAGTGATTTGTACTCACTTAAAGACAGTTGGGGCAAGTCAAACCACAGAGAGCCCTCACAAAGACTAAGCACCAAATGACGAAATGTTTGTGGCTTTCGTTTTGGGCCACTTTAAATTTTATTTTGTTTAAATGTGTTTTCCATTAACATTCACATACAAATTCTTTCAGGCAAAAGTTTTAACATGGAACTTTCTGCTTGGAGATCTTGCCAACTTTTACTTACAACAGTTTTTAAGCAATGAATACTTCAGAACAATCCCAAGCTGATACTTAATTGGTTACAATTGTAAGATGCAGAGCTTTTTCTTTAAAGTTTTCTGGTCCCCCAAAATTCAGTAGGGCCAAATGCATTAACTGGAAGTAGCATTTGTTGAAAAGAAAAAAAAAAGTATTAAAGATGATAATGAATAAAATAACTATTTAGGCTCTCATACACAATCTTTCTAAGTTTTCACCCTGTAGGAAATAATTACAATGTCTTTCAGGCTTGCTATATGCCCCACAGAATTAAAACAAAACAAAACAAAACAACAACAAGGAATTTAACATTTCAACAAGCTAGTAACTATTTACTGTAAGCATATAGTGAAATTCTGGAAGACATCCTACCATACTTCAAGAAAACACTATTAACAGGTAAGCATGTGTTGAAGAAGGCAGTTTATAAATGAAACATTACAAATCTTATGTTTATGCATACAACTTATAAAATAGAAAAAAACTGCTATTTTTCCAATAGTACAGCATCACACTAACACTATATAGTTAAGATTGAAAGCTTCTGTACACATGTCCACACCTCCACGGCAGCATACGCCTTGGACATTTTCATTTGTTATCCAACATAAGCCAACCATGGTTTCACGGATTTGTACCAGTTTGAGCAGGCTAAAGCAATCATTCTGCCTTACCTATTTAACTATGAGACAAAGTTAACCAGTTTCAGGGAACACAAAGTTTCATAATCGGTAAACAAACATATTAAACCTCTGCAACAGGATGGAAAACGCTTCTAAGGACATGATATAATCCTAACAGGAGGATGAATTATGCCCGTAGGTATATGTGGCAATAGTTAGGAGCCTGGAGAAAAACATTAAGACATATGGGACCTAAATGATCATCAAATCAATAATAACTACTAGAAACTCAAATGTAAATTATTGGTTTTTCTTGTGCAACATCATCCAGTTTACTTACTGCTTAGGACTACTCAAAACTGTTCTGCCACAACGTGTTTGCTGTTGGTGCAAATTAATATTAAGATAGGGAGCAGTCTGAATCACATGGAATTTTGAAAAATTAGAATGATTGTATATCTAACCTAATTTTTATGTTCTGAAATGCTATAAAACAATTATTTTCCTAGTGGCTTAGTCTACCATCTTAGATAATTCAAAAGAAACATGGTTGCCTGCAAATTCTTTAGTAGGGGAAGTAAAAGCAGAGTACGTTTTGGTTGTTTTGCTGCTGGTCTCACGTATGTGCTTTAGCAATGACAGCACTACTCCAGGCATTCATTGTGCTACTTTACATAACTGAACATGAGAAAAACTCAAATTTTGACAAGCAAATTTTTTTTCTTTTTGGTGGCAGGCTTATTTTAAAATGAAAACAAAAACTCACATAAAATCTAAAAATCAGATGGGCAGTTTGACAACCCGACCTAGGAACTTGTCTGTAAAAGAAACTTAGACCTGGAAAGCTGTTTCTGAAAAATATAACCTTCTTATTCACTTTGGCTTTTTTTTTTCAAATGAAGATTTGTGGTAAAATGACCTCATAGATAACTCCAAGTCACATAGGGCATTCATGTTAGTGCTCTGTAATAGAAATATATTTCATGAATATTTTAAACTTGAATGTTTTCAGCAAATTTAAGGTATTCTTTTTAAAGCTCTAGTCCAAGTCTTAAGCTGTTTAGGTTTTAAAAAATATAATTTGGGTCTCCAATGGAGAGGATATAACTTACAGGATAAGTGAGGTTCGCAGAGATCATTTCCTGAACATGGTTGACCTTTAACAGGACTGATTATTTCCTCACCCAAACAGTTATGCAGGATGCTGCCATATCTCCACTTCAAAAATCTTGCCAGTCTTTCTAGACAATTGTTTACCATCCATGTTTAAAAACCTTGCACCACCAGAGGAAAAGCGCATAAAAGTGAAAGTAAGTTAACTTGTTTCTATTTACCTAAAGTCTTATAAATCATATGGAAACATTAATGTAGAGAAAGTAATTTTCTTATTATCTGATGTCAGCCAAAAGATAATTACTAGCTTTCTGTAAAAACAGGAAACTCAATCATAAAATGTCTACGTTTAAATTAAAATGCCAATCTTTAAATCTTTTAACATCGAGACACTGAAAAAAAAAAAGCTTGCAAATTCAAGATGATGTTTGAAATGAAAGCTATGGTTCAAAAATTTGTTTATAGTAAGAGACTAAAATCATGTCACTGCAAAATTCCCCATGGCTTTTGGCACAGACATTAAAAGAACAGTTTTAGTCTTTTGGTCACTTGAAGCTGCTACTAAATACAATAAGCCTTTAAAAAGGGTGAAAAAAGACAGGAACTGAAGGATAGGTACGGTAACTACATCATATACAAGCATAGTTTGACATAAAGACAGTCATTTCTGTGAGGGATCTGAAGATAGAAGAACGGTTTCCCACCATCCCTTCCTTTTTGAAGAGGATCCTCTAATCAGAAATAATTCCTTTAAGTTACTGTGAGTGGTGTTGCCTGGCAGCAGCTTCACTTTCCTAGGCTAGTGTTCAATCCAAGTAATTAAGTAATCTCACAAGGAATAATCATATATGGCAACAGAGTAAAAAAGCAGGGCAGTTCTTCCATGCACAAACATTTCAGGAGAAAAACCATCAATTTTAAAGATAACCATCAGGTTTCAGGTATCCTAGCACACTCTAAACCCTAAGTTTTGCTTTACACCATTGGTGACTAAAATTAACAGTAAGTTTTGCAGTGAGGTTTTTTTTTTTTTTGTTTTTTGTTTTTTGCCTGCAACTATATACACATTGCAAAACTATTCTGCATCACATGATTTTAAATGAAATAAATATAAAAATGAACCACACAATCAACACATAACTTTAATACTCCACATTTATCTTGATCACAATGGTGGTAACCTCCTTGTCAACAATCTTGTGAGTTGAGGAGCTGATTCTCATTCTCATATCCATCAGGCAGATATGCTCTCCTCAGCTGGTCTGACTTAGGTATGGAGCCTCCATTCTTCACATGGCGAGACAGGAAAGCACGGACTGCTGGGTGATCAGCCTTCTCGAGTGGGATGTTGGCTTCCAGGCACATTTTCACAAAGTCCTGGATAACACTGACTTTCTCTGTTTGCGCAGTACTGTTGCACTGAAGGGATGCAGTTAGGGGCCTCTGCTTCTTTCTCACATTCTGCTCTTCAAATTCGGCCTTCCTCTTGGTATGAGTCTTTGACTTAAGGTGGTCACTAATGGCAGACTTGCGAACATGATTCAGAACCACATTGCAAGAAGTGCAGAAGAGTTTTCCTCCATCTTCGTGCAGCTCCCCTCCAAACTCAGTGACTCGATCCAGGGGAGTCACATACAAAGCAGTCTTAGAACGGTTTCGAGCAGGTGGTGCTGTCACTACAAATCTTTCCATTCTGACTCTGAATAAAGTTCTTTCAAGACAAGAGAAACAAAGATAAGTGTTGTAACAATTCCTTCAGGAAGTAATTAAACAAATAGAAGATAGGTATAAGCATTTTAAGATTAAAGATTTCAGAAAACTTAATTCAAATTAATAGACTGTGTCTAGTAACTCTTAACTTACCTGAAAATATGTAAGGGAAGGCAAAACCAGAGCAAGTTACTAGTAACAACCAGGTCCATTCCTTGAATTTGATGAAATTCAAATAAATTAGAATTATGAAAAAAGAACTTCCAACTATCCCAGATGTCACTATCTTTTAGGAAAACCTCATCTGATGCCAATATTTCGGGTATTAATTATATTGCTCTCATTCAACTTAGACGTGTATTGAAGTTTAAAAGAGCTTCTTTTCCCGTCATAGTTTTGGGGCAACTGATTTAAGAACACAATTGTAAGGAATTATGGGCAAAGTTTGTTCAAGCAGGTGGGGCACTAAACTGGGTTAATTCTATATGAAGATGAATATAATGTCCAAAATTTTTCGGAAAAAACAAAAAGTAAAAACCAAGAAAAGAACACAGACCAGCTGCAGTTAAAAGCAGCAACAAGGAAATTAAATTTTAAAGCCAAATACAGAGCTCAAAGTAAGTCATTTTTACGAAAGTTTATTTGAAAGAGACAGAGCATGAGTGGGGGAGGGGCAGAGACAGAGAGAGAGAGAATCCCAAGCAGGTTCTGTACTGTCAGCACAGAGCCAGATGCGGGGCTCAATCCCTTGAACTGTAAGATCATGACCTGAGTCGAAATCAAGAGTCAGACACTCAACTGACTGAGCCACCCAGGTGCCCCAGTCATTTTTTAATGCAATATATACCTCCACTGAGTTTTATAAAGGTGATGCTCAAGATATGCAAGCTGCTTTTTTCTAACACTTGTTTCCTCTTTTTACCATTAAAAACTAATACATTTGTTAATTATTTATTTCACCTATTAACTAGTAAGTACAAATCTGAAAAGTTAATGTAGTGCCTAGTATATGATAGGTGCTCAATCACAATTTGTTGATGGAAAGTAAATGACTGTCTTTGTTATTTTTCCAAATATTTAACTCAGGAGTGGCGTTAAGAATTTATCAATTTATCCTAATAACAATTTTTTTATGATCGTTACCAAAATCATGATGTTACTTCTATGGACACCGAAAACTTGAGATACTGAACAAATGTTGTCAGCGACAACCATTTGTTCTCTGGAGCCATTCCTTCCGACTAAGCTCTTACATTAACCTATATATAACAAATTAAAAAATCAGCAATAATGAAGTATTCCCTTAACCCATACTAGAGAATTCATAGTTGAGTTATATGAAATCTCTCTCAAAAGAACTCTAAATTGCTAATGTATGTGTTATGACACCTGTGGACATAAATTCAGAGAAAAAGCTAACATTTCACAGAAATTCTGGAAAATATGATAAAGTTTAGATTTTAATAGATTTGTTTTCTTTCCATTAAAAAAATTGTTTAATGCTGTACTCTCATGTGGCAACTTTTGTTAGACCATAGGTTTTCAATGGCATACAAGACAGATATGATTCCTGCCCCCCAAAATAGTAGTGAATTACCATTACACATTTTTGTACTTTAAGTTAATGGTATTTTTCTTTCTTTCTCCCCCCCTTCCCTGTTCCCCCTTAAGCAGGCGTCACATCCTGCTCTGAGCCCAACACAGGACTTGAACTCACCACCCTGAGATGAAGACCTGAGCTGAGATCAAGAGTCCGATGTCCAACCGACTGAGCCAACCAGGCGCCCCAATGGTAGTGTTTTTTACTCCTATAGCACATCAGTCCCAACTATGATTAATGGTTCTAGGCCAGTGATGAAAAACATTAAATATCTGTGCCCAGGAATGCCTAAATCTCTCCATATGAAAAGTCGGCTGTCTCTAAATATTTGATTTCAAACTTTAAAACAATAAACATGTTCATTATTCTTTGAAGCATAAAATGCTCAATCATTTGTGCTAATGTGAAAGGCCTATACATTCCAAACACTTGTAACTTTCAAAAGTCTGTTTGTGTTACTGCAAAGGCAAATGTCCACCCAGCAGAGGATGCTCGACTTTACACACCTGAATAACAAGTGTTTTCAACAAAAGGTAACAATATTTTAAACGAGGAAGTTAAAAAGTTAAGAGCAGGAATTAGCCAACAAAAGAAGCCCATTATTTATTAGATCGAAATAAAACTCTTAAGTTTTCAAGTTTAAATGTTTACCCGGTCAGTTTCCAGTTTTTTCGTCTTGATACTTAGCAGTGAAAGGTCTCCAGAGCAAAACCAGAGACGATGGAAATCCTGGAACTTTCGTTTGTTCAAACCCGGAGATGCTTTCAAATCAGTTTTTCAACAAGTGGTGATGGGGAAACAGTTTCTGGGCTTGCACCCTATTTTCCCTGCGGTGCCGGGAAGTCATGCCTTTACTGTAAAACATGAAAAACAAATGGAAAGAAAAAATGGGGGAGGGGGAGGGAAAGAAGGGTAGATAAAAAGACGAACAACAACAACACAGCCACCACGCAGGTGTCTTTAAAACCGCTCCCTTTAGGTAACTCCACACAACAAATCGGGATCCCAACGTTTACCTCAACACTCAACCCAGTCCTTTCTCAGTTGTCTGCCCCGCTTTGCACCTCCTCGCGAGCCCCAGGCCCGAGGGTTCGGGAGGGGGAGGGAAAGGCGGGGCGCGGGATGTTCCCGGCGTCTAGACTCCCTCCTCCCGCGCCAAGCTCAGCACGCTGGCGCCCCACAACCCTTGCCCCGCTAGCTGGGCAGGGCCGAGACCCAGCCGCCGGCCGTGGGCCCGGGAACTCGACAGCAGAGTTGGCGGCAGTCTCAGGGGAGGAGGCGGCGGGCGCCTGGCGGCGGCGTCCGCTGTCAGGCTTCCGTCTCCTCCCTCTTCCTCCCGCCGACAACGGCGCCCCGGCCCCGCCCCCGGCTCCCGCTTCAGGACGGAAGGCCCCGGGCCCAAAGCCCGCACCAACGGCCGGGCCCACCCTCGGCCTCCCTAGCTCCTCGGTACCGTAGGATCGGGGCCGCCGTTAGGGGAAGTGGACGAGACCCGGCCGGAAAGGAAAGGAGGAGGAAGGAAAAAAGGAGCCAGGGGGTGAAGGAAGAGGAAGACCGGTCGCCTCCGCCACCGCCGTCGTCGCCGTTGCCCGATCGAGCCCCGCGGCGGCCGCCGTGTCCCCCGCCGCGCCCCGTCCTCTTGCGCCGCCTACGGCAAAGCTCGTAGGCGGTCCCCAGCAACCGCCGAGCAGCATTGACCAACGGACCGCGAGTCTATCAAACAGACGGCTGATTCGGCCAATGGGAGTGGAAGGGTGGGCAACTGTGTGATTGGCAACCAAACTTCTCCAATGAAAACTGGGGGCGTGGGTGGGCGGAGCCGGAAGTAGAGCCAGCCGAGAGGCCCCTGTCCGGCTCGGGCGGAGGGAAGGGGGAGGGAACTAGAGGAGGAGGAGGTTAGCCGAGGCAGCTACAGCGGCGGCGGCGTAGGGGCTGGTACGCGCTGGGCGGCGAGAGCCTCATGGCGGAGGAAGAGAGCGATCAAGAGGCCGAACGCCTCGGAGAAGAGCTCGTGGCCATTGTGGAGTCCCCGCCAGGCCCTGTTGGGCTTAGAGCTGCGGGTGACGGCAGAGGTGGCGCTGGCAGCGGCAGCTGCGGTGTCGGCGGCTTTGGGATCAGCAGTCGGGATTACTGCCGACGCTTCTGTCAGGTGAGGCGCCCGTCGGCCGCCCGGACTTGTCACCCGGGTCCTCGGCCTCCCTGCTTCTCCTGGCCTTTTCGTTCTCGAATCAGGGCTGTGTCCGGTGTCCGCTCTACCAGCCCAACAAGGAGAGAGTGAAGCTCCCTCCTCCACCTATCCGGCTTGGGGTGGGGGGCAGGGAGCGGGACTGGGATGACCCGCGGGTTTAGGGTTGCTGAGAAAGTGAGTTTGTCAGGGGTTGGGAAGGCTGGACAGAAGGGGGGTCAGCTGGCAGGAAAGCTGTGTACTGACATGCCTCCTCTGCTCCAAACAGACCCCTTTCTGCCCGAGGGTCCCGCCTTCTTGGGTTTCCTACCCTGTTCCTTCTCACCTCATTTGGAATTTCTGGCAACATTTCCTGCCTTCCCTTCTCCGCCCCTTGCCCCCCGTATTCTCCCCTTTTTCGGAGATGGGAGGCATGCCATCTCTCTACCGCCCCCTCTCCTGTCATCGCCACCCCTCCCCCTCTGCTAGGGTCTCCTGTCATCCCCTCACGAGATCCCCCTGGGCCAGTTCTCCAGTTGGTTCAGGCGCTGACCCACTGTTAGTTTACTTTTTGGGGGGAGGTGGGGTTAAGGCAGCGTGATTGTCATCTTTACATTTCTTACCCCGGTTCCCCGACACACGTAGTTTGTTTTCTAATGCACTGGTGATAGAGAAAGTAGTTTTCCTTAAACTATTGCTCCGGTTACCTCGCCACCCACTTCATGTTTTAGATTACAGTGTATTTTATTGTAGCTTGTAAAATACAGTGTCTAAACAGTGACGGTAAATTATTTACTTGGTCGTCTGCCACTACGGTTTGATGTAGTTGAAAGTGTTTGACTATAATCAAATATTATAGCAAGAAAGTACTTGTCTAGGGGTAAAATTTATGTAATTTACATTCACATCTACATGTACTTACAGTTTAAACATTTCGTTCTCATTCACAATACTCTTGCGAACCGTTTTGGATTTTTTTTTAAACTCCTTTAACAGTCCATTCCCTTTTCTATTTAGTATCTTGGATGTGTAGGGTTTGAATCATGGCTCCACCACTTCGTAGTCGTGTTACCTTGTAACCTAAGTAACCTCCTAATTACTTAATCTCTCTGTGCCTTAGTTTCCTCTTCAGTCAAATAGGGAGTAATTAAATGAGTGAATATGTAAAGGGTTTGGACTTTTGCATATTAAGTGAATGAAGGTAGATGTTAATTTCGTGTGGTTAACAAGCGGGAATAAAATTAACAAGAGGTGGGTATTGTATTTGCTGAAATTTGATGTTATGCCTTTCCAGGCATTGAAAGAAAAAGGATGGGAGTTGACATTTTTAGGTAAGTTTTTAATGGTTTTGTTTAGATGGTCTTTTGACTCCCTCCTCCCACCTCTATAGATAAATTGGTTTGAAGGTGGAAATCGTCTTGGTAGGAAGTGTCAGTTTCTTTCGGCATTTCTTTGGCTGTTTGGTGACTCTCTTGGAAGCATATGTATCCATGCACATTTGGTCTTGGCACTCCCTGGCTTTAGAGGCTCCGTGTCCGTAAGGTACATATGTTCTTGTATGTTTTACATGTAGAAACCATGTTATCAGTATACTTTGCATCTACGGGAATTTCAAACTTCTGAAAATTAGGTTACAATTAGTTTTTTAAATATATTCACAAGCAAAAATTTTTTGTTTTCCTTTTTTTTTCTGTTTTGCTTTTTTTTTATATCTTTAATGAGCAACTTGGTTTTGGTTACATTTAGCTTTGTCAGTTTACTTGATGAGGTAATTGTTAAGTGCTGTAGCATTTAAAATTTTGAGGGCCAGAACATTTTGGTAGAACTTTTAACTACTCTTCTTCTGTACCTTGAAATCAGTTTTAAGAACAATTGAGTAAATCTGGCCTGTGAAATATAGCATCCGAACAGTGACAGTAAATTATTTTAAGAACAAATGAAGTTGGTGGTTCTATAAAATTTCGCTGCCTCCTAAGTATCCAAGAACATAAACTAAACAAGAAGTACTTAACAACCCTTTGTTTTAGATTGTTAATTATGAGTTCAGTTAAACTGACATACTTTCATGTTACCAACTTTTACCTGAAACCTCATTACATATTTTATAGTACTCTAGATTACCAGTAGATCTGTTCCTGGGTTCTTGTCCTATTTCCGCCTTGCAGGTGAGCTTTGTAAAGTTCTTTTTTGTGTTAAAACTTTAAGATGGAATAAAAGATTATCTATCTTAAGTTGAATTTTATCCATTGATTAATATAATTCTAGTATAGTAGTTCTGTTTCATTTGCCAGTAAAGGAAGCAGTGGATCATATAATCTAATTCCCAAAGATTGTTTCTTCTGAAGCATTTGGTTTTCTAATATTCACTAAGGATAATATTAAGTAACATATTCATTAGTAAATTACTTAATCACGGGTAATCTGCAAAATGGATAATATGCACTTGGGTGGGTGTCAGTTAACAAATATATGAATTAGGGGCTCCTGGGTGGCTCAGTCGGCTGGGTGTCCAACTGCGGCTCAGGTCATGATCTCATGGTTTATGGGTTCGAGCCCCACATCAGGCCCTGCAGTGACAACTCGAAGCCTGGAGCCTGCCTCAGATTCTGTTATGTGTGTCTCTCTGCCCCTCCCTCTCATGTGCATGCGTGCGCACTCTCTCTCTTTCTCCCTCTCTCTCAAAAATAAATAAACATTAAAAAAAATTTAAAAAACCATATGAATTACACACAGAAGTTTCTGGCATTGAAAAGAAAGCCTCCAATTTATCTTCCTCCTTTTAGAAATATGAATCAAAATTTCTTGGCAGTTAGTTGTGTGGGTGAAGGGAGAGAGGAAGGAACACTTCAAGAGAGGTTTCTGTATCTTTTAACATAAGGAAAAGTAAAACAGAAGACAGTAGGTGATATAAAGTAATAATTATGCCCACCCTCAGTGCAGTTGATGATATACTTTTCTGTTTGAGAAACAATACCAGTAATTGTAAAATCTCAAACTAAGGGAATAGTCCCTCAGCTTTCAGCCTAGTTTTTGAGATGGATTTGGGAGATTGAAAGTGTTGGTTTCCAAATAGTTACCTGGTGTAATGTTGGACTAACTGCCCCATCACATCCTCCCTTAACTCTTATTAGTAGACTCTGAACAAATGCTTAAATAGAATTGGCCCTTAATTGATATTTAATTTGCTTTGAGGATGAAAGGAGGGGGAAAATAATTTTTATTGAGGGCCTACTAATTCTTAAGACCTTCATATTGGTTTTATGATATAAATTACATAGTTGAAATTGAAGCTTGTTTTTAGTTCTGGTAGGAGAGCAAATGGGATTTGAACCCAGCCTTCAATTTCTACTGAAAGGCAGATTGAAATTACAAATAAATCCTCAAATAATTATAAAATGATTTTTTTTTTTTTTTTTTGCAAGTGGTGTAAAGGGGAAAAGTAGTTACTGGAAGTACTCAGGGAATCATGGGTGAAAAATTGCAAAAGTCCTCTTTCATTGTGTCACAGTATAAAAAATACTTCAAGAAACAGATAGTTATTATTTCTCTAACTTGTTTGGTATTGTGAACTATTTCTCCAATGCCTGAGGTCGTAATAATTCAACTTACCTTGTTGGCTAGATAAACTGAAATGTTTTCATTAAAAATTGTATATTAGCAAGTTAAGGTACTTTCTTCTTAATTTAGTGCCAGAATGAATACAGTGAGTGATAAAGAAGTAGTTCTGGAAACACTTTGATATGTTGATTAAAATAGACTTTTAAATTGTTTTTTACTGCAGTAGGGTTAATAGCTATCCCATGAGGATGTCATGAGTATAAAAGGAGTGAATGAACCTGAAGTCCTCAGTACTATACCTAGTACATAGTTAAGATTAAATAGATAGAAGTTATTAATATTTCTGTCCTGCAAAATACTCTGAAGGCTTAAGAGAGACATTAGAGATAATATAATCTGTAGGTCACTTCACTTATAGTTTATATCCCACAATAAAATTTAGAGAAAATTTGGGAATGTTACAGTTCTAAAATTCTGTTATTTAACTAGAAGACCCTGATGCAATATTAAATGATTTGCAAAAACAACAGCATTTTGAGATTTTGTTTCCTTCAGTGGACATTTGGCAAAGACAGTATTTTTGATTGTCTTAATTGAGGGCTTGCTACTGGCATATTGTGGGTAGAGGCCAGGGAGGCTGTTGAATGTCTTAAAATGCACAGGGCAGCCCCAGTAACAAAGAATTATCTGGCTTGAAATAGCAATAGTGCCAAGGTTGAGAAACCCCTCTATACGTTTACTTTGGAACTCAGTAGATACTTTACATCCATATTACTGATTCAAATGGAAAAAAGTATTCAATGATCCTTAAGTAAATATTAACAACTACTGTGTACTGGACACTTGAATAGGTACCCAAGAGACAATCTCACGGAAAAAAAGGGTTTGCCTCATGGTTTAAAATACATGTTAGTGTCTCTTAATTTAGAGAAATTAAAATTTAATTATATTTGGAAAATATAATCTTTATTTCTTAGTCTTAATATAGAACTTACATAGTATTTATAGTTTGTTAGTAGTTTCTCAGGATATAAGAATGCATTATTAACAATCTTGCTATTAATTGGAATTATTTTTTAAATTTACTTTTAATCTTTATAAATGTTTTATATGTTTTTACTTTAAAACATCATGCAGGACTTAAAAATATCAGGAATCACATTTTGCTGCTAATGGAGACCTGACTTAAATACCTTGAACAGTTTTATACATTTCTTTTTTTATGTGTAAAGTCTTGAATGGGTAGTATAGGAATGATATGGTAGCTTTATGATCATTGTACCATCATTTGCTCTTTCTTATCAGTCATCCTTGTCTTATCTCAAGTTTGCCTCATGACCCAATATAGTTGCTGGAGTTCCAGCCATCACATCTGGGTTCTAAGTAGCAGGAACAGGGTGTCTCTGGGGTAAGTCAAACATACATTACCCAAATCCGACTCAGTGACTTTCATTTCCATCTTGTTAGGTATCCCCATCCGAAAAGAATGTTAGGATTTTTTTTTTGTATCATTTTTCCTGATAAACACAGGTCTGTGATTTTGTTAGCAAGGAAGAAAAGATATTAGAGAGGCAACCAGTACCCCCCATAAAAGTAGCATCCTCTGTCCCTTTTTTTTTTTTAATTTTTTATTTATTTTTAGAGAGAGAGAGAGAGAGAGAGAGAGACAGGGGAGGGTCAGAGAGAAAAGGAGACACAGAATCTGGAGACAGGCTGCAGGCTTTGAGCTAGCTGTCAGCACAGAGCCCGATGCGGGGCTCGAACCCACGAGCCGTGAGATCATGACCTGAGCCGAGGTCGGACACCCAGGACACCCAACCGACTGAGCCACCCAGGCTCCCCGTTCTGTCCCTTTCTTAACCCACATATTCCCTGAATGCAATCAGTTGCAACTCTTTTATAGCTCTTATAATCTTTACCTCCATGTTTATAATTTTTTTTTTCCTAGTTACAGATATGATCAGTTAGCCTACTTGATGGAGGAGGTGGGGAGTACCTTACCATCTCACTGTTCAGTTTGTACACTTTGATTTTACCACTCCTCCCCTTTTCTCTATATCTACTTCCCTTCCCTCTAACCCCTTCCTCCTCTACCTTGTTATTTCTGAGTCTCTTATAATTTTAGCCTTTCCAGAGAATCCAGAGTTTACATTGATTTAGTAGGGGAAGGGATCTTGGGAAGACTTTCAGTGGGTCTGTTTTTCATTCTACTTTCACCTCCACTTTTAGAGATATGTGGCGTTGGACATTGCTGAGATTTTCTGGTGTTCTTCAGTACAGAAGATTGTTCCCAAGTTCCCTTCCCTCTTTCTAAATAATAGCTATCTAAATGTTGTCATCTCTCCCTTTTCATTGTTTTTTTCCTTGTGAGTTAAGCTCTTTTGAAACAAAAAACATTTTTACTGTTATTTCAGTGGAGTTTTCAAGTGGGAGCAGAAATAAATGTGTGTTCAATCTGCCACATTTAACTAGAAGTCTCAAATTAGTTTTTCAGCTCAGTAAAGAATAATAGACATGATGAAAAGGAAAAGAACTGAAACTAATTCATAGTGATTGCTTTACTTTTGAAAAATAATATCCTACTTCCTGATGTACTCTGTAGTGAATATTCAGATCTAGAAATAATTTCATCACACAAATTTACTTTGTTCCTTTTGGCAAAATAATTTTTTATTACTAAATTGCAAATTAAAGTTTCAGCTTTTTAAAAACAGTTTTCACAATTTGACACATTTGGGGTATTTCCAGTGTCCATAAAAGGTGAATTCCATAGAAACACATCAATTTATTATAATTAGGAAAAACAAAATAAAATGAACCCTAGATCTTGATGGGGAGATGAGTTGATCTTAGTTGTTGTTGTTGTTGTTGTTTAATGTGTTTAGGTTGAATTTCAGAATTGAATGGCAATCATTATTCCTTATGATATTATTTATGATGGCAAATCATTGAAAAGCACCTTAATGAGCAGTTAGGGGAGTTGTTACATATAGTAGAATCTTGTGTTCTCCCAAACGTCGTGTTTTTAAAGAATATTTATTCATATGAAAACAGTTCATGGTATAGTACTACTGAAAAAACACAAGAAGCAGGTAATTTCACTTCTGTAAATAAAAAAGACTGGAAAGAAATACACCAAATTGTTAATAGTGAATAACTTTTTGGTGATAAGTTTATAGCTGAATTTGATTATTTTCTTTACACTTATTTATTTTTTATATTTTCTTAGTTAAACCAACTACCTTTATAATCAGAGGAAAAATAAAGTATAAAAAACACATTTTGGGGCTCCTGGATGGCTCAGTCAGTTAAGCTCCAACTCTTGATTTCAGTTTAGGTCATGTTCTCACGGTTTGTGAGATTGAGCCCTACATTGGGCTCTGTGCTGAGTGTGGTCTGCTTGGGATTCTCTCTCTTCCTCCGTCTCTTCCTCTACTCTGCTCATGCTCTCTCTCTCAAAACAAATAAATAAACATAAAAAAAAGCCCCATATTTTATTTTTTTCTCTTCTTACCTCCCTACCTTATTTTCTGGAAATAAATGCACTAAATGTCAGATTACTTAAGTATGATGAAATTTTAATTCCTTGTTTCCTAAAAGTATGTGAATTTTTTTTAAAACAAATTGGTTAAGTGAAGTTATAAAGGTCATTTTAGGTAAACCAATGAAACCCTAAATTTAAATAACTTCTTAAATACAGTCTTGCATTAAAAATATGTCCATATTGCTTTCTAATAACCACTGTCATACTGGCTTAAAAAATTGATCTCAATTTTAATTTTGTAGATAAAATGGTAGAAGAAAATATTTTTAAATGAAGTTCATTGCTTTTAAGTTTTTTAATGATACCATCATTTTGCAGTTCTGCCAAACAGAAGTGAGGCACCAGTTGTACTATTATTGTTGGCACTGAATCTTTATTTTTCTGCCAAAAAGTGCTAAACTATACCTTAGTAGTTAAAAACAAAAGCAAAAAGAGAATTTTAAATTAAATTTAATAAAGCTATGGCAAAATCTGTGTCTGGGAAGCTATTTGAAAAAATAAATGTTATCGGTGAAAAATGGTTAATTGGTACATCATTTTTAAATGTATATTAATATATAATGATAAGGATATTAATACATTTCAAATCTGAGGTAATTTATTTAAATACTGATTCTAGTTATGTTATAAATCATTTATAGTAGTAGCTAGTCTAAATTGAAGAGTATTTTTTAAGTTTTATAATTTCTAATAAATCTAGTACTAGATAGGTAACCTTTAGCTTTCATGTAATATGTATCACATTGATTTCTTAGCTCCCTATTTCTCTGACAGGTCAGTCATTGTTTCACATTCACACATTCTTCACTAGTGTACTCTATTTGGTATGGATCTGTTCCCTAGGATGAGACCCAATCAATGTCACTTGGTTAGAGCCATGGTGGAATACTGGTGGCAAACTAAACATGAGAAGAGGTCTGTATAATTCGTTACATAAGATCTTAAAGTCCTGTACACTGACACTCAGTACACTCAACTCTCCAAAGCAGTGGCAAATATGCAAATAGTTAAAAGGCTTTCCATTTAGGCTGTAGGAAAAAGAGTCATTGATATTATAGTTGAAGCTTGTCAGTTTTATAAGACACTGGGGTATATAGTGGTAAGCAAACAGACATTGTCCCTGTGTTTGTATACAGTTACAGCTTTGATAAGTTCTATGAAGTATAGGTATACAATACTATAAAACGGGCTTATAATAGACTTGCCTATTTTTGGATTCTTGGGCAAGTTGAAGTCTGCTGAGATTCTTTGGTTTAATTTGAACATGCTAAATTTAAAATGGTTTTTCTCATCCAATGAGAGATCTTAAAGATACTTGGATTTACAGAATCCAGAGTGCAGAAGTGAGGTCTGGTCATCCTAGCTGTGTGAATGGATAGTAGTTGAAGCCATGTGTATGTATAAGGTAACATGAGATAATATGGAGTGAGAAAAGAAGAGGACTTAGAAATGAATCACAGAAATCAAGGGTAGAGAATGTTTCAGGATGGAGTGAATGGTACTTGACATTGAAAGTCATTGAGATCCAACCATTGAATTAAATGGAGGTGTTTGGTGACTTTAAGTGGAGCTGTTTTGATGTAGTGATGGGAGTAGGAATCCGACTGGAGTAGTCTGAGCAGTGAGAGGCAAAGAAAAAGAGACAGTAAGCATAGATAACTTTTGAAGGAGAAGGAAAGATAGGTAGAAGGTGGAGAGCTTATGAATTAAAGGTGAGGATGTAAAAAAATAAACTGGTGAGAATTTGGCATGTTTAAAATCTGATAAAAATGATTCATTTGAAAGGAAGAGGTAAATCTACAGAAGAAAGAAGGGATAATCTATACAATAAGATTCCAAAAAGGGAAGGAAAGATAAGATTCAAAACACAAATGTAGGGATTGCTTTATAAAGGAGCCTCAGGGGTAGCAGGAAAGTTTATCTGGGTGTTGGTTGGAGATTTAATATGAATGGAGTTCTAAAGTGGTAGCTTCTTAGAGAAGTAAGTTGAATTGACCTACAGAATCTACCTACAGGACAGACCTACAGAATCAGTTTGCTGATTATGAATGTAGAGTAACCACTAGTCTGTACTTTTGTTCAGCATTGCTTATCTGTGTAGGTGAAGGCGTTGAGACCATGATTAGTTAATTTTCATTCAGGGTTGAGTGATATTTTATAATTGATCAGTTAATTAACTTCGAGAAAGCGGGGGACAGGCTCATTTTCTGGCTCCATTTGTGGTAAAACATGGTACAGAGAAGTGAAAAGAGGAAAGAAAGCGGGAAGAGAAGTAATTATGTCCACACAGGAGCCCCCTTTATCTGCAGTTTTGTTTTGCAATTTCAGTTATCTGAGGTCAGCGTGGTCCTGAAGCTGATTATCCTCCTTTTGATATACTGTCAAAAGGTCCTTATGAGCCTAACACTGTATCATGTTGCCTATGTCATTGACCTCACTTCATCTCATTGATGTAGGCGTTTTATCATTTTACATCATCATTAGAAGAAGAGTGAGCACACTATAATAAGATATTTTTGAGAGAGAGAAAGAGAGATCACATTCTTATAACTTTTGTTACAGGGAATCGTTATAATTGTTCTATGTTATAATTAGTTATTGTTGTTAATCTCTTAATGTGCCTAACCATAAATTAAACTTTATCATAGGGGGCACCTGGGTGACTCAGTTGGTTAAGCCTCCGACTTAAGCTCAGGTCATGATCTCACAGTTTGTGAGTTCGAGCCCCACGCTGGGCTCTGTGCTGACAACTCAGAGCCTGGAGCCTGCCTTGGATTCTGTGTCTCCTCTCTCTGCCTCTCCCCCACTCATGTTTTGTCTGTCTCTGTATCTGTCTCTCTCTCTCTCTCTCTCTCTCAAAAATAAATAAACATTTATGTATAGAAGGAAGCATAGCATATATAGGGTTTGGTACTATATGGTTTCAAGAATCTACTGGGGGTCTTGGAATGTATCCCCCCCAGGATAAGGGCGGGACTACTATAGATACGAATAGGTGCACAGTATTGCTTTATATACCATGAAAATATGTGTATATATAAAAGTTGGTATATATAATGTCCCAATGAGATGTGTACACAGTTTTTAAATTTTTATTTATTTTTCAAGTTTATTATTATTTTTTTAAGTTTATTTATTTTGAGAGAGAGAATGTGCGTGTGCACACATAGTGGAGGGTCAGAGAAAGAGGGAGAGGGAAAATCCCAAGCAGGCTCCCCACTCACAGCACAGAGCCTGATGGGGTACAGTCTCAGCAACCTTGAGATCATGACCTGAGCTGAAATCAAGAGTCAGATGCTTAGCTGACTGAGCCACCCAGGAACCACTTATTTTTATTTTTTAAAATATATTTCTTAAATATTTTATTTTATTTTATTTTAATTTATTTTTATGAATATAATTTATTGCCATATTGGCTCGCATACAACACCCAGTGCTCATCCCAACAAGTGCCCTCCTCAGTGCCCATCACCCATTTTCCCTCTCTGCCAGCCCACCATTCATTACATATTTTATTTTAGAGAGACAGTGTGAACAGGAGAGAGGGGCAGAGGGAGGGAGGCAGGCTCCATGCTCAATGCAGAGCCCAACATGGGTCTCGATCCCACCACCTTGGAGTCATGACTTGAGCTGAAATCAAGAGTCAGAAGCTCAACTGAGTGAGGCACCAGGTGCCCCTACATAGTTTGTTTGTCTGTTTGTTTATTTAGAGAGAGAGCATGCACTTGAGAGCATGAGAGTGAGCAGGGGAGGGACAGAGCGAGAGAGAGAGAAAGAAGGATTGAGAGAGAGAGGGAAGGGGAATCTCAGGCAGGCTCCATGTTGTCAGCGCAGAGCCCAGTGTGGAGTTAGATCTCATAACTGAGAGCAGGACCTAAACTGATAGCAAGAGTCAGAGGCTTAACTGACTGAGCCACCCAGGCACCCCCTTACACAGCTTATTAATATGTATTTCTATAACTAGAGTTTACTAGAATTAACCATTGTGTATTTTGAAGTTGAAATGTTCTTAATACTCATTAATCAATATTGTCACTAATGTGTGTGTTATTTTTAATATCCAAATAATTTACTTACTGGATATTAAGTAAATGATTTACTTATTTACTTATTATAATGCTCTATATATGTATATGTAAGTCATATTTTGAGTGTTTTCCGGGTATTAGATACTGTGATAAGTCATTTTACTTTTTTTTTTTTTTTAATGACTTAATCCATTACCCTTTAGATTATTTGCCATTGTTCCTTTTACAGGTCAGGAAACCAAGACCAGGAGATATTAAATGGCTTGACTGAGTTGCTGTATATAATGAGTATGTGATCATTGGATTGGAATCTGGCCAGCCTGACTGTCTAGAGCCTGTGTACTTGGTTATTTCAATATATACATACATTATATTGTACCTAGAAATATGCATTTGGTATTTACTGTAGCCTCTGTGCATATCTATTTGACAAAGCAGTTATGGACTGAGTAGAAATAGTGATTAAAAAAGACTCAAGGCAGCAGAAACTAAAGATGTTTATGAATGTTAAGAGAGAGAGAAAAAAATCAAACTTAAGGTATCAGTAGCTTTCTTTAAGAAGTGATTTTCGGCGCACCTGGGTGGCTCAGTCGGTTAAGCTCTTGACTTCAGCTCAAGTCATGATCTCACATTTTCGTGAGATCCAGCCCCACATGGGGCTCTGTGCCTCTTTCTCTGCACCTCCGCTGTTCACACTCTCTCTCAAAATAAAATAAACTGGAAAGAAAAAGTGATTCTCAACCCTTTTATATTTTCCTCCCAGCCCACCTAAATGGGATATACCTCTGTTAGAAGCAGTGGTTCGTTACAGTGTTTATTCTTAAAATGCAAGAGTTATGATGATTACAAACCAGTAGAAGTTATTTTATGTTACTGTGTTTTGAATGCAGGATAATATAGAATATGTTTTAGATATTATCTTAAATGATTAGTTTTTAAAAAATATTTACTTTTGGGAGAGTGCAAGTCGGGGAGGGGCAGAGAGAGGGGGACAGAGGATCCCAAGCAAGCTCTATGCTGACAGACTGACAGCAGCAAATCCATTCAGGGCTCAGACTCATGAACTGTGAGATCATGACCTGAGCTGAAGTTGGACGCTCAACCAACTGAGCCACCCAGGTGCCCCATAAATGATTTTCTTACTCTCCATATTACTTAGAATAGAACCTTGAGTATGTGGAAATCTTACCAATCCAGAGTACAGTGGATATTCATTTTTAGATTTTGTTGTCTATCCTTTTACCATGATGTGAAACTTGCCCAAAGATCTCTTAGGTAAAAGTAAAGTCTGAAATTTATATTCCATGCTCATGAAGGTGTAGTGAAACGGATATCACTTTCAGCTGGTGGGAGTAAAAATCATCACAACCATTCTGGACCATAATTCATGAAAATATATTATAAATATTACAAATAACTTTTACCTTATGGCTTAGTTATTTTCTTTATTGCATTAGTTTTTGAGGAAATATAAATTTGGATATAAAGCTATTCATCATAGCATTAATTATAATTAATGAAAGGAATGACTTGAAAATGGAAAAGCAAGCAGAACATTTAAGATAGTTGAAAACTTTTCAAACCCTCATAAACTAAAATATTATTCAGGCTTAAAAATGATGTTTTCAATGACTATGTAATGACTTAGGAAGATATAATAAAAATTAGGTGGAAAAATTGGTATCGGGATTACACAGTTTGAATGCAGGCTGGTGCAGTCTCACTGTGCTCACATGTGGATTTTAGAGAAGGAAAGTGTGGTCATGATAAATAAGCTACTACAATAGAAATAGGATTTTTTGATGATAATATATAGGAGCCATTCATATACTTCAGAAAGTCTATGAACTCTGAAACTATTTGCAAAAACTTGTGTTTGGTCAGCAGGTCTAAAGTTGTCCCCCCCCCCCCTCAGATTCCCAGATTCTCTTAACAACAATTTCAAAACTTGATAAAAAAAAAACAACCCAGCAACAATCCAAACACACTGAAAGGTTATGAACCTTTGCTGTATGCCATTGTGACACATGCAGTGTTGCCTCTTTTTATAAATAAAACTTTATTGGAGTATGTACATTCATTTCTACATTTTCTATGGCTGCTATCATGATACAATAGCAAGGTTGAGTAGTGGGATTAGAGAATGTATATGGTCCATAAGCTGTTTTTTGGCTCTTTAAGAAAAAGTATGTCAGCTCCTGTCCTAGATTCTCATTTATTCTTTGCAACAACCCTGTGAGATAATACTATTTTTAATCTTCATTTTATGAATAGTGCAGCTGAGACTCAGAGAGGTTAAGCAACTAACCCCAAGTCACACAGCTTGAAGGGAAATATACCAAGATGTTAAAAGTAGTTATATGTGTGCAGTACGATGATGGATGAGTTTTTCATATATTATCCAAATTTACTACAGTGAGCATACATAACTTATAATCAAGAGAGGAGAAAGTTCTAAAAAAATTAGGTAGAACTAAGTTATAAGAATCTTAAAACTCATTCTTTTTCATTAGTTTGATTTCCTATGTGTCATCCTGTGTGTACTTAGAGTGGATATGCAATTTTTGCTTCCCTTCTAGGCACTCAACTCTTATTATGAAGCTCCTTCTTAAGTCTTCTTGATTTTATGAAAAAAAATAAGAAATTATTATATTTATAGTTTATTAATTTTCTGTATTAACTGAAGTTATTTTGTTCTCAAACTCTTGATATACTTTGTGGTCTCTTATATTCTGAAGTTACCTTCAACTGTTAAGTACTCATAACTTAATAGGTGCTCATAAAATGCTGCAATATGTGTCTATCCAACAGTATGTAACTTACTTTTTCTTTATATCAGTTAGTTGACTTATCCTTAATTATTTTAGGCATAGATCTAGATACGTAAAGTACTATGGAAGTGTTGTAGAAAGTATTCCTAAAAGAAGAAAATTGGCTGTGAACTATGTGAAAAGCTTCATTTTAGTGATTATAGGGGATTTAGGGAGGAAAAGGTCATAACTCCTGCCTTCAAGGAACTGAATCATCTGGTAAGGGAGAAAAGACATATCTGACTACTGCATGTACTGTTATGACCTTGATCCAAACCACAGTCATCTTTTCCCTGGATTATTTTATCTCCCTGCTTCTAGTTTTTCTGTTTGTTCTCCACACAGCCAAAGTAATCCTTTTAAAGATGTGAGAGTGATATCTCTTCTAAAACTTCCATACTTTTCTGTCTCGGGAACCAAACCCAAAATTCTTACAGTTGACTATAATGCTTCATGATCAGGCTCTTGTCTACTTTGACTAGTCTCATAATGCTCTTTGCCTCCACTAGTTACCTTCAGCTGCCCTAACATTTTTGCCCTTGCTTCAACTTGAATAAGTATGCCCCTAGCCTGGGCCTTCGCACTTGGCTTTTGTTTTGTCTGCCAGAGACACTTTTTATTTGGGTATCAATATGGTTTGCTCTAAGACCCTGCTCAAATGTCCTTTTATAAGAGAGATGGAGGCCTTCCCTGAACACCCCAGTTAAAGTATAAAGTAGCATCCTACTTCTGGCATTCTTTTTCCTTATTTTGTGTTTTTGTTTTCCAGGGCACTGAACACTATCTAACATATATTTGTTTACCAATTTTCTTTCCACTAAAAATGAGAACATTAGGATACTTGGTACACAATAAGCACTCGATAAATTTAGAATAAATGAATGAGTAAATAAAAATGAACCTAAGACAGGGAAATGGTGGTTAGTGCCACAAACACAATGTATGTTAAGTCCTCTACAAGTTCAGTGGAGAGATGACTTCTGAGTCATAGTTTGGGAAAGTTTTAGTGGATGAGATAACATTTGAACTGAGTCTTAGTACTGAGAATTGTTAGTATTGGGGTGCCTGGGTGGCTCAGTTGGTTGAGCGTCTGATTCTTGGTTTCCACTCAGGTTGTGATCCCAGGGTTGTATGATCGAACCCCCACATCAGGCTCCAAGCTGAACGTGGAGTCTACTTAAGATTCTCTTTCTCTCAGGGCGCCTGGATGGGTCACTTGATTAAGTGTCTGACTTTGGCTCGGGTCGTGATCTCAAGGTCTGAGACTTTGAGCCCAGCATTGTATTGGCTCTGTGCTGACAGTTTAGAGCCTGGGGCCTGCTTCAGATCACTAGCTTCCTCTCTCTCTCTGCCCCTCCCCTGATCGCTAATACTCTGTCTGTCTCTCTCTCTCTCAAAAATAAACATAAAAAAAATTAAAAAGAGTCTCTTTCTCTCTTCCTCTTCCCCATTCCTGTGCTTGCGCTCTCTTTCCAAAATAAAAATAAAAAATAAAAAAGAATTGGTAGTATTAAAATGCAGACATGAAAAAGGAAGTGGTATGAGTAGGAGAAATTATAAGTAGAGCAGATAATTTGTGAAAAGTAGATGACACAGGATATTTATGAATGGAGTAGTTAATTATGTGTAGAGCTGTGGTTCTTAAAAGTGTTCACAACAGTAATGTGAACATTATTAGCAATGCAAATTCTTGCCCCACCCAGACCTATGGATTCTTGAAATTTGGGCTGGGGCTCAGCAGTCTGTGTTTTTCACAAGCCTTCCAGATGATTCTGATGCATACTAAAGGTTGAGAACCACTGGACTAGAACAATCATTCAGAAAAAACGGATTGGTCTAGATCTTGGTTTAGGAATTTGAATTTTGTAGGAAGATCTATAGGTTTAAGGGTAAAACTACATTATTAATATTAAAATATTACTTTAAAACAAACTCAAAGAGGTAATGACTCAAAGCCTAGACAAAAGGAAGCTGTTGGAGTATTTCGGAAAAGGAGTAATTGAGGCCCTAACTGGATAGTGGCAATGAAAATGGAGAGACAGGAACAGTTTCAGGGAATATGGAAATAAAGTATTTAGCATCTGGTTAAATGTGGAGACAGGAACAAAGAATTTTATGAATTTGCATTGGGTTTCTAGTTGAAATGTCTAGGAATATGGTGGTAATATTAACAGTAAATGGTAGAAGGAACTAAGGGATCTAAATGAATAGTAAAGTTTCACTATTGGGTTTGAAGAGCTAGTACATTCTAAAAAAAGGCAGCAGAAATTGTTAATCATTAGTCACAATGGACATTTTAATTAATGTTCAGGATACACATTCCCATTTAAAAACAATGCATTTTTACGTAGCCAATGATACAGATGATACAGAACTCATAATTTCTTTTCTCTTTTTAGTATTTCTTTAGTACTTGGAGTAAAGGCTTTTTAATAGAGGAGGCTTCTGTGTTTGAGAGTTAACTTACTGATGGATGTTTTTAAGCTTAAAATTTCATGTTTTAATTTGGGAACAGGGGACCAAATGTCAACAAAAATAATAATGTATCAAATTGATCAAATGAATTGTCTCCCATTATCAAGTTCACAAAGAGAAATTAAATTCTAGAGTCCAAAGAGGGTAGGATCCCATATTCTTCCCTTCCCAGATTATTGCTTAATCAGAGCCAGGGGGTCTCTATGGTTAGAGCTGGGGAATTTTTAGGAGCTACAGCTTGGGTTGTCTTCCTCTGATTGGGAGTGGCTCTTTTTATACCTCTAAAAGAGAATTATTTAACTCCCAATTTTTCTTGTGTATTAACTTTTTAAAGAATCTTGAAGGTCAGTAGGGCAAATATTTATTACTCTACCCAGTCCAACACCCATTAAATTGAGAACAGTTATTTCTTTAGCTTAGTACATAGTCTAGTTGACTCACATTACTTTTGCCAGTAGGTTTTAGTGATATCACAGGGAAGATGGGTACACAGAAAACAGGGTATCAAGTCAGTTTTGGTTTCAACATCACTAGGGTTATCAGTCAGTAGTGCCAATTGGCAGAGTCTATAATTTGTACCTAAATTTTACTAGGAAAATTCATCAAGTGATAATTGTGCTTTACCCTATTGTGTTTACCCTATTTTGGGGGGCAGTGGGACACTTAATCTGAAGATTTCTACTTCCTGCCTCGCAAAGTTGCAAATTTTGTGGATAGCAGCCCTGGGCACTAGGTTGTATTTGATGTTTCTTCCTTTAGATTATTTTCATATTAAAAGCTTTTAATTTCCATTACTTCTGTGCAGTGCTGGTACTCCTTTATTTTTTATTCTTTTTTTTAAATATTTATTTATTTTTGAGAGACAGAGAGACAGAACTTGAGCAAGGGAAGGGCAGAGAGAGAGAAGGAGACACAGAATCTGAAGCAGGCTCCAGGCTCTGAGCTGTCAGCACAGAGCCCGACACGGGGCTCAAACTCAACGAACCGCAAGATCATGACCTGAGCCAAAGCCGGACGCTTAACCGACTGAGCCACCCAGGTGCCCCTAGTGCTGGTACTCCAGTGCTGCAATAAGTATGCGTTCTGTTTAGTGGCACAGCTTCTATACTGTCTCTTGTAAATAGTATTATCACTCACTTGTGTGCAAAGTTCCGAGCACCACCTCCACAAAGCCCCAGCCCTGCAATCTCCAGAGCCCCAGAGTTCTATCCTTGTCTCTGGATTTCTTTGTCCCCACCTTGTGCCAAGATGTTTTTAGCCCTGTGCTACCTTGGCTATTGGCATTTTCCCTGAAATTCTTAGGCTTCTTGAGCTAAAACCGTAAAAGCATTCCTGTTGTTCCCCATATTTGTATTATTTGGATAATAACCATAAACAGGAACCTGAAATGAAGCTGCTTTTGATGTTTCTGATGTCTGTGCTCATAGGAGCCCAGTGAAGACAATATCTCTTTTTTGCCACTTGCTCCTATAGACCTTTTCCTTACTCTGCTTTTTAACTGTTCTGGACCTTGTGTAATTTGTTCTACTTCATTGGCAATGTAAATATTCTCTTTTTTCAGATTCCTTTCTGCAACACTATGTTACACCATTTTAGATAAACATAGCTGGTTTTTGTTTTTGTTTACATTTTAGCCTATTCTCAAGTTAGCCTCTCTTGTCTTCCTTTTCCTTTCTCTTTGCCTTTGGGCCCAGGTTTTAATATTCCGCAGTTACCTCTTGTGAGATCTCCCATAATGTCATAGATGAAAGTCAAAGAATTCTGAGTTCATTAAAAAGCATTCATTATCAAACAGATTTTGCCCACTCTCATCTCCCTGACTTAGGAAAATTTTACCAGCTCAATCTTAACCTAGGACTGACCTCTTTGTTTTTCTTCAGTGTTGCTCTTCCTTATTCACTCCCTGCTGCCTACCTTTGAGTTCCCGGGGCACTTTCCTTTGTGGCACCATGTCATACCATAAATTACCCTCCACGCTAACTGTCATGTGAAGTGCCCATTAGATACTTCAGGTATTTTAAAGTAATCTTCCAGCTTTTTTTTAAAACATTTTTTTAATGTTTGTTTATTTTTGAGAGAGAGACAGAGACAGAGCATGAGTGGAGGAGGGGGAGAGAAAGAGGGACACACAGAATCTGAAGCAGATTCCAGACTTTGAGCTGTCAGTATAGAGCCTGACGCGGGGATCAAACCCACAAATCGTGAGATCATGACCAGAGCCAAAGTTGGATGCTTAATTGACTGAGCCTCCCAGGTGCCCCCCCTTTTCTTAATCTTCAAATCTGTACAGATTTTATGTTACTTATATAACAATCTTCAAGGTGTGTTTTCCACTTGCTCTTATTATGGACTTTTCTTCAAAAGAACATCTTGCCATAGTCTGGTTCACTGTGAGATTTCCATCCAAAGTTTCCTTCTATCCCTCTATTGCATACCTTTGGGACTAGTCACCCTTTCTTTCTAATGAGGAACAACGAAAATATCCTTTTCTCCTTAATCCCACCTTTAAGAGTACATAGTTCTGGTAAATATGTATTTCCTTTTTCTTTTTTCTTATCTATCTAGTCTTGATTCTTTGTTGTTGTTATTTATTTATTTTTAAATTGTTTTTTAACATTTATTTTTGAGAGACACAGAGACAGAGCGTGAGCAGGGGAGGGGCAGAGAGAGAGGGAGACACAGAATCCGAAGCAGGCTCCAGGCTCTGAGCTGTCAGCCCAGAGCCCGACGCGGGGCTCAAACTCATGAACCGCGAGATCATGACCTGAGCTGAAGTCAGCTGCTTAACTGACTGAGCCACCCAGGTGCCCCGTTATTTATTTATTTTTAAATTTACATCCAAATTAGTTAGCATATAGTGCAATAATGATTTCAGGAGTAGATTCCAGTGATTCATGTATAACACCCAGTGCTGATCCCAACAAAGTATCTTCCTTAATGCCCCCTCACCCATGTAGCCCAGCCCCCCACCCACAACCCCTCCAACAACCGTTAGTGTGTTCTCTGTATTTAAGAGTCTTATGTTTTGTCCCCCTCCCTGTTTTTATATTATTTTTGCTTCCCTACCCTTATGTTCATATGTTTTGTATCTTAAATTTCACATATGAGTGAAGTTATATGATATTTGTCTTTCCCTGACTAATTTCACTTAGCCTAATACCCTCTAGTTCCATCCACGTTGTTGAAAATGGCAAGATTTCATTCTTTTTGATTGCTGAATAATACTCTATTGTAAATATATACCATATCTTCTTTATCCATTCATCCGTTGATGGACATTTGGGCTCTTTCCATACTTTGGCTATTAAAGATAGCGCTGCTATAAACATTGGGGTGCATGTGCCCCTTCAGAAAAGTAAAGCTGTATCCCTTAGATAAATACCTAGTGGTGCAGTTGCTGGGTCGTAGGGTAGTTCTATTTTTAACTTTTTGAGGAACCTCCATACTGTTTTCCAGAGTGGCTACACCAGTTTGCATTCCCACCAGTAGTGCAAAAGAGATCCTCTTTCTCCACATCCTCGCCAACATCTGTTCTTGCCTGAGTTGTTAATGTTAGCCATTCCGACTGGTGTGAGGTGGTATCTCATTGTGGTTTTAATTTGTATTTCCTTGATGATAAGTGATGTTGAGCATTTTTTCATGTGTCTGTTAGCTATCTGGATGTCTTCTTTGGAAAAGTGTCATTCATGTCTTTTGACCATTTCTTCACTGAATTATTTGTTTTTTGGGTGTTGAGTTTGATAAGTTCTTTATACATTTTGGATATCAACCCTTTATCTGATATGTCATTTGCAAATATCTTCCATTCAGGTCAATTGCATTTTAGTTTTGCTGATTGTTTCCTTCTCTGAAGAAGCTTTTTATCTTGATGAGGTCCCAATAGTTCATTTTTGCTTTTGTTTCCCTTGCCTCCAGGGACATGTTGAGTAAGAAGTTGCTGAGGTCAAGGTCAAAGAGGTTTTTGCCTGCTTTCTCCTTGAGGATTTTGTTGGCTTTCTGTCTTAACATTTAGGTCTTTCATCCATTTTGAGTTTATTTTTGTGTATGGTGTAAGAAGGTGGTCTAGGTTCTTTTTTTTGCATGTCGCTGTCCAGTTTTCCCAGCACCACTTGCTGAAGAGACTGTCTTTATTCCATTGGCTGTTTCCTGCTTTTCAAAGAGTAGTTGGCCATACTTTTGTGAGTCTATTTCTGAGTTTTCTGTTCTGTTCCATTGATCTGAGTGTCTGTTCTTGTGCCAGTACCATACTGTCTTGATGATTACAGCTTTGTAATGCAGCTTGAAGTCTGGGTTTGTGATGCCTCCTGCTTTGGTTTTCTTTTTCAAGATTGCTTTGGCTATTCAGGGTCTTTTCTGGTTCCATACAAGTTTTAGGATTGTTTGTTCTAACTCTGTGAAGAATGCTGGTGTTATTTTGATAGGGATTGCATTGAATTTGTAGATTGCTTTGGGTAGAATTGACCTTTTAACCATATTTGTTCTTCCTATCCAGGAGCATGGAATATTTTTTTTATTTTTTTGTGTCTTCAATTTCTTTCATAAGCTTTCTATAGTTTTCAGTGTATAGATTTTTCACCTCTTTGGTTAGATTTATTCCTAAGTATTTTATGGTTTCAGGTGCAATTGTAAATGGGATCGATTCCTTGATTTCTCTTTCTGTTGCTTCATTATTGGTGTATAGATATCTAGTCTTGATTCTGATAGTGAACTTATTATTAAGGTAGTACCTCTGTTCCATATTTGTCAATATGACCTCCTTTTATTTATTTTTTAAACATCCCACTGTTATTTTAATTTTAAGTTATAATTTTTTAAGTGTTCATTTATTTATTTTGAGAGAGAGAGAGAGAGAGAGAACAAGCATGTGGGCACAGTAGGGGCAGAGAGAGAATCCGAAGCAGACTCTGTGCTGCTAGCACAGAACCTGTTGTGGGGTTTGATCTCACGAACTGTGAAATCATGACCTGAGCCAAAATCAAAAGTCAGAGACTTAACCAACTGAGCCACCCAGATGCCCTGTTAAAGTATATCATTTTTAAACAAATTTACTTCTTGAGACTGAGCAAACGTGGTACTTAAGTTAGTATTTGATGCATAGACCTTTTAAATTTCTCTTTTGGCCTTTGAATTTGTAATAGTTCCATTGAATTTTTCTTCTGCCTCAGCCTAAGAAAGTGATTTATGCCCTATGTAATAGGGAATCTGATTCTTCATCTGTTCACTTGATACAGTCTACTGGCTATCTTTGTTGAACTCAGATAAAATCTTCACATCTACAGCCCTGATTAGATTTATGTACTTCATCTATTCCAGAAGCTACTGGAGATCATATTATGACAGTGACTTTAGAAGACTTTGGACAAGTCACATGAATCTAAGAGCTTCTCTTTGAGAACAAAATTAAGAGGGAAAAGGACAGAGTTAGGTCAACTGATCTAGGACTGTTTGTTTATCTTTATTTTCTAGTTTATATCATACTTAGAAATTTTATTTTTTTAACATACAGTGTGATATTAGTATTAGTTGTACAATAATAGGTGATTTGACAATTCCATACTATCACAATAAGTGAATGCCTTAATCCCTATCCCCTATTTAACACATCCCTCCAACACTCCCTCTTTGGGAACTATCAGTTTTTTCTATATAATTAAAGTCTTTCTTGATTTCTCTCTCTGTCTCTCTTTACCTTTGCTCAGTTTTGTTTCTTAAATTCCACATATGAGTGGAATCATATAATATTTGTCTTTCTCTGACTTACTTATTTTGTGTAGCATTATACTCTCTAGCTCCATCCATGTCATTGCAAATGGCAAGATTTCATTTTATTTATGTCTGAATAATAATACTCCATAGGACTAACAATGTAAAGGCTCGACATTCACACACTAGTGTTTTAAGACACATATGGAATTTAACCAACTTCTCAACTTAATCCTCTGGCTTATAGGTGTTGTTGAGAAATCAGACAGAAAAAACAAAAATTTTTCCATAAGAAAAGAACATAAATTTTAATATTGTCTGAAACTCCTATAATATGATTAAAGGACATTAAAAAAAATCAATAACAAAGGGATGGCTCAGTCATTTGAGCATATGACTCTTGGTTTTGGCTCAGGTCATGATCCCAGGGTTGTGGAATCGAGCCCTGTGTTGGGCTCCTCGAGAGCATAGGGCCTACTTGGGATTCTCTGTCTCCTCACTGTCCTTCTCCCAATCGCTTGTGTGCACTCTCTCAAAATAAATAAATAAACATTAAAAAATTAAACAATAAAATCAGTGCCTCAGCCATACCTGCAATACCATTTCTGGCTAGGCCATGCTAAATTGAAGTCAGGTGCAGAATTCTGCATAGCCCAAGTTAGTTAAGTCATTGTCATGGGCACACACATCTATGTATACCACTACCTGCTGGCACACACAAAGATTTGTTCACCCTACATTCTGATTTGATGTTCAGATACATTTCCTTGTGCATATATTTTGGGGTTCCCTTGTTTATGTGCCAATTTTAATGTTTATGGGGGAAGCATTTAATATTCTTCCTAGTGAGTTTATAATCGAATGAAAAATTGACAGGAATCACAATGTGTCTAAAACATTTAAAATGAGCCTAATTTCTTATCTTCTTTGGGTTAACTTAAGAGGAAAGTTGGGTCTTTAAGTAGATACTTGGGCAACCACATGGAGGACCCTGGCTTGTCTCACATCATATGGCTGCAGAAAACTCAAGAAGGAGAAGAGAGACTTCTGGGAGTGTTACTGTAATAGATATTACTGCCTTGGTTTGTAGCTTTGACTAGATAATCATGAAGATTCCTTTTAATAGTAAGATTTAGAAATGCTTACTCCATTTTCCATTTTTTAAAAGGTTGAGTCTTATTACATTCACAGAACCTACTATAGACCTTAATGTTGCAGAAATATCTGTTTAAGGAGTGGTGAGCTGAACAAACAATATGCTTAATTGAACCCCCAAAAGAACTGGGTCTTAGGTTGTCTATTACTGAAAATTATGTTCCTTGTAGATTCCAAACAACTTTTAGCTTATTTGGATCTATTTCTAAACCATTTTGGTGGGTTTTTAAAATATATGACTTTAATTTTAGATTTTCTTTACATGATTATCCTGACAGAAAAAGTCAAATGACAGTGACTCTTGTTTTGAACAGAACTTTTCTTTATCTTCTTTATTCTCAATGGAAAACTGTTTTAAAAAAAAAAGAATCCTCAGGTATCTGTTCAGGCATGATGAAGCATTTTATTTGTATTGCTGTATCTAGGATATGCTTCATTTGTCAAGGAGTATTGAACTAAGTAGTTGAAACTCAGCAGTAGCTTTTGAATAGATTTTATTTGGAAGTGGCCTATCTGCTTGCTAAAAGTGCATGAAATTTGTTGTAATTAATCATACTGGGAAACAAATAATTAACCAGCTCACGCTGATGCAATGAAACAGTCAAAAAGTATACCTTTGCCATTTTCTTAAAGTGGACTGGTATGTGCCAGGAATTATCCTAGATTTTAAAATATTCTCCAATCATTCTGTGCTTTAGGTGATACTAAATTCATTTTATAGGAAACTTAGAGAGGTATAATAACTTTGCTAAGTTTACATAACTACTAAATGAAAAAGCCAGTTCTAATTCTAAAACCTATACTCTTTCCACACTGCTGCTAATCTACTTGATTTATTTTTCTATCTGACCCTAAAAAAATACCCATAGGCAAGGGTAAATCTTGATGTGCAGCTAGGTAACAAAGTACGGAAAGTAAATGTAGAATTGTGCTTATGTTATAAAAAACCCCCCGAAAATAAATGAAAACACTGAAATTTGAAGGAAAAGGTGAGAACAAAAAACCTTTTTAAACTTTTAAAAATGAAACTAATTTTGTACTTATTGAAAACATGGTACAATTATCAAGAGCAGGAAGGCAACACTAGTGTAATAATCAATAAATCACAGACCTTATTAGAAATTTACCAATATTTCCACTAATGCTTTTTCTGTTCCAGGATGTTATTTCTGGATCTCGCATTGTATTTAGTTGTTATTTACCTTCGTCTCTTCCAGTGAATAACAGTTCTTCAGCCTTCCCTTGTCTTTCATGACCTTAACACGTTTGAAGAGTACTGATTAGTTTTTTTGTAAAGCATCCCTTGGTTTGGGTTTCTCAGGTGATTTTTCATGACTGGAATGAGGTTAGGGATTTTTGGCAAAAGTACTACAAAAATGCCATCGTGTCTTTCTTGATGTGCCATATTGAGATTTATGATAACGATATGTTGTATTACTTCCTGGTGATATTTATTTTGATGATTTGGTTAAATATGTGTCTGTGGGGTTTCTGTACCCTTAAGTTACTGTCTTTCTATTTTAAGTTGGTAAATGTCTTGGGGGAGATAATTTGAGACTGCAAATCCTGCATCTCCTTAAACTTTTAGTCACGAATATTAGCATTGATCCATGGATCTTGTCTGTAGCGTTCATTACTGTGTCTTTGCCTCATGCTGATTCGCTATATTTCTCTTTTCCTCTGTGTTCAGTCATGGATTTTATGGTGTCTCATCTCTAATATTTATTTGATTATTTGTATCACTGTGGACTCCTGGATATTTATCTTGTTCCATGGATTAAAGTCAATACTGTCATTTCTTTTGTTGCTTAAATGGTTCCAGCTTTAGTGGTTAGGAGCTCTTTCAGGTTGGCTCCTCTGTTCTTATACCCCATCATGTTTTCAGCATTTCATTACTTTCTGGCACCACAAAATGTTCTAGTCTCATCTTGTGTTTTCTCTGCTCCAGGCCTGCTGGAGGAGGCCTTGAGGAGTCCAAGTTTCTTTTATTAGAGAATAGTGTTTAGAAACCAAGATTTGGGCTTTAAGTGCATATATTGCTCCTGGGGTGCTACCTCTCCTATGCACTCTCAGTGGGCAGAGAGAACTGGGAGATATTTATATATGTATGTAGTAGTTATTATTATAATATGAACAACATAATCATATTGAGGGGGTGGAAAAAAGACTAACTTAATGTCTATTATAATGTTTAGGTATTTATAAAATTAGCCAATTCAATTCATAGGCTGTGTATGAATTTTAGGGGGACACATTTCAGTCTGTAGCAATTTGGATGATGTATCCTAATGTTCTTAAATAATTAATACAATTTCAACTTAATAGGTTTACAGTAAGTCTGTGTTTTGACAGTTTTGCCAGAGAATGAATCTGTGCTCATTCTCACAATAATTTGCCTTGGTTAATTAATTATTATAATATTATTAATTAATTATAATATATTTTAGATCAGAGTATTTGCTCCTGTAAATGGGAGTGCTGACAAAGTGCTGTAGGATCATTGCACTGTTCCAGCATCTTTCTTTGGCCGTAGCTCTGCCCTTCTCTTCAACTCCCCTTGTATCACGGCACGTTTTTGGCCTTCACTATAACTTCTTTGAGCAGTGTTCATATAGTTTCTATAAATTATAGTAAATAGCATTGCAGTAAGTTTGTTATGCTCTTCAAAATGAAAGAACAAAAAAGGTTGTTGTTTTTTTTTTTACTAATCCCTAATGGACTGTTGATCTCGATACTGTTTCTTAGACCATGTTCTTGAAGAATTTAGAACTGTAGCAATAGTTGATTTTAAAGATTCAGGTAAATACTTTTCCTTTGTTTGCAGCAACTGCAACATTATTCTGGCCATTATGTTAAGACTGTTACTTATTAGAATGCAAAAGAAAAATAAAAAATGGAAGATGTGTTGCTTGCTGCATTTCGGCCTGGTAGAACACATTCAGATTATGATGTCATGGTATTTACTGTCATTAGCTGAGTGCTTACCATGCATAGCACAGGAGAAAAATTTCAAATAGAAGGGCAATGTGATGCGTAGTTTCACATATTTTAAGGAAAATATTTAAAAGAGAAATAGTGTTATAGTGAGTCTTAAAGTGTTATGTTAATGTAGTGTATCAGCAGCATCTGGCATGATATTTAAACAGTGTAAGAAGATATGTAAATTTCAGTGGTTTTGTTTATATTCCTTCAAAAGTATTATGGCAACACCTCTAGTAGGTTTGATGTGTTACATTGGGGTTTTTTTTATGGGGTCAGGTTTGGGCTTAGCTCAATCAGGCAGTATATTAGATATCAGTAGCTGAATCTTGGTAAATGAGGGAAGCTATAATAAGAATAGAAGCTGAGAACATAGACATCTTTTCTTCTAAGGCGATAAACTTAGTCCATAAATAGGAAGTGAATAAGGTCATAAGTAGGTATGGATTAGGGCAAACTGCTTGGGATGGAGGACAGGAAAACGTGAGACTGTCAGGTACCTATATTTTATGTGGCATCCGAATGGTGTTATTGTGGTCAGGGGCGCCTGGGTGGCTAAGTCGGTTGAGTGTCCAACTTCAACTCAGGTCATGATCTCACAGCTCATGAGTTTGAGCCCTGCATCAGGCTCTGTGCAGACAGCTCAGAGCCGGGAGCCTGCTTCAGATTCTGTGTCTCCCTCTCTCTCTGTCCCTCCCCTGTTCACGCTCTATCTCTCAAAAATAAATAAACATGAAAAAAAATTAAAAAAAAAAACGGAATGGTGTTAATAGTGGTCAAAAAAAGTTAATAAAGCTGGCCAGGTATGCTAATGAAGAGAAAATTTAGAGGCAGGGAACCACAGTCTATCCACCTTTTATTATTTTGGCCTGTGGTAGTTTAGAAAAGTGTCCTATTTGGGCTCATCATAGTTAGTAGTAGTTTTTACTTACTGGCTAACTTTCTGGTATTGCAATTTGGAATTGTCAGTGAACCACAAAGGGTCTAAAGTTTTATCTAGGTTTAGCATGTCACAGTTTTACAGATGCTGGCAGAAAACATGAAACTCCTGGGTCGGAGATAACGAACTTTATTATTCATGACACAGCAAGACGCTTTATGCTCAGGGTGGTTCCCCTTGCCCTTCAAGTCTCATAAAGGTAAGTGGCAAAGGTGGATCCTGCATTCACAGTGGGTTTTCATCATAGTTGAGGAAACTCAAGCCTAGGGAACCCTAATCTTTTATAATGGTCTACAAGTGTGTCTGCCTGGCCTTTGCTCCAGAGGGAGAGAACATCATGATTATGCTAAATAGTAAACAGGCTCTGGAGGGAGACATCATCTCTATTTTTCAAGGCTGTTGCCTATGAATATCTTTGAAAAGATGAAGGCAGTTGAGCCTTTTCTGATTAAAAAACATTTTTTAATGTTTATTTATTTTTGAGAGAGAGAGAGACAGAGAGAGAGAGTCTGAGCAGGGAAGGGACAGAGAGAGGGAGACACAGAATCAGATGCAGACTCCAGGCTCTGAGCTGTCAGCACAGAGCCTGACGCAGGGCTCAAACTCACAGACCGCGAGATCATGAGCTGAAGTTGGACGCTTAACCGACTGAGCCACCCAGGCGCCCCATTTGAGCCTTTAAAAAACAAAACAAAACAAAACAAAACTGTAGAAATACAAAAGACCCATGGAAAATTGTCTCCCAACAGGAAGTGATGAGTGTGAAAAGTCCTTGAGCTCTGAGTGTTCTTGGCTTTTGTACTCTGTTCTATTTTTTCCAGCTTTTAAACCAGGAGTTGGCAAACTTTCTCTGTAGTGGGGCAGAAATTAAATATTTTAGGCTTTGTGAGCCATATGATTTCTGTCAGAACTGCATAACTGGTTGTTATCGCAGGAAAGCAGCCATATATAGTATGTAAATGAATGAACCTGGTTATGTTCCAGTAAAGCTCTATGGACATTGAAATTTGAATTTCATAGGATTTTTAGAAATCACAAAATATGTTTTCAACCATTTAAAAATGTAACATCCCATTCTTAGCTTTGAGTCATACAAAAACAGGTGGCAGGTCAGATTTGGCCTGCAGACCGTAGTTTGCCAACCTGTTTTATATGATGAATTTTTAAAATATAATACATTGTTTTAGTATGACAGTCTTGCATATGAGATATCATAATTAACATTTTATAGCAATTGATAGTTCTAAAATGCTTTCTCATAAATTATTCTAATCTGCAAGATAAGCATTATTATCTCTGTTTTATGGTGAGGAAACTAATGCATAGAGACGGAAATGACCTGTCCAAATTCACAAAGCTAGTAAGGTGACAGAGCCAAGACTCTTTATATTCTGGACTCTTTTCTCCATCATATTGTACAGCTTAAACTTTCAGAATCAGAGCATAATGCCACTGTATCTTTAATACTCATTAGTGCCAGAATGCTTAGAGTGTAGTCTTTATTATTTTTTAACTTAATTTTAATTAATTAATTTTTTATTTGAGAGAGAGAGCATTAGCAGGGCAGAGGGGCAGAGGCAGAGAGAGAGAGAATTTTAAGCAGGCTCAATACTCAGCATGGAGCCTGATGCACGGCTTGATCCCATGACTCTGAGATTATGACCTGAACCAGAATCCAGTTTGGTCTTTAATAAATAGTAATGATAATAATTTTGCTCATTTCTAATTTTTTATTACTATATTGTAGTATCTAGCTATTTTAATATTTGATAGTTGATGTTTTGACAAAGGCTAGATATGGGAGGCGAAGGTCTTTGTTATGTTTGTTACAGTTTGTTAAAGATGCGGCAGTTGGACAGTATAATTATTCATATTCTATATTTCTCACATTTTCAAAGATAATAGTTAATTTCATTTTCAGATATACACTATGAAAATACAGTAATGTTTTTGTCCCAAAGTCATTTGTATTCATGCTGAACTAATGTTTTAATTTATCTAGTAGTAGTATCAACATTTTTAAACTCGAGATGTTGAGAACATTTTCTATAATAATGGACTTTCTGGATTGCCTCCCTACCAGGTGGTTGAAGATTATGCTGGAAGATGGCAGGTCCCCTTGCCACAGCTTCAGGTTCTTCAGACTGCACTTTGCTGTTTTACATCAGCCAGCGCATCATTCCCAGATGAATGTGAGCACGTACAGTATGTTTTGAGTAGCCTTGCTTTGTAAGTACTCTTTGCATCTTATGAAAGTATTATTTTTCTTGACATATTTGGGAATTGGGGTTTGATTATTTTCTCTGTGGAAGGAGCCTTTCCTAAAGTCTTCCCTCAAAAAGAAATTTCTAAAATCTTAGACTATAACAAAAAAAATTCCATTTCTTTACTTAAGTATTTAGGTTTAATTTCGAACATTTAACCAGTTTTACGTTTAGTTTTAGAGTTAGTTGGAATTGTTTCATAGATTCTTATGGTCACTACCATCACTTTCCTTTTTAATTCCCTAGCTCTAATGGTAATTCTCAGAATATAGCAATTGAGGCCATCATACTTAGCAGAGGGACCTTAAATCAGGCCAGAAAGAGGTTAGGAAGCTCCTGGTTTTTAAAAATACTTGTAGAGGGATTCAAGTTAAAGATCACAAACTGAGCACTTGTGTTTATTCTTTTTGCCCTTCTAGATCCTACTAAAGTTATAGTAAAGATGTAAAAGAGAGAAATACAGTGAAAAGAAAGTAGAGAAGAGCCATCAGTGAATGAAAGATTTCAAAAATTTTCTTGGGGAGAGAAAACAGAAGAGTGAATGGTCATTGAAACATGACAGAGCAAGTCACAATGTAACTTGCTTTTTGTTTTGCGCATGTGTACATGCGCCTCAAATCACACATCACAATGTGTTGTGAAATCATTTATCAACATTATAAATAAAATAGAAAATATCAGAATGTCTTGTAGGATAAGTATCATTTAGTGGAATTCTTGTTGTTTTACATATTTTTATCTGTGTGTATACTTGATTATTTGTAAAGCATTTTTAAAAACTGTGGGTAGCAGTTAAAACAGAATTAGACTCTGCATTATAGAATAGGAGGTCTAGTTTGTCCTGTCTACCTCCTCCCAGAATCCTAGAGAGGTGTAGAATTTGCATATGCAAGGAATGAGGTAGAGAGTTGGGAATAAGATACTTTGGGAGAATATAGATAAAGGAGTTAATTGAAGTTTTTTCCATTCAGGCCAATCACCAGGCCTTAGGGCCAAGTTGGAGTGGGGAAAGAGTTGCTAATTTTTTTCTTTCCTTTAAAGAAATTAAATGACTTTGGAGCAGTGACCTTTGCATTCTGGCAGCTAAAGTTTCCTCTTTGAGACAGCTAGCTAGTCACTTAATTACCCTAAAGAAAAACTCAATCGGTCATCAAAGTTTAGACGGGCTTATAGAGCTCCCAATTAATCTGCTTATGGCTTCATTCTTAAAAATTAATGGGTATTCAGGAGTCACCACACAGTTGAGGAATGTCTTTAATATGAAAAAATATACAATGAGAAACTGAAAATTTTTTTGGAAGAAATAGTGTTAATGTTAAATGAAAAAATTAGGAGAAATATAAAATCTATAATGTGTATTTTCAGAGAGACTTGAGATGATACGTGTAACATTAAAACATGAACTTACCGTGCTGTGCGAATGGAATGATGAGATACCAAAAATGAGTTTTTGGAAATTAAGAAAATATGATGGTGGTTAAAATGTAAAATTCTGTAGGAAATTTGGAAAGTAATGTTGGAAGAAATAATCCAGAATGTAAAATAGAATTGAAGAGAAGGAATGTGTCGGGGAAAAAACAAATGATATGGTACCTTTATGTAGGAGGTTTATTATCGTTACTAGTTGGGAGTTCCAGAAAAAGAACTTCTAGAAGATACATTGGAGAAAAAATTTAAAGACACACTAAAAGAATTTCCCAGAACTGAAAGTCATGAACTTCCAGACTGAAAGAACTCAAGAAGTGCTCAGTGAATATAAAAGAGTCTCCACCAAATACATCATTTTGTGATTTCAGAATACCAAGAATGAAAAAAACAGATTTGAACACCTTGTAGAGAGGAAAAACTAGGTCACATGCAAAGGTACAAACATCAAATTGGTATCTGTCTTCATTAACTAACAGTGGGTGATACAATATAATAAATCCGTGTCTTGAAAGATGTGAGGAGAAATTATTTTCAGTGGAGAATTTTATACTCATCCAAACTGTCAGTGAAGTGTGAGAGTTAGAAAGAACATTTCCAGGCTTGTAAGGATGTAGAAGATTGACTTGTTGACATACCCTTTCTTAAGATGTTATTAGAGAATGTGCTCCAGAAAAATGACAGTGGATCCAGAAAATAATGGCTTTTACTTGAGATAGAAGGAAGTAGGATCACTGTTGAGTAGTAGGTCTTATAGATGTAAGACCTTCATTAAAAATGGAAATTTGAGAATAACCTTGAGAATTTAGAACCATTTAAGGTAGAGATAAAAGGCAAAAGAAATAAAAAGGGAATTAGACACTCCAGGAAAATTAAAAATAATCTGAACAGGAAAGAATACAGAATCATAGCAAACTACTTACATAATGTACTGAATGTTATTTACATAGTTTCCTTAATGTAACTGTAATTTACAGACTTTAAACTTTTAGATAAAGTACAAAAATAATTATAGTTGCAGAACAGAAGGAAATTATTAACCTTTCAATATAAGAATATTTGATGGAAATTGTGAGTTGAAGTGAAGAATAAGGGCACTAAAAAATACCCTTCCTTTAATTCTTATTTTACAAAACAGAGTGTCAGTAGTACATGAAACCATAAATAAATGTTAAGTAAAGTTACAGAGGTCAGTAATAGAGGAAATAATAATAATAACTAATGGGAATGTGGAATTGGTTGTGTAAGGAGTTAAATTCTCTTATTCAGCAGGAAGTCAAGAAGTAATATTTAAAACTGGTAATTCAGAAATACTGACAAAGCTTATTATCAATAGCTATTAAAATTTTTCAAAGTTGTAAATTCTGGGGCATCAGACTAGTGGGAGGGCTGAACCCTTTCTGTACACTTAGCATTTTTAAATCTTGAGGGTGTACTAATTTTATGTATATTAACTATATGGTTTTTTTTTTTTTGCTTTATATATGTATATAAAGTTTAAGAGAATGCATGTACATTGTGTTTCTCTAAAAGTTTATTTGTATATATTTAAATTTGGAGGTGGGAATTGTGTGAGGTGATGGATATGTTAACCAGCTTGATTACAGGGATAATTCACTGTCTATATGTATATCAAAACTTCAAGTTGTATTCCTTAATACATACAATTTCTGTTTGTCAATTACACCCCAATAAAGCTGAAAAAATTTGTAGGAGGAAGGAGAGTTAGATTTATATAGATAACCTTCTATAGATTTGTAAGAGCAATGCAGTGTTAAGAAAATTATATTATTAGAAAATATAGGGGTGCCTGTGTGGCTCAGTCAGTTAAATGTCAAGATTCTTGATTTCGGGTCAGGTCATGATCTCCTAGTTTGTGAGATTGAGCCCCATACTAGTCTCTCTGCTGACAGCACAGAGCCTGCTTGGGATTCTCTCCCTCTCTCTCTGCTCTTACCCTGCTCGTGTGCTTGCTCTCTTCCTCTCAAAATAAACATTTAAAAATATATATATTATTTTTATACTTATTTTATGATGCCCAAATGAATATGGGAGATGTATTAGGACTTTTTGATTATAGTTGACAAACTTGAGCTAGTTTAAGCAAAAAAAGAAGGGCATGAAGGGATTTATTAGATGACTAAACCATGGAAAAGTAAGGACTAGAACCAGTCTCAGGATTTTCTGAATCCAGAGGGTAAAATATCATCTAGACCTATTCGCCCCCTTTCTTCCCTCTTTTGTTTCCATTCACTAGGGGCTGCTGACAGTTCTGGGATTAAGCATAGTTTATTAAGTAAGAGAGAAGAAACTCCCTCCCGCTATTTGTAATTCTGAAAATATTTTTGGGAGCTTGAGCTCAGCCAAGGTGAAGTGCCCACTGCTTGGACTAATTGCTGTGTTTAAGACAGTATAGTAAGATTTTTGGCTCAGTCTGATGATAAGTTCACCCCATGGCTAGGAGGAGTGAGGATACTTCATTGGCAACCTGATCAGAACCATAGAAACGGTGGAGGGATATTCAAGAAGTGAATGAAGCCCTGTGAAAGAGAGCTGGCCAGGTAAACAAACATAACAGATGTCCACTACAAAGAGTGTCATTTTAAAAATTACCAAAACGGGGTGCCTGGGTGGCTGAGTCGGTTAAGCATCCAACTTCGGCTCAGGTCCTGGTCTCATGGTTCGTGATTTCGACCCCCGTGTCCAGCTCTGTGCTGGCAACTCTGGATTCTGTGACTCCCTCTCTCTCTCTGCCCCTCCCCTGCTCATGATCTGTCCCTCTCTCAAAAATAAAATAAACATTAAAAAAAACCCTACCAAAACAGTTTTAGTTATTCTCTACTGATTTCTGAGGAAAATAAAATAAGTATTAAAAGAAATACATTATTTGTAAGCAAGAGGTATTTTTCTTGTTTCAGTGCTTATTTGGATTTCCCCTTCCTTTACCTACATAATGTTTGTTAACATTAGTATTGTAATGGGTAATGCTTTTAAGTTTTTCAGAAGTACATTATTATTTTTTAAAATTTAACTTGTTAGCTTGTTTCATTGCTTTTTAGCTTTTTTATTACTGCTAATGAAAAAAAAATAATGTGTTAAGCAGAAGCAAATCTGAGAATGACAGTGCTAGGTAAAAGAAAGTAAACTATCTGAATGGTTTATCAAAGAATAATGTTCCTTATAAGGAAACCTTTCTGCATTATTTGAATTTAACTAAAAAGTTAATACCAGAAGAAAAATGAGGCAATAGCAACACGGTGATACTATTAAAAGGGTAGCAAGTCTGTAACAGTATTCTATTTTTTTTTAATGTTTTATTTATTTTTGAGAGAGAGCGTGCATCATGCGTGTGCACACGCACACGAGCAGGAGAGGGGCAGAGAGAGAGGGGAGACCAATCTGAAGCAGGCTTCAGGCTCTGAGCTGTCAGCAAAGAGTCTGAGGTGGGGCTCGAACTCACGAACTGAGAGATCATGATCTGTGCTGAAGTTGAATGCTTAACCAACTGAGCCACCTGGGCGCCCCTGTATTTTATTTAAATAAATATGTAAACCAGAAAATTCTTCTAATAATTATTCCATAATTATTCATTTATTCATTCTATAAATCTCTGTGCTTGGTTCTAGGCTCAAATAGAAAATAAGAAAAGTCCTTAATCTCAAAGACCTTATAGAGCTAAAATATATTAAATAAGCAGTTACAATATTATTACACAATAATTATGAAAGAATTACAGGTTACAGTGAGAGAGTATAACATGGACTTGACTTGGTCTGAGACGTCAGGGAAAATTTGCTGGGTGAACTAACACTTGAGCTGAGCTCTGAACAAATGATAGACAAAGGAGCAGAAGAGCCTCCCAGGGATGGCAAATAGTCAAGGTGAATGGACAGGATATCAGGATATTTAATGGATTTCATTGTAATTCATATTTATGATATGTGTCATGTATTTAAAATGACACTAAAAAATTATAAACAAGCTGAAGAATTAAGTAATACCTACAAGATTTTGTTTTGTGTGTGTGTGTGTAACACACACATACATATATGTGAAATACATGTTAAACATATAAGTTACTATATTCTGTGGCAGTACTATCTGGTCTATATGTCTACCCTCATAAAAATCTGTTCCACCTTGAAAATCATACATCTGTGAAGATGTGCCTTCTATAGACTAGGAGACTCTAAAAACTATAGTTCTGTGAAGGTGTTCTTTACAGGAAGGAAAGTGGATTCTGTTTTTATTCATACCTGAAGTTTTTTTTTTAATTTTGTGGAAATGAATATAGTCCTATAGAGAATTGTCTTAAATTGACTAATTATGATTTTACCTATATTGACTCTTTTGGTAAGGTGTATTTAAATGATTTTGCTGTGGTATACGTATGTATTTGCACTTTGATGGAATTAAGTGGGTATAATCAGCGTCTTATTTAGAGTGGCTAGACATTCATGTGTTAGGCCACACATGTAATGATATATCAGTAACCCTTTCTGTTTATGTTGCTATATTGGACTATCTTTCAATCATAGAATTTGTGCCTAACTTCGGTCTCTGTTCAGTCAAATTTTATTTGGTTGTATTTATAACTTAGGTCTAGCCTTCACCTAATTTAGGAAATAGCCTAGAAATTAAAAGAATAAAGGATAATTATAAAGAGCTGCTTTTTAGCAAGGCCAGGTCCCACAAAAGGTGTTTGTCTTAAAGGCCCCAATCCATGTATCCTTTCTCTGTAACATATAGCACTTTCCTTTCTTCTTGGCTTTTTAATTATTTTGACCATTACTTATTCAAAACCTTAATCATTTGTAGCAGGTAATCTCACAATATTGTATAGAGAAATCTAGGCTGTCTAGCTGCTATTTCTTTGTTTCCTCTCTCTAAAGAAATGATTTCCGGGGCTCCTGACTGGCCCAGTGGGTAGAGTATGTGACTCTTGATCTCAGGGTTGTGAATTCAAGCCCTACATTGGGCATGGAGCCTGCTTAAAAAACAAAATTAAAAAGAAAAAAAGAAATGATTTCCTTTTCAAGGCGGTTGGTGTGCTTAATAAAATTCCCATACCAAATTCCCTCAACATTGCTTTGTTTTTCATTACATTAGAATATTTTATTTTCAGGATTTGTTGTGAACATTCGACAGACCTGCATGCATTTGTTTATACTGGCAGTGTTTAGAAACTCAGCATTTGATTGGGTGCTTGTAGTGACTAGAATCTTTTTTCTTATAATTTTGGTCTTTATTGCTCCATTTGTTAATTTTGAGGTGAAGCAGTTGAGACTTCATTTTACTGGCATTAAGTAGACATTTTATTGGCAAAGAGATAGAGATTATTAACTGATATATTTGTGTTGGCAGAGATGAAAAGTGATCAGGTGAAGACATACTCTTTTCACATCCGTGTTAGTATATATCAGAATCTAGAAGTTTGTATAGTTTTATAAAATAGTGTTTCCTTGCTTTTTTATTATAAATGAAGGAAAGCTTGATCATTCTCTTGGTCAGTGTAGAGATACAAAATCTAGAGAAAAAAAGCAGTAGACTAAAAGCTGTTAGTATTTCCACTGCTATTAGGAAGATTAATTATTCTTTAGAAGATGTATATAGTCATTATGAACAGTGTAAATACATGTTTGAATTTTTCCAAATTTTAATGTCTTAATTTTGTGCTAAGCCAGATTCCTGAAAAACTATAGATCTAAACCTTTTAACTTCTCCTTCCTTCTTCCTAATAGCTTTGGTTCATAGAACTGGACCACAACGTCATACTGTCAGCTTTCATTGTGAATAAAACAAGAAAAAGAAAAAAAATGAAATGCTTCTGAAATTGTTAAAAAGGTGACAAAATTTGGCTCATTCCTCCTTATACAGAAATCTTAAAAAACGTTCCCTTAGATGCACCTAAATTACATAAGGTAAATATTAAGAGACCTAAGGAGAGAAATAGACAGCAAAATAGTAATAGTAGGGAACTTTAATACCCCATTTTCATCAAATGCTTAGAGCATACAGACAAAAAATAAGGAAACACTGGCCTTAAACAACACATTAAATCTAATGGACTAAACAGACATATGTAGAATATTCCATCCAAAAGTACATTCTTGTCGAGTGCACAGGATAGATCATTTATTATGCCACAAAAAAATCTTAATAAATTTAAGAAGATTGCAATCATATTAAGCATCTTTTCTGACCACAATGGTATGAAAAGAGAAATCAATTACAAGAAGAACAAAAGAAAAACTAAAGGTCAGTATTTCTGAGGAGCAAAGATGCAAAAATATGCAAGAAAATATTAGCAAACTAAATACAACAGCACATTAAAAATATCATACACTGTGATCAAGTAGGATTTTTCTCCAGGGATGCAAGGATGGTTCAGCATTCACAAATCAATCAATGTGATACACTGCATTAATAAAGGATAAAAATCATATGATTCTCTCAATAGATGGAGAAAATCATTTAAGAAAATTTAACATCCATTTATGATAAAAAAAACAACCTCTCAACAAAGTAGATACAGAGGGAACATGCATCAACATCATAAAGGCCACCTATGACAAGCCCATAGCTAACTTATACTCAGTGGTGAAAAGCTGAAAGCTTTCCCTCTAAGATCAGGAACAAAACAAGGATGCCCATTCTTGCCACTTTTATTCACATAGTAGTGGAAGTCCTAGCTAGAGCAATCATGCCAAAAATAAATAGAATAAATAAATAAATAAATAAATAGATAAATAAATAAATAAATAAATTTTCTCCCAATCAGAAAAGCAGTAAAACTGTCTCTACTGGCAGATGACATGATATTATGTATAGGACCCTGTAAAGATTCCACTAAAAAGCTATTAGAACTCATTAAAAAAGTCAATAAAGTTGCAGGATACAAAATCAATGTAAAAAAAGTTGCATTTCTGTATGCTAATAATGAATCGTCAGAGAAATTAAGAAAACAGTCCTATTTACAACTGTATCAAAAAGAATAAAATATCTGGCAATAAATTTCACCAAGGAGGTGAAAGACCTGTACACTGAAAACTATATGACATTATTGAAAGAAATTGAAGAAGGCACACATAAATGGAAAGATATTCGATACTCATGGTTTAGAAGAATTAATGTTAAAATATCTATGCAACCCAAAGCAATCTGCAGATTCAGTGCAATCTCTATCAAAAATCCCCCAGTGGCATTTTTCACAGAAGTTGAACAAATAATTCATAAGGTTTCAGTGGAACCATGAAAGATTCCAAATAGCTAAGGCAATCTTGAAAAGGAGAAACAAACCTGGAGGTGTCATGTGACCTGATTTCACGCTATATTACAAAGCTGTAGTAATCAAAACAGTATGGCATTGACATAAAAACAAGACACATAGATTAATAAAATACAGAATAGAGAGACCAGAAATATATCCATTGCCTGCATGGTAAGTTAATTTACATCAAAGGATCCAAGAATATGTACTGGAGAATGGACAGACTCTTCAATAAATGGTGCTGGGAAAACTGGACAGCCACATGCAAAAGAATGGAACTGGACCATTGTCTTACACCATACACAAAAATCAACTCAAAATGGATGAAAAACTTGCACATTAAGACCTGAAACCATAAAACTACTAGAAGAAAACCTAGGTGATGAGCTCCTTGGTATCAGTCTTTGACACCAAAAGCAAAGGCAACAAAAGCACAATAAACAAGGGCACTACATCAAACTAAAAAGCTTCTGCACAGCAGAAGAAACCATCAACAAAATGAAAAGCAGCCTACCAGATAGGAGAAAATATTTGCAAATCATGTAGCTGATGAGGGGATTAATATCCCAAATATATAAAGAACTCCTATAACTCAACAGGAAAAAAACCAAGCAGTCTAATTAAAAAATGGGCAGAAGATCTGAATAGACATTTTCCCAAAGAAGACATACAGTTGGCTAACAGGTACTTGGAAAGGTGCTTAACATCACTAATCATCAGAAAAATGCAAATCAAATGACAGTTATCACCTCACACCTGTCATAGTGGCTATTATCAAATATACAAGACATAAGTGTTGGCAAGGATGTGAGAAAACCCTTATGCCCTGTTGCTGGGAATGTAAATTGTTACAGCCACAATGCACAACAGTGTGGAGTACCCTTAAAGAATTAAAAGTAGAACTACTCTATGATTCAATAATTCTTCTGGGTATTTATCCAAAGAAAACAAAACCACTAACTTGAAAAGATTGGTACCCCTATGTTCATTGTAGTATATTTACAGTAGCCAGGGCCAGAAAGAACCTCCGTGCCCATTAATGGATGAATGGGTAAAGAAAATGTGAAATATATACATATACATATATAAATGTACCACAAAAAAGGTGTCATGTTATTTGTGACAACATGGATGGAACTCAAAGGCATTGTTTTATTTTATTTTGCTTTTTTAATTTTTAATGTTTATTTTTGAAAGAGAGAGGTGAGCGGGGGAGGGGCAGAGAGAGAGAGAGAGACACAGAATCCAAAGCAGGCTCCAGGCTCTGAGCTGTCAGCACAGAGCCCGACAAGGGGCTTGAACCCATGAACTGCGAGATCATGACCTGAGCCAAAGTCAGATGTTTAACCAACTGAGCCACCCAGCTGCCCTTTGAAGGCATTATTTTAAGTGAAAGAAGTTAGGGAAAGACAAATATCATATGATCTCACTTTTATGTGGAATTTAGAACAAAACAAATCCTAACTTATAGAGAAAAGTTGGTGGTTGTCATAAGAGGGCATTGGGGGTTGGGCTAAGTTGATTTTATAACTTCAGTTATAAAATAAATAGATCATTGGAATGTAATGTACAGCATGGTGACTATAATTAATAATATTGTATTTTATATTTGAAAGTTATTTAAGAGTATAGACCTTGAATGTTCTTATCACAAGAAAAACAATTGTGACCAAGTGTGGTTATGAGTGTTAATTAGACTTATTGTGGTGGTTATTTTGCAATATATGCAAATATCAAGTCATGTTGTACACCTGAAACTAATGCAATGTCATATGCCAATTATATCTCAATAGTAAAAAATTTGTACCAGGAACAAGGTGTCAAGACAAACATTTTTAAAAATATTTAATAATATTGTAAATACATGACTCTATTGTCTCTAGGCTATTATAGTTTTTTCCAGCCAAGGTATACTGAATAAGTTTTCTATTCTAATTCTGTAACAGGGTAAGAGGGGTAGAAAATAATTTCTCTTTCATCTTGTAGGAAATAGTCCTCAAATGTATATTTGTTTCCTTTTTTACTTCCTTTTTGATTAAGATAATATAAGTCATTTCAATCAATATCTGGTTAGGGAAATGTAAGTTATGCTAGATAATTTAGTAGAAGGAATTTAACTCCTAGTACCACTTAAAATGTTGTTAGAAGATCTTGAGGAATAGATGAGGAGAGGATGGTGAACCCAGACTTAGCAACTGTAATAGGTTGCCATGAGCCCTAGAGATGGAAGTACAAGGGAAGAAGGAGGTATTATTAGAGTCCAGAGACTAGAGATGGTTGATAAGGGGAAGAACCACTGACCTGCATGAGAGGGGACCTTGGAAGAGATGTAATTACTGCTAAAAATGACCCAGAAGAAGCAGGGGAAAAAGACTTCTTCTCACTGCTCCCTTTCACCTGTCTTTCATTTTTCCACCATTTTCCCTCTTTGGCCAAACCTAACCAGAAGCCAATTAGCTTCTGTATAAGTGACAGAGGCCTGTTTTTGAAAAAAAAAAAAAAAAAAAAAAAAAAAATTCCTAATTATTGAATTCTAAGTTGATGGGTTCTTTTTTCACCCCTCAGTACTTTAAAGATGTCCATTCCGTTTTCTTGTTTGCTCCCTCCCCACCCCTGATGAAAAGTCTGCTTTCATTCTTATTTTTGTGGCCCTGTATCTAATGTGCCCTTTTGGAAGGCTGCCTTTAAGAATTTCCCTTTATTGGAGTACCAGAGTGGCTCAGTATGTTGGGTGTCCCACTTCGGCTCAGGTCATGATCTCACAGTTTGTGAGTTTGAGCCCTGGTTTGGGCCTACTTTGGATCCTCTGTCCCATCTCTTTCTGCCTCTCCCCTGCTCATGCTCTCTCTCTCAAAAATGAATAAACATTTAATTTAAAAAAAAAAAGAATTTTCTTTTATCACCTTCCCTCCCCCCCTTTTTTTTTGTAATTTAAGTTTTGAGTAGGTAATACATGTTTATTCAAAATTCAAAAATGTGGTCGATGTACAGTGATATATTCTGCAATTTGTGTTTACATTTCTACAGGCAATCAATGTAATTATTTTCTTGGGTTTCCTTACAAGAGATGTTTTATGCATATACAAGAAAAAAATTGATACTCCCTTTTCCTCCATTTTACAAAAATCGTAGTGTAGTACATACAACTGTTCTGTACTTTTTTTCATTTGAGTACCTTTCCCCATCAACATAGAAAGGCCTTCATTAGCCATTAAAATGGCTGTAGAGCATTTCACTCTTATGGATATATAAAAATTTAATTAAATTAACCAATACCCCACGAGGGGTATTTACTTTTTGTTCCAATCTATTGCCATTATCAACAGCACTTAAATGAAACACCGTGTGTGAGTGGCCCTTGAAATGTACAAGGATTTATATATATTTATATATTTATATACATAAATGTAGGTTTGTTTGCTTATTTATTTATTTATTTAGATACAGCAAGTGGGGGCGGGGCAGAGAGAGACTCCCAAGGAGGCTACTCACTGTCAGTGCAGAGCTCAATGCAGGCTTGAACTCAGGAACCATGAAGATCATGACCTGAGTCAAAATCAACAGTCAGACACTTAACCAACTGAGCCACCCAGGCACCCTTGTATATTTGTATACTGTAGATGTATCTTAGGAGAATTGTTAGATCAATGAATTTGACATGTGTTTTTTTGATAGATAACACCAAATTTCTCTGTAGAGGTGATACAATTTACAATATGGCCAGCAAGTGTAAGAGTACCTGTTTCCCTACACCTTTGTCAATACTTGTGTTTTTAAAAAATTTTAATTATGACAATTTTAAAACCTATTCAAAAGTAGAAGGAATATTATAATGAACTGCCCTTACTTATCATCAGCTTCAACAATTATCAACATATCATCAATCTTGTTTTGTCTATACATCCTCGCTCCTTCTCACCCATTTCTAGTTATCTTTTTTAAATTTTTTTAATTTTTTGTTTTGTTTTTTTGAAAGAGAGCACCTGTGCGAGTGGGGGAGGGGTATTTAAATGTTCATGATTTATTTTGAGAGAGATACAGAGCAGGAGCAGGGGTGGGGCATAGAGAGAGGGAGAGACAGAATCTCAAGCAGGATCTGTGCTGTCAATGCAGAGCCTGACATGGGGCTTTATCTCATGAACTGTGAGATCATAACCTGAGCCAAATCTAGAGTTGGACTCTTAAGTCACTGAGACACCCAGATGCCCTAGTTCTCTCTTTTTTTTCCCCAATAGCTTTATTGAGGTATAATTTTCATATTATTAAATTCATGCTTTGTTAAGTGTGTAGCTGATAATTTTTAGTAAAGTTATGGAATTGTGCATCTGTCATCACAATCTAGTTTTACATTATCATCACACCAAAAGCTCCCTCGTGCTCTTTTGCAGTCCATTCCCAGTCCCTTCTCGGCCCGAGGCAATCACTGATCTATTTTCTATCTCAATAGAGTTGTTATTTCTGGACATTAAATACAAACAATATGATACAATGTTGACTTTTACATGTGATTTCTTTCACTTAGAACAATGTTTTGGGGGTTCATCCATGTTGTGGCAGTAATGAGTAGCTCATTCCTTTTTGTGCTGAATAGTATCCCATTGTATGGATATAGTACATTTTGTTTATGTGTTCAGCCATTGATGGATATTTGGACTGTTTCCAGCTTTTGGCTATGAATATTTGTGTATAAGTCTTGTGTGGACAAATGTTTTTATTTCTCTTGAGTTAGCTACCTAGGAATGGAATTGCTAGATGTTATGTTTAACATTTGTTTAACATAGAACTGCCAAACTGTGTCCAAAGTGACTATACCACTTGGAATTCTAACAAGCTGTCTAAGGGGCTTTCAGTTTCTCCACATCTTCACTAAGATTATTAGTTATTACTTGTTTTTATTATTTTTTTTTAAATAATAACCATTCTGGTAGCTGTATGGTGGTATCTCTGGTTTTAATTTGCATTTCCTCAGTGCTGTTGATGGCAACCATCTTTTTGTGTACTTATTTGCTATTGTATATCTTCTTTGGCAAATCGTCTATTCAAATCTTCTGCCCAATTTTCAGTTCGTTTGTTTGACTTATTGAGTTGTAAGATTTTTATATATATTCTCTTTATACATTCTTTATCACATAAGTGGTTAGTAAATACTTCCTCCCATTCTGTGGCCCGTCTTTTCATTTTCATATTGGTATCTTTTGAAGTTTATTCCTGGTTTTAAGAAATTTGGTTGCAATTTGCCTTGTGTAGTTACCCTCATGTTTCTTTTTTTTAATGTTTGTTTATTTTTGAGAGCATGCACACATAAGCGGGGGAGGGGCAGAGAGAGAGATTGAGAGGGAGGCACAGAATCCGAAGCAGGCTCCACGCTCTCAGCTGTCAGCACAGAGGCCGATGCGGGGCTCAAACCCATGAACTGTGAGATCATGACCTGAGCCGAAGTCGGACACTCAACTGACTGAGCCATCCAGCAGCCCCTAATGTTTCTTGATCTTATGCTTGGATCTGTGGGTTTAATAATTTTAACCAAATTTGAGACATTCCTTAAAAAATATTTTATATTTTTAAAGATTTTTATTTTTAAGTAATCTCTAAAGCCCCAAGATCAAAAGTTGTATGCTTTACTAACTTAACTAGCCAGATGCCTCTCAAAAATTATTTTAGAAATCACCATTCTGTTTTCTTTAAGGGATGACACTTGAAGAGAATCCACAGTTTACTGATGGTTCTGTTCATTTTTTCATCTCACATACTGGATTTTTGATCTTTAAAAGTTTTATTTGGTTCTTTTTTTTTTTTTTTAATGTAAACTATATGCCCAGCACAGAGCCCAGTGCAGGGCTTGAACTCATGACCCTGAAATGAAGACCTAAGCCGAGATCAAGAGTCTGACGCCTAACCAACTGAGTCACCCAGGCACCCCAATTTGGGTCTTTAATATACTTCTTTACTTAACATGGTTATTCTTTACCTTAGAAGTTAGCAAACTATGGCCCATGGTAAATGCTGCCCCTCCCCTCCCCCCCTTCAAATATGGCTTCCAAGCTAAGAATAGTATGCATTTTTAAATAGTGGTGTTAAAAATGTGACAGAGACCTTATGTGGCCTCCCAAACCTAAAATAGTATCTGGCAACCCAGCCTCCAACCTAAACATAATCTAACAGTAGAGGAATTTAAAGCTGGTGGTGCACTGAAGGTCATGATAGCAACAACATAACACAAACCCACTTAATTCATGACTAGATTTACTTAAATTTCCATAGTAAAGGCCTAACAGAAGAAAAGGCATGGCTATCCCAGGCATAAAGACTATTAACATCAGTCTGTGCTGTTGTTGTGTCATGAAGTCCAGCTTTCAGCTGAAAATTATAGACATGTTAAAAAAAAGGAAACAAATACTATCAAGAGACAAATCAATTAGAGGAACTAAATTCAGATATAAAAATTGTAGTGGAAAAGGTGGGTAACATGACTAAACATATTGAGAATTTAAATGGAAATGCTGGAATAGATGAAAAATGCCTTTGTTGGGTACATCACTAGAGTTGACACAGTTGAGGAAAGAATGAGTGAACTTGAATATTGGTCAGTAGAAATTATCCAGACTAAAAGAGAAAAAGACAAGAAAACATAACAGAGCATTTAAGAGATTGGGGAAGTATGAAACTGTATAATATATGTCTACTAGAATCCCAGAAGGAGAAGAAAAATGAGGGTGAAGAAATATGATAAAGTGACAGCCATGAGTTTTCCATATATAATGAAAGACATCCAACCAGAGATCCAGGAAACTCAGAGAACAAGTAGGATAATTTCAAACACGTACACACTGACCTGCCACCTAGATCACCTAGATGCATCACATTCAAACTCTGAAAATCAGAGAGGAAAATTTGAAGGCCACCAAAGTAAAAAGGCATTAACCTAATTTAGAAAACTAAAGCTACTAGTTTCTAATTCTAGAAATTTAGAATACAGCAGACATCTCAGAAACGGAGCCAATCAGAACACAGTGAAGTGACATCTTTAAAGTGCTGAAAGAAAAAAAAAACAAAAACCAAAAAACTAATCAAGAAGGAAAAATTAAAGATGTTTTCGGGAGGGGGGGCCCTGGGTGGCTCAGTCGGTTAAGCATTTAACTCTTGATTTCGGCTCAGGTCATGATCTCACGGTTCTTGAGATGGAGCCCTGCATTGAGCTATGCACTGACAGCTCAGAGCCTGCTTGGGATTCTCTCTCACTCTCTTTCTGCCCCTCCCCTGTTTGTGCTTGTTCGCTCTCTCTCTCTAAAAATAAACATTAAAAAAAAGATGTTTTCAGGGAAGCAAAAGCTGAAAGAATTCATTCCCAGAAGACCTGAACTACAAAAGGTATAGTACAAATAGGATACCAGACAGAAAATCTACCCAAAGAAATGAAGAGAGCTGGAAATGATAAAAACTGAAGAGAAATATAAAATTAAATTTTTCTTATTTTTAATCACTGTGAAACATAACCGTCTAAAGCAGAAGTTGGCAAATATTGTTCTAAAGGGCCAGGCTAGAGAGTGTTTTAACTATGCAACTGTGCTCTTGCAGCACTGAGGTAGCTATAGACAATACATAAATGAATGCCCGTGGCTGTGTCTCAGTGAAACTTTCACAAGAACTGGCAGCCAGCCTATAGGTCATATTTTCTAAATGCCGAGACTAAAGCAAGTACAATAAAACCTTAGTTTTTGGGCATAATTTGTTCCGAAAACATGCTTGTAATCCAAAGCACTTGTATATCAAAGTGCATTTCCCCATAAAAATGGAAACTCAGATGATTCGTTCCACAACCCAAAAATATTCATATAAAAATGATTATAATACTCTAAAATAATAAAATACAGAATATAAAGAAAAATAAACGAATTAATCTGCCCTTACCTTTGAAAACCTTCATGGCTGGTATAAGGGAGACAAGAGAGGAGGGTTATTGTGTAGGACGACTTTCACTATCACTAATGGAATCACTGCTATTTATTGGCTCAGTGGAATCTTTTGCTGCATGGAGGTCATTGTGTACACTCACACAGATGTTGACTACAGTACAGTATTAATAAACTCTTGTCATATACTGTATTTAATGTAAAGGGCAAATAAGGCAGTAGAAGAAAGGCAGTATTTGTAGGCAGCCTGACCTAGAATGAAGCAAAGCATTCCTAAGCTTACTCTTGTACGGAAAAGCAAAGAACTGTCCATAGGTGCTTTGAAGTGACAAAAAGTACACTAGTGCATTTTGGGCACTTTCCAGTGTTCTGAAAAATCATGGATTTCTACCAAACACCGCAGCCTGAGACTAAGCATCTGAGCATGGGAGATGAACACCCACAATCCCACAGCAAGCGAGAGACAACCATTGGTTCAGTAGTGACCACATGATGTACTACTCGTGCTACTCATATTGCAAGACATCACTCATTTATCAAGTTAAAATTTATTAGAAAGGTTTGCTCATCTTGCAGAACAAGTTACTTGCAATCCAAGCTTTTACTGTATTGTAGTGAAACACTGGTTTATAGCATATTTAAAATGAAAATGAATGACAATATCACAAAGATTATTATAGTTAACCTAAAGCAGCATAATATTTGAAGGTATGCTGGGACTTGTTAGCGATATATATTGTAAATCCTAGGGTAATCACCAAAAACATTGAATACAGAGGTGGCCATATTAAGCCTAAGTAGAGATAAAATAGAATCATAAAATTAGTCCAAAAACAGGCGGAAGAAGAGGTCAAGTGCAACAATGAACCAGACACAGCAATAGAAAACAACTTATTAAGGGGCACCTGGGTGGTTCAGTTGTTTAAGCATCCCACTCTTGATTTCAGCTCAGGTCATGATTGTGAGATTAAGCCCTGCATTGGGCTCTGTGGGGACAGTTCAGAGCCTGGAGCCTGCTTCAGATTCTCCCTCTCTGCCCCTCCTGCGCTGGCACTCTGTCTGTCTCTCAAAAAAAAATAAATATTAAAAGAAATTTTTAAAAGTTATATTACATGTAAATAATCTAACCTATTAAAAAAGACAACAGTTGGCTGGATAGAAAAAATAAGATCCACTAAGGTATATATATATCCATACCCATATGTCCTTTTTTATGTGAATAGATACACACTTTACTCTTTATTTTTTTTTACTTAATATTATATCTTAGAGATTACTCCATAGTGATACAGATTAGTTTAAGTTCCTGTTTACAGCTTATAGTATTCTGTTGTGCAGATGTACTATAATTTATTCAATCATATCTTCTAATGATAGATATTTGGATTGTTTACATTATTTTCCTGTTCTAAATAGTGGCTATAATGAATATCCTTTTGCATACATTTTGTTTATATTTTTGCCAGTAGATTTTGGGGTGCATTCCTAGAGTCTGTCAGAGAATGAAGAGATAATGTAATTTTTCTAAGTAGGCCACAGTTCTCTCTATGATAGCTTGTCCCATTTTGCATTCTCACAAAGTTAAGCCTTGTGTACCTTCGACCTTACCAACCGAGTATAATCAAACTTGATTTTTTTGCTAAAGAAGAGAAATGACATTTCAGTATAGTTTTAATTTGTATTTTTCTTAGTGTGAATGAAGTTTAATATCTTTCTGCATATCCTTACAAACCATAATTTTTTCATTTATCTTTTGATTTTGCTTATGTTGTTTATGTTTTTAGACATTTAAAAAATTTAATTAAAATTTGTCAGTATTTATTGCTTCAAAATCTTTTTTTTTTTTACTTTTTTAAATGTTTATTTTTGAGAGAGAGGGAGTACGAGCAGGGGAGGGGCAGAGAGAGAGGGAGACACAGAATCAGAAGCAGGCTCCAGGTTCTGAGCTGTCAGCACAGACCTTGATGTGGGGCTCGAACTCGTGAATGATGAGATCATGACCTGAGCAGAAGTCAGAAGCTTAACCAACTGAGCCACCCAGGTGTCCCTATTGCTTCGTAATCTTGAATTACAGTTAAGAATGATCTAAAGAATACTGATTTCTCTACAGCCAGGTTATATGGATTTTTTTCCTGATATTTGTAATGTTTAATTTTTTATATTTAAGTTTTTGATCTGTTTTGAATTTTTCTTGTTTGGAAGCTGGAGTGAATCAATTTTGTCTTTACAATTTTGTCTTTTAGCCATGCAATATAAAGAAGTCAACTTTTTTCCTACTGATTTGAGATGCTGCTTTTGTTGTATATGCACTTTTCACATGCAGTTGGTCTATTTTTGGATTTTTCATTTCATTAGACTATTTGCTCATTTGCCAATATAATGTTGGTTCAATTATAGAGGCTTTACAGAATGTTTTAATGTTGGCTAATTCCTTTTCATTGCTCTTGCTGTTTCATGGTTTTTCTTAGATATTCAACTTTGCAATCAACTTGTTTACCTCCACAAAAACTTGGAAGTGCTTTTACTGTATGTACAGTTTTTAATTAAGGAGAATTGAGTGCTTAACTTATTGAAGTATGTACTTTATATGTTCTTTACCTTCTTCTAGTCCAAGGACACTGGAACAATAATGCTTTTTTCTTTATTATTAGAGAGAGAGAGCGAGCGAGCGAGCAGGTGGCGTAAAGGGGGAGAGAATGAGGGAGGGAGAATCTCAAGCAGGCTCCACGCTAAGCATAGAGCCGGCATGGGGCTTGATCCCACAACCCTGGGATCATGACCTGAGCTGAAATTGAGTCGGACACTCAACTGACTGAACCACCTAGGTGCCCCAATAATGCTAAAATTTCTTCTTCCAACTTAAATGCTATTTATGTCATGTATTTTTGCTATATTTTAAAGCCCAGATGAGGGCACCTGGCTGGCTCAGTCAGAAGAGTGAGCAACTCTTGATCTTGGGGTCATGAGTTTGAGCCCCAAGGTGGGTGTAGAGATTACTTAAATAAATAAAACAAAAAATATTTATATTTAAAATAAAAGTAATAAAGCCCAAATGAGATTATTTCTTCATGCTGTCAGAATTTGTAGCCTATATATATATTCACTAATTTGCATTGTAGATCTTTCTTGCTAATTTAATTTCCTATCATCTATTTGAAAACAGTTTGTTTTTCTGTGGTTGTTTATACATTGTTTTTTGTATTTGATATTTTATAGTTTACTGTGATTAGCTAGATGTAGACTTATTTTTATTAATCCTTATGGGATTTCTTGGGCTTCCTGGATCTGAGGGTTGGTATTTTTTCATCAGTTATGAAAAAGTCTTAACCTTGTTTTTGTCTTTGCCTCATCTCTCTCTCTCTCTGTCTCTCTCTCTCTCTCTGTCTGTCTCTCTCTCTCTCGCAAATACAATTAGACATGTTAGACATGTACACTCCATTATCTGTATCTCCAGGTCTTGCTTGTGTTTTTCATTTCTTTGTTTTTCTACATTGTACTCTATATTATTAAGTGGATTTCTTGCATTTGGATAGTTAAGCATCATACTTCATTGGAAGTTTCTTATGGTGGATAAATACACAAATCCACATTCTTATATTTCAGTATGAAAATTACTTATATGCTACAGAGACCCAAATAAGAATAGTAATTCTGGTTATAACTACCAAACAATCTATGTGTGTCTTATTTTAAGGAAGTGTGGTACCTTGTTTCCATTTGTGATAAATGAGAAGTTATGGTCCTGATTTACAAGCATCCCAATGACAGTATATAGTTTGTTTCATAAATAGGGACTGTAGCAGTACTCTTGTTATGCAAGCTTGTGTAGCTCATAGGAGTATACTGAATGATGAAAGTCCCATAAGTATGGTTATATATGGCATAATTTTTTTACTTCAAAGGCATGTTATTCATCATGTATTTGTCTCACTATAAATAATCTTTTATATAAATCATTTTGTTCAAGTAATTCTATTTTGAATAATTATTTTAATTTAGGTAAATGAATTTTAGGTAACATAACTTGGACTAGGGTTAATTGTAAATTGATTAATATATAGACTGTTAATATTAAATATACATTATACAAAAATTAAACATATTAAAAATTAGTATAAACATTATACAATAATAAATTTTTAGAAAGAAACATCTTTTTTTTTCTTCTTTTTAAAGTTTGTTTATTTATTTTGGGGGGGCGGGTGAGGAATCCTAAGCAGGCTCTGCATTGACAGCGCGGAGCCTGATGCGGGGCTTAAATTCACGAACCGTGAGATCATGACCTGAGCTGAAACCAAGAGTTGGATGCTTAACCAGCTGAGCCAATCAGGTACCCCAAGAAAGAAATGTTTTGATGAACTTAGATATCTTAAAAATCTTCATACTTTAAGTGAAGAAAAATTGATGTCTTATGTTTCAACACAGTTGACATAGTACACAGGAGAAAAAAAACAGATCTATGAAGATCTTGTGTTTCCTTTTTGATTACTGAAGGAACTTTGATGATAATGTTAATAAAAATTAATAGTACTGTATTATTAGCAAGCATCTATAGCACTACCAGCGATTATTGTAAGTGATTTACAAGAGGTAGTTATTATTACTGTTTCTATTTTAAATCAACTGAGGCATAGAGATATTAAGTGACTTGCCCAGGGTTACATATTAAGAAAATAGTGTAGGGGCGCCTGGGTGGCTCAGTTGGTTAAGCGTTTGATTCTTGGTTTCAGCTCAGGTCATGATCTCATGGTTTTGTGAGTTCGAGCCCCTTGATGGGCTCTGCACTAACAGTGTGGAGCCTGCTTGGGATTCTCTCTCTCCCTCTCTTTCTGCCCCTCCCCCACTCATGCTGTCTCTGTCTCAAAATAAATAAACTTAAAAAAAAAAAAAAAGAAATTAGTATAGCTGAGATTGAAACCCAAACACTGTAGCCCTAGTCCATGGGTGAGTAAAGGCCCAGATAGTAAATATTTTTAGCTTGGCTCATAAGGTCTCTGTTGCTACTACTCAATTCTGTCATCCAAGTGTGAAAGCAGCCGAAGCCAATATGTAAATAGATGGGTATGACTCTTTTCTTATAATACCTTTTATTGACAGGATATTTGAATTTCATGTAATTTTTACCTGTCACAAAAATGTTATTACAGCTTTTTTTTTTTTAACAATTTACATATGGCTAACTGTTCTTATCATGCATTATTCAACAGGCCACATGGAGCCAGATTCAACCTGTGGACAGTAGTTTGGCAGTCCTGCTCTAGACTGCTACATATATTTAGGAGTCCTACTTTGTTCAATTTTGGACTCATTTACCCTCTACCATACAGAGTTTTCTTCCATGAGGGCTAGACAACTTGATCTCTATACATTTAGTTGATCCTTTACACTGATCAGCAGGAAGTACAATAGGATTGAAACCTGAAGTTTCTACTTCCACATATAATCTAGATTTTTTCCCCCTAGTGATTTTACAACTGCATAAATACTTGTTGACTTCCCCGAATCTTAATCTAAGGCAGAGCTAGGTAGATCATGTTGTTTTGTCTTTTTTTACTCTTTAATTACTTTCATGTAGGTTTTATCATTTTAATATCATTATCATGGAGTTGGGCCTTGTTATTGAGGTAGCTGATAGTGATGCATGCATAGATCTCTATTTTGTGATGGTGGCTCCCCTTTCCTGCACATATAATTCAGACATTATATAATTCTGCATATTTTGTTGATTTCTATGCAAGGTCATGTGCATTCTGTATATTCCTATCTAAATATACTTCGTAGCACATTTTATTTCTAATAAAAAACCTTTGTTATCTCTTCCTCTTTCAATACAATTAATTACCCTAACAGTCAGTACTATCTACTCAACATAGTGATACAATCCCTCTCCCTTCTACCTAGTGCAAATCTAATGCCTCCATCTTTCAACGTGTTATAATAGAGATATACATAAAGTACAATACTCTGATAGTACAGAATCCGCTATATATTTGGAGAGAAGAAAGAAAGAAACCTACAAATTCCTAGGTGAAATTGTGTAAGTAGGTCTTGAGGAAGCAACAAATCCAAAGACCTTAAGAGCACAGGAGTTAAGGGAATGGGGAGAAGTTTGCTGTGATTGGAGAGCATGAAATTTGTGATAAAAGCTATGTGTGTAAGTGTAGTTTTGAATCAGACACAAAGTTCTTACACTGTGATAAGGAATTTGTATTTCCTGCTTTAGATTAATGATCTCAAATACCTATATAGACTAGGAAGGGAATGAGTTAGTAAGTCAAGCAGCTAATATGTTGGAGAAATAAGAGAGGTGAATGGAGGCTGGCAAATTGGATAGGAGGCTCATGCTTTGTCTAAAGGCAGTAGCTGCTCATCTCCTAGAGAGATGCAAACCCTGTGCTATAGGGGCTCCTGGTTTTTTAGGAGCTCACAGAAATTTAGATTTAATCTGAAGTAGTGCAGTTTTTAAATATTAGTAACTAAAATTTTTTTAAATATACATATAAAACAAGTGTGTCAGCTAAAGGTCTTTGCTTAAATGGTACAGTCCAAATAGCAATTTGTAAAGTCTGTTAAAGTAGTCAAATCGTTCTGTGTTTTAGGACGATAATGGCAGCTATGTTGAACATGGATTTTAAGTAAGTGTGGAAGAAATAGCAAGACTGGAGATAGGAGGGGCCTATTAGAAGTTTAAATATGAGACAGATGTGAATTAATGCTTTGTTAATAGGGATAGAGAAGATTACAGAGGTATACTGATGGGGCTTTTTCCATACTTGTTGGTAATAAAATAAATAATTACAAAAGGATTGATAATGTAATATAATTCTTTTTATTCCTGACCCCCAAATTCTGTTTTACTTACATGGAATCATTTGCTTTTACCAGTTTGTTGTATATCCTTGTAGATAGTTTTAACAATATGCATTGGTATTCATGTGCCCTCCACACAAATGATAATATATTTCTGCATCTTTTCTTAACAGTATATCTTGGAATTTTTCCCTTATCTACTCATAAAGATATACGTGTATTCTTACTAAAATTCTCATTAATATTTGCATTCTATTTCATTGTATGGATGTATTGTAATTTATTTACCCAGTCCCCTGTGGTAGACATTTAATACATTTGTCTTCTTTTACCATTACAAATAATCTGTGGATGCATATCCTTATATATGTCTTTGAGTTAATAACGTGTATATTTGCCTGATTTAGTTCCTATAAGTGGAATTGGCTAAATCAGATGATTATGTGTACATTGTAAATTTTCTGATGACTATTACTGTGTTGCCCTTAAAAGAGGTAGTAACCTCCTACCATCCCTCCAAGGTATCAGAACCTATTTCTCTACATCCGCGCTATCAGAATATATCAACATTTTCATTTTTGTAAATATGATAGAAAAGGTATTTCATCTTTATAAATTTTTACTTAATTAAGTAGAGCATCTTTTCATATTCGAAAACAAAATCCACTTGCATTTCTTTCCTGTGAGGTAGCCTCTCTTACCAGGTTGTTAACTTTTAAAAAATTACTTATTTAAGCTTTTTACTTAAGGGAAATCAACAAAGATTCTTTCTCAGTGTATCATTTTGCTTTGATTGTTCTTATGTTTTTGGTCTGTTGACATTTAAAAATTTTAATCAAATTTTTATATGAGTCTGGGGCATGGTTATTGTGTTATATTTAGAAGAGTCTTTGTAATATTGTGTAATACTTGGGTCTTTTATATAATTTTTTAAAAGTGTATTTTCTCATGGTTTTCATTCTAAAAACTTCATTCTTTATTAATGATTAATTTGGATTAAAGGCAAAAAGTGTTTAAAAAATACTATAAGTATTCCTAGTTGAGGATCTTCTAAGTAAATTAAAAGCTAAAGATTTTGACATGCTTCTCATTTGCATTACTTTAGGACTGCTAAGTAATATTAAATAATCTTTATAGTTTTTCATGCTCATGACTAGGAAGTAAGTCATATTTCTTCCTATATGAAATTATGAATTATTAAAGACAGTATTTCCTAAAAACAATCATTTAAAAAAGAGGAACCACAGATTTTGGGCAGTCTGTCAGGTTTAGGATAATCAAGGTAAGCTCAGAGCTTGAGAACCCATGTGTCATTTATTAGACACCTAATTGGTGATATTGCTATAATATAAATGTTGGCTGAGAGTATCATAGTAGCTTTCTAATTTTCTTTTATTTTTGTGTCAATTTTATACATCCTTTATATCTGTCTGAAAAAAATTAGATTTTGAATTTTCTCTGGAGGCCATTGTGCTAGGATGAAGCTGGACTATGTCTCCAGTTCAAATCATCTTGACATGCGTAGCAACAAATTTGTCACCTGGTAGTTGTATACCATTGCTTTTTTTTTTTTTTTTTTTTTTTGCATTGGGAACTCTGGTGGGCATGAGTAATGTAATTGTTCATTCTATAATTCTAGAACTTAAGTATATTTCTTTATAGTTTCTTTGAAGACACTTCTATTAAAATTTTATTGAAAACCCAGCATGAATTTTAAATATCAATATAATTTTCAAACTGGCAATTTTAAAACTAAATATCTGATAGTACATAGCTTTTACCTCTTAAGAATCTTTTAAATTGGGGCAAAAAAAACAGTTAAAGAAGCAATGAACATTATCCTTTACTTGTTCTTTCTAGGAGCTTCTTTGAGTTGCTGCTGTTCTTTGGAAGAGATGAATTTTATGAAGAGCCCCTAAAGGATATTCTTGGATCATTCCAGGTAAAACAGTTTACTCCTTCACATTTTGTCTAAATTTAACATGCCTGATTCTCCCCCTAAAAGTTGGTTAGGTATATTGGTTGTTTCTTGCTTGTAAGTTTTTATATTTACTAAGATGGCAATGATTAGGATCCTATTATACCAGCAGAAAAAGAAGGTTCTTAAAATTAACTTTTAGCTCTGTTTTTAAAAGCAGTTCAAGTTAAGATTCCAAGTCCATATTTGCTAGACCAGAGCCTGCTGCTACCACCCTTGTGGATTCCTAAGCACATCCTGTACATATACTCACACTTCACACTTTTTAATTGATACAGGCTTTGGTTCAAATCCCATCTAGAACTCAGCCCTAGTAAAAAAAGAAAAAAAAGAAAAAAAAAAAAAGAAAAGACTCTCCTTGCCTAGCCTAAAAGCAGGCTGTCTATCTCATGTCACTTTTTCCCCTTGGGTATTCCCTAATTTTCTCATTTACTTTCTCAATAGCCTTCCCAAGATAGGCAATTTGTTTGTTTGTTTTTGGCATATGCTACTTGAGAGGAGGGAGTAAATCCAGAAGGGAATGCCAAAGATCCAAGACCTCAACTTGTAGACATAAGAACATTTGATCTTTTTACCATTTACTTAGGAAGCAGTCCCTAGGACTGTGGCTCACTAGTGTCTTTGGCATGATCTCATCATTATCCTCTGGGTGGAATGAAGGAAGATGTACTTTGAGCTCCCTCTAGGGGTATAGTGTTCAGATGTCATATCTCACATTTATTTCTGTGATGTGTTAATAAGAAAGGCTGTCCATCTTTAGGAAGGAGGTCAGCATAATAACAGAAAAGTCATACAATACTTTCTCTCACCTAGAATTTTTATTTTATATTTATTGAAAGAGATCTTTTAGGCTTAATTAAAATAGATTTTTATGATTGCTCGCTCTGATGCATACATAAAAATAGGAAAATTAGAAGCAGACTTAATTGGCTAATATATATCTAAAACTTCCTCACATTCAGAATCTGACTCTAGATTTGTTGTTCCATTCAGTCTTCACTGTCTATTTTTCTACACCATTTTGTCTTCAGTGGCATCAAAAGTGTTGATGAAGTAGCATTTCCTAAAACAATTGATAAAAGAACTAAAAGCCATTGGCATTGGGCTTTTAAAAGCTTAAGTTGGTTTTATGGTTCTATTTAACCAGCCAGCTTTGACTCCTGCTTCAGAGTGTTGTTAAATTAGGTTAATTGCTCTACACCCTCCCCATACCCTTTGCTTCGCAAGAGTTAAAGGAGTGCTCTGCTAGTCTCTCAGATTTTACTCTCAATCACCAATGTACCTTTTCATAGTTTTCATGCTTTGTGAATGTCCATGGATGAAGAATGACAACTACAACTACATTGTGATCCTTACCAGACTGACTGGGATTCTAAGATAGCATTGACTATAAAACATATTCTGATTTTAGAGTTGTAGAAATATGAAAAAATATGCATCTTCGAATCAATGAAACTAGGTATATTATATTAAATATTCTACTTTATCCACTCTTACAATCAGCAAAAGAAGTAAAAATGCCTATTTCCATGGAGTTTACATTTTTTTGATCTCGGGGTCATGAGTTTGAGCCCCATGTTGGGTGTAGAGATTACTAAAATAAATAAACTTAAAAAAAGAAAAAAAGAGCCCCATGCTCTTCCAGCTGAGCCAGCCAGGTGCCCCATCATGGAGCTTACACTCTAATTAAAGTTTATGTTCAGTATTTAAAACTTTGTAATTTTATAGTCCGTTTTTCCTTTGATACTTATGTTTTTGGCAATCCATTTTTGATTTTTTACTAGGCAAATATGTATTGAATCTTCAGTATATACTAGGCACTAAAGCTCTGGAAAAAAACAGTAGTAAACAAAACCAGGAAAACCCCTCCTATTGTGGAGTTTTAATTCTGGTATAGAGACAGAAAGATAATAAATTAAATCTTTGTAAATTTCAGAGTATTTTATTAAAAAAAATTTTTTTAATGTTTGTTTTGAGAGGGAGGGAGAGAGAGAGAATGTGAGCAGGGGAGAGGCAAAGAGAGAGGGAGACACAGAATCTGAAGCAGGCTGCAGGCTCCGAGCTGTCAGCACAGAGCCTGACTCGGGGCGCAAACTCACAAACCATGAGATCATGACCTGAGTCGAAGTTGGATGCTTAACCGAATGAGCCACCCAGGCTCCCCTATTTCCGAGTATTTTAGAAAGCAACAAATGACTCAAAGAAAAATGAACCAGGCCAGGGAGATAGGGAGTGCTGGCATGGTGGTATTGGGGAAGAAGATCTCAGTTGTCAATCAGGTAGTTAGAAAATGCCTCATGGAGATATTAAATGAGCACTGATAATGGGAACTGCTGAAGAGTTTATAGAGTAAATGAGAGACAGTATTTGAATTATGCTTTAAATGTGTGAAATCATAACATCTCTGAAGGGATAATTTTTTTTCTTTTGAGCAGGGTTTTCAAGAGTTTTTGGTTTTATATCCTTTTCTATCTCTTGCTTAAATTCTAAAGCCTCCCCTTCCTTTTGTTCTCTTTTGTTTTTAAAATCTCTGTGCAACTTCTGCCACTTTTGTTGCTGTGGCTTCTCCCTTCCTCCTACTTCTTCCTTCCTACTCTGAATTTTCTTGAGCCTCTAACTCCTGCCTCCTAGGAGAGATTTCACCTCTGTTCCCGTTTTGTCCTCCAGTTTCTGAACTGAGCTGCTGCTGTTTGGTGCTTCCAGGCCTGTACCCGTAGGAACCAGGAAGGGCCAACATGTAGTCCATCATGTGCCTTCCCCAGAACTCTTGCGTTTGCTAAGCTTTGTGAATTCCCCAGGCTTTGACATATCTCATAGTCCAGTGATAATCCCAGTGTCACCTTTTGAAATGTTTTTATATTTTCTACTACTGCAAACCCTATTTCCCCAAGTGGTCCATTACTGCCCATTTTTCATGAAGATTCATATCAGCTTAAGTTCTTTTTCATTCTCCTCTTCCATAAGTATGACAAACATAATGCTGCTCATACTTTAATGTATCTGAGAATCTTGTTAAAATGCAGGTATTGATTCAGTAGTTCTGGGGTGAGGCTCGGGTGTCTGCATTTCTGTCAAGCTCAGAAGAGATGCCTAAGGTGTTGGTCCCTGGACCACACTCTGAATTAGCAACAGATTAGCATTCTTTGCTGGATTTGAGTTAATTATCCTTTCTGTCAGGGTGTGGGCTCTGAAGTCATACTACCTGGATTTCTGTTTTCACAGTAAGACCAAAACGTGGCCCTTAAATTTATTCTGTTCTTCCATGAATTTCTGATCTCCTAAAACCTGAGCTGCTCAAGTGGAAATTTTAAATCTTTTTATCAGCTGACTATAATTTTCTCTCTACCTTATTCCAGGAAGAAATTCATTCCTAGAGCCAGATGTTACATTTGCCTGCTTCTGAAAGTTTGCTTTCTTAACTTTTGGCCTCCAATAATTTTTCTTTACCTCAAAACAAGAAGATGACACATTTCTTCTATGATGCTCCTACTTCATCATTTTTATTTTTAACCTGTTCACTGGTGAGCTTTCCATAGGCTAGTAATTGAATTCATTCACTAGATCTCTAAAACCCATTAATGTAATTAAAATTAGATTTCCAGTGAAATGAAAAAAATAATATGAGAACAAAATTCCTTATGAATGTTGGAAACTAGGATGAGGATCTGTATCAAGTTCTCAAGGATGAATCCATCTGGAGTGATGAGCCAAACAATACTTGCTTTCCTGAATGTGATTAAATAGGGGAGAGTGACAGGGAAAGGGGGAGACCTTCCAGATGTTATCTAGTACTGTCCCCTGCCCCCATCAGCTTGTAACAGTGGGGACTAGAAGAAACACCACATGGTGGGGCATTAGGTGTGTGGCCAGTCATTCTTGTTGGTGCTTCTTGCAAGTGTACCAGGTGTGCAGCAGAGCGCACAGAACAGGAATACTAACGTGACTGTGCTACCAACGTTAAAAATAGGATGTATGGCTCTCCATGAAAGCATTCCTTCCACTGAATAAATGAAGATATGACCCAAACTAAATGCAGCCTGCCGCAATGCCTAGAAGTTAGAAATTTTTGGAAAGGGGTATGGTTGTCTCCCACTGTAGCTTCCTCTTCACTGCTTCTTGGGCCATTGTTCTAACAAATTAAACTTCTCTCTTGGTTGAACTTGAAGGATTCAACAGAGACCTATTTACCCATTAGTAAAACAGCTCTTTGTCCCAGGTAGTCTAGGTAAAGTGAAAGAGATTAATACCAGTAGTTTAAAAAAGAAAAGATCAGTTTTGTTCTTTCTTTGGTTAGGTTCAGGGTATCATCCATGAAATAGAAAGTGAAATTGTAAAGAAGGGACCATCCTAGAGAATGTATGAAGGTAAGATATTGTATGGAGGTGAAACTACTAAATTAAAAGTATAGTGAAGGTGATCAACAGCAGATTAGCTCCAGAAAAAAACAAATCAGTGAAGGAAACAAATCTCTAAAAATGTATTTTCAACTCATAGTGACATGCAGCCATCTGTTATTATAGGCTTCAATTTTTAGGATAAAGGGAGGTTCCTACAAATGCAGGAGTCATGTAAAATAGGATTCCCACAAAGGAAGAAAAATTAGGCTAGCAATGAACTTCTCCATTGTAACAAATACCTGAATAAAATAATGTCTCTGGAGTTTTTCAAGGGAAAAAATATTATTTAATAATACAGCTGCCAAGTTCTATAGTTTATGAGAGAGAGCAACAGAAATAAATAGTCAAAATGCTTGCAGAACAAACCAGATACAAATGTTTTATCAGGAAATAAAGAAGTATGCCAACTGATTAGAAATGGTCAAATTATTTACAAATAAAGTTGTTACAGAATTAAAAAATTGGACTGACATGAGGAAGCAAAAATTAGTAGACTTGGGAATATGGCTATAATGAAAATTCTCTTAATGTTAGAAATGATTCTGGAAAAAGAAAATACAAGTTGTAAATAAAAGCACAGATACAATGATCTGGAACTAAAATCGCGGGTTATGGTGTTGATTGGATGGAGGTAAGGAAGATAGAAAAGAATCAGGTATATTCTTGGACATCTAAGCTGAACTAACCACATAGAGTAGTGCCATTCACTAAGTGGACAGTAATTATAGGGGGAAGAGCAGGATACAGAAGGAAGTTCCATTCTAGGCAGAGTTTTAAATATCTTTGGAACATCCAAGTACTAATGCCTAATGATGGTTAGATTGATGGATATATATATATATACACACACACCACACACACACACTACTTTGGGGTACCTGGGTGGCTCAGTTAGTTAAACGTCCAACAGTTGATTTCAGCTTAGGTTATGATCTCGCGGTTTGTGGGTTACAGCCCCTCATCGGGCTTTGTGCTGGCAGTGCAGAGCTTCTTTGGGATTCTGTCTCCCTCTCTCTCTGTTCCTCCCCTGCGCTCTCTCTCTCTCTCTCTCTCTCTCTCTCAAATAAAAATAAACTTAAAAAATTATTTAATAAAATATGTATTACTTTCATAAATCAAGAGAAAAATAGATGTTATAAAGCCTTTTTTTTTTTTAGGAAAAAAAAAAAGACCCTGGAGTAATCAGCAAAATGCCAACCAATAAAAGCCTTACTGCTAGAGCTCTGCTTGTGTTTTAGTGAGCCTGACTTGACCTCAGTGAAAACTGTCCTCATCCCTTGGGTGACCCCATATATAAGTCACAAGATCTTTTTTGTTCAGAATAGAAGTAAACCTTAGTTAAGCTTTCTTTACTGAGACTCTACCCTATTTTTATTCTGCTTGTCCTTCTTTGGGTAACTGGGGGAAGCAGATGGGAAGAGGTAGGGGATACAACCTCCCAAACAAGAAGAGGCCCTTCTTGCAATAGCATTATAAGAGAAGAGCAATAAGAATCAAAAGTAAAAGAACCAGTCATAAGAGAGGAATTTAAATAGTTATGTCTATCCTGTTTCACTGGGGCAACTGTTGATCTCCCTAAGAAGTCAGAGTGTCTATATTCATTGGTATTATAAACCAGCATAGCTCCCAGGTTTTATTTTTAGCTAATATGAAGTTTAGAACCACTGACTTTCTACTAAAACCTTCTGGACTACGTTCCCTTCCTAGAAGGGACTACTTGAAGTAAGTTGCCCAAAGACTTAATATGGCAAAGTCCTAATCTTGATATTTAAAACCACCTTTGTAGTGCTGGTTAAAAGGCTTTTAAAGAATATATCATGTCAACTTAATAGCAAGACATTTTGTTTGAAAATTGTGTGTCCTTATTTTTTTCTTCTCTAATAGAATTTCTCTCTTGTCTCTGCTCAACTACATTTTGACTACATAGGACTTCCTGGCCACCCCTCACCCCCCACCAGCTTTTCCACTGTTTACTGAAAACACCAGTCCCTATGTATTCTGTCTCTCCAACTAGGCTGTTAGATCTCATAGGCAGAGACTACTTTCATCCTTTGTGTCTCCAACACTTAGTAGTTAGCCCCTAGTACCGATATGTTTGCCAACACAAATAAAGGATAAATTTTTCTTTCTTTCTTTCTTTCTTTCTTTCTTTCTTTCTTTCTTTCTTTCTTTCTTTCTTTCCTTTCTTTCTTCTTTTCTTTCTTCCTTCCTTCCTTCCTTCCTTTCTATCTTTCTTCTTGAATCCCTTTTAGAGATGTATCATTATTCCTGGGCTCTAAAAAAAAGAAACAATGAAGTATACTTTCTGAAATTTACCTCCTGGTCCATTGGTTACTAATGTACAGTGATATGGGGGACAGATCAACAAATGCATTCATGGGATGAAACTATCAAATATTTACTTGTGGATTCTACTTTGAAAGTGTGAAAAAAAGAAGTATGGTTAATTTTAAGAAATGGATAGGGGAAAAGATTTCACTGTCTATGAAAGAAACATATTTGACAAGTATGCCACATATTTATTACTGGGAATGAAAAAGATTGATGTTAAAATTAAGTTTAAGATTCTGAAATCATTTTATAAAAATTGTATTCCTTAGATAAACCTTGTGTTGAAATGGGTAAAGCTTTGATAATTTTTCACTGTAATTTATATTTTTGAAACTGTTATTCCTGATTAATAATTCTTGTATATTACCACCTCAGAAATATTTCACTTTCTCTGTGAATTTTTTCTTATAATCTGAGAAGGAAACACTTTATCTCAACTGTTGAATTCTATAATCACTTTGAAGAGATATAAGAGCCAGAGTTATTTCAGGCATAAAATATATAATAAATAAACTTGAGACAATTAAGCTCAAGGGACCAAGAGCAAGCCTCCAAAAAATAGGGCTGTCAGTATCAATAAGTTGCATATGTCAGGAAAGGCCAGTATTCCCTGACACACGGAACCAACAGTCATCTCAAAAAGTGGGTACTAAACATTGTTCAGTGATAGTTGTTTACACATAGTATCCAACTCTAAACAAAGATCTTATATTCTGAGCATCTTGCAATTTTGTGTTGTCAGGAGCAGGCATGTAGGTGCCTTCAAAATCAGTAAGATTGACACTTTGAAAGTAGCTCTAAAAGCACATCAGGGTCATTGAGGCATTCACTTATCACTGAAAGATGATTCTGTAGTGTCTTAATACATAATAACTAGAATTATCAGCATATTAATGCTTGAAGTAGTTTGTTTTCCCAGATAAAATAGTAGATCATAGAAAATTTAGTTGTAAAGCAGAAATATGAAGGTCATTAAGTCCAGCCTAACTTTAATAAATGATGAAACTGAGGACCAGAGACATTCATTCATTCATCTATTCAATAATATTTATTAGAGGTAAATTTGCCCAATTTGTAGTATTGCTAGTACTGTGACCTGTTCTCTTGGCTAACTCTTTGTTCTCTGTGCTGAATCAGATTTTATATTTATTTCTTTGTGTGGGAACCTGTACTCCAGTAAACCTTGTATACACCTTAATTCTGCTTCAGGGTCTCTGTCTTACAGGTTAGAACAGTAACAAGAGTACTTCTCTGTTGGCAATATTATTTCATTACTGACTTAAAAATGTTAACAATAGGGTTGTGCTTTCATTAATATGGCAATCACCAATTTCTGAAATTTGATTATGCCACATTTGATGGTTTTGCTGTACTTATGATTGCCTTCCCCTTTAGCTAAAACTCTCAATTGCTAATTTAAGTAACATTTACATTCATTACTTAAGATTTTTAAAATGTATAAAAATTTAATCATGTCTGTTAAACAGGGAACAATTACTTACATTTAAATATTCATTTTTTTCCAAAATCTCAAAAGGGATATCTTAAATAGTTCACTAAGCACATCACTATAGTTATTTTAAAAATCAAATGTATGTAATTTATAGGCATTAATGCATTTTACAACTTTGTGATTGCAGTCAGCCTAGAAATTGTTTAATCCAAAAATCCCTTATTTTACAGGTCAGAAAATTAAGCTCCTATGGAGTTGAGGTTTATAGAAGTAGAACAAGGGCCTAAGTCTTACTCTAAACCAGTATGAGTAGATGTAATCATGTGTTTGCAGTAATGTATATGTCAAAACAATAGTTTTAAGTTAAAAAAATATTTTTTAATATTTATTTATTTTCGAGAGACAGAATGTGAGTTGGGAGAGGGGTAGAGAGAGATGGGGGGGCCAAGGGATCGGAAGTGGGCTCTGCACTGATAGCAGAAGAGCCCAGTGCATGGCTCTAACTCATAAACCATGAGACCATGACCTGAGCTGAAGTTGGATGCTTAACCTTAACCAGGTACCCCTAAATTAAAAAAAAAAAATTTTAACGTTTATTCATTTTTGAGAGACAGAGAGAGATAGAGTGCAAGTGGGGGAGGAGCAGAGAGGGAGACATAGAATCTGAAGCAGGCTCCAGGCTCTGAGCTGTCAGCACAGAGCCCAACGTGGGGCTTGACCTCACTGACCGTGAGATCATGACCTGAGCCGAAGTCGGACACTTAACTGACTGAGCCAGCCAGGCGCCCCTTAAATTTTTTTAATGTTTATTTTTGAAGGAGTAATCTCTCCACCCAATGTGGGTCCTGACCTCATGATCCCGAGATCCAGAGTTATATGCTCCACCATTCCAAAAGAAATGTTTTATTTATACAACTGTCTTTTTTTTTTTTTAAATATTTTATTTTTAAGTAATCTTTACACCCAACATGGAGCTAAAACTCACAACCCTGAGATCCAAGAGTTGCATGCTTCACCAACTGAGCCAGCTAGGAGCCCTACTACTGTCTAAATGCTTTGTTATCTAACATTCTGAGACCTCCTAAAGTCTTGTTGAGAAGAGACAGAAAGAAGATACTAATGTGGTTATCTAAATGATAGCAGATGAAGTCCTAGACCAGAGTGTAAACCATAGAAACAACAGGAAGAAGCACATCATATAATAAAGAAAACCGACATGATACTAGGATCAATAGAAGACAGTGAATTAAAAAAAAAAGATCATTTTATATTTGATTACAAACACAAATGTAAAAACAAATAATACCTAAAATCAGGAATCTCCAGACTTCTGATAGCACAACCATCTAGGTTTTATTAAAAAAAAGAAAATTCTCAATACATATATATTTGTTATTTATGGACATTGCTAATATTATATATATTATGAAACATAAAAAAACACTTAAAAAAGATAAAAGTAAAATAATGTTTTAACAGTATAAAAACTAATGATAGTATGACTGAATATGCTTTATTTTTGAAAAATTTTAACACTTGGTCATATAATACTTTATAGTCTGATTTTAAGTTGTTTACTTTGATACTTGGTTTTAGTAGCTGTCATAGGTGAAAAAGATACCTTTGGTAGATCCAAATGAAAAATTTTCTAAACTATGATACTCAGTTTAAAGTCCTTTCACCCAAATTACGAAGAGTTGTTGAAATCTGAGTACTAAATTTCTATTGTTACTGACATCGATGTTTTGATACTAACCATTTTTAACATATGACTCTGAAAGCCCATTAAAATGCTCCATTTGAAAGCTTTTTTAAAAAAAATTCTAGTTTAAGTTTTTTAAGGGCATAGATACAAACATTAAAGGTGACATACTGATTTTTGGCAACAGCAAACCTGCAAGAATGTAAACACGTCCAAACATTCATTTTAAATGATTTTTTTCCATAACTTTTCTTTTGAAAAGCAGTAACTTTTTCACTGGTATACTGTCCTCTGTATATGGGCAAACTCAGAATGTTTATTTTTTAAAAACATTGGGTAGATATTCCTTAGGAACTTAACCAAAGAAAAGAACAGCAAATGTGTGATGTTGTCTTTTTGAAAAAGATCACATAACAACTTTAAATTTTACAACTTTTTGAAATGCTTTGCCATGAGATAACCAATGGAAGTGTAATAATAAAAGTTATGATCATTCTCCTATTACAAATATTGTAAAGATTTTACTGTATTTTAAAGGCTCTGTTTTTACAACATTAACCACATTGAAGACCTTTTTTTAAAAAAATATTTTAGCTTTGATTTGCTACAATAGCTTGCTTTATGAATGAATTTGATATGAATGAATTCTACACTTTTACTCTGCATTCAAAATAAGACAAATACTGCATAATGCTTCTGATTACATGGATTTCCATAAAAGTCTATTTTGATTAAAAATTATTATTGAGAATGTATCTTCCCTGGTATACCTTTCCTTTCTTGACATGCTTTTAACTACCTAAGAAGTAAGATGTCAACCCTTAATAACATAAGGCTTCCTCTCACATGATAAATATCAGAAGAGTGGACTGGTACTGATTTTCAGTACTGCAGGAGAAGGAATTAAGTTTATTATGGACTGAGTTAGCTAGTACAAGGCTTCTCAGGGAAAAGTAGGATTGTGGAAAGATAGGAAAGTATTTAGATTGGTTTACTGGAAGGTTTAAATAGGTTTGTAGGAAGTTGTAGGAGAAAGAGAGTGAGTGATATGAGAAAAGCATAAGCAAGAAAGTACATGATGAATTTGAGAGACATGGAAGAGATCAGGCTGGAGGAAAGGATTCATGATGTTGAATAGGTGAATGAGTTAGGTAGGTAAGTCCAGAGATCCTTAAATACGAAGTTCGGTCATTAAGAATTTCATCCTATGGATAAAAAAATTTCATTCTATGATAAGCTGCTGAAGAGTTCAGATCAAGAACACTGAATATACAGCTTTGCAGACATGTTAGAGGGCCAGTTCTAAAGAGGCAACAAGTTCAGGGAAGAAAATTCTTCTGGAACAAAACATTAAGTCCACACCACAATAGATTCTGAAAGAAGAGTGAGGGAGGGGGTCTTGTTTTCTTTCTATCTTTGGTGAAAACACAAGGTTGAATGGAAGTTTCTGAGGGAATAGATAGCACAGAGTGGTGGGTATCAACGATAGTAGACAGATGACTTAATAAAGGATTAGGTTAATGTACAGGTCCAAATTTTTAATTAAGTAAACATTATAAAAATATATATAATATGCATATATAGGAAAGATAAGTTGTGAATTCTACATGACTTAAGTGCTTCCTTTTTCACTTTGGAAGCTTTTAAATTGAATATCATGCACAAAGCCAGCATACTATTTAAGAAAGGAGGAGCCAAAAGATACTTACAAACTTACTTCTCTCATCCCATGTCTTTTTTTTTTCATTTGTTTTAAATAAAATCTTCATTTCATCTCTATTTCCTATCCAGAGCCATTTCCCGTAGATGTGGTCTCTAAAATATGGTGCATTTGACTCAATAAGTGCATACATACACAAAAACAAAACTGTCCATACAATTTTTATCTTAGAAAAATGAACTTAAGCTAATTGACTAATTTTTAATAGAAGGATTGATAGGAGTACAAGTATATACTTTCTAGTATAAACATTTATGAAAGTACACACTAAATGTAGAAAGTATAATCAAAAAGTGTATCAGAGTTGACTATGGGGTCGGGGTTGCTAAATATAGTTTATCAGGGCTTTCCTCTAAAATTTTGATTTAGTATGTTTGAATTGGTGCTTGGGAATCTGTTTTTTAACAAGACCTCCAAGTATTTATTTTTCAGCCATGTTTAGGAGATTAGCAATAGACATATTTCACTAAGTCCGATTCTAAGTCTCACAATGCCAAGGGCTGTATGATTGGTATCTGACCTGTTGTGAGACAGCTAGAAAGATGTGTTGTCCAAGAGCTCAACAGCAGAGCTAAAGGTCACCAGTGCTTCAACGACAGCATCCAGCTCACCTTATGTCTTGTACTTTTATTGAACCAAAAGTCAGCTTATAGTAGTTGAATTTTAGGGGTAGCAGTATGTGTGTCTAGAGTAATTTAGCAGTTTGTTTACCTTTAGGTTTGAAATCGATGATTATTTTAAATCATAAAGCTGTTAACACAGAATGTTACTATGTTCCATGTGTTTAAAACAAATCATGGCTGATCAAAAAACTTTATATCTTATTTTCATGAATGCTATATAAACATGCTGACACATGGAAATGTAGAAATTAGTTTTATGCTATGGCATTTGGGTGTGCTAAGATAAAATGTTTATATATCCAAAATGTTAAAAAATACTAGAAGATATAATAGCTAACATTTATTAAGTGCTTACTATGTGCCAGGCACTATACTAAGCACTTTCAATACCGTATATTTAAACCTCACAACAATACTATGAAGTAGGTGTTTTTAGTATCCATTCTGCACATGAGTTAACTGAAGGAGCACAGAGAGGTTAAGTAACTTGCCCATTATTTATAGTTTTGTTTGCTTGCTTGCTCATTTTAATTTGGGAATACTCTAAATAACTTCTAGAAAATACTTATTTTCATGTTACTTAATTATCCTTTGACTTCTTTGACTAAAGAATTCTTTACCTTGAAACTTGATTTATTCTACTGCCTTGTTCTCTCATGAAACAAATAAAACCTCTTTTTGTGTATATTAACAAGGAATAAAAAGTGGCTTATAGATACTACTTTGGAACATTCAAATGATGAAAGAACATGACAAAAGCAAAGTGTTTACTGCCACTTTGAACATGTAGCCTGATGATTTATATAAGTAAAATTTGTAATAGTGTATTGTTTTATATTGAAGCTTTGCTTTATAAGTTTTTAATGTCTGAAGGATTTTTTGAGCACAGAAATAAATTTTGGCAATTATTTGTGTTTTAATTGATGTGCAACTCAAATTTTTAACACTGCCAATTTCAATACCTAGTTTTTTTCTTAAGACTGTAAGTGCAATGTATGCATTAAAAAATAGATACCTATTCATACCTTCACTAGGCCTTCAGTTAATCTTTTAAAATTATCAAGTTAAATTCCGTGAAACATTTTAAAAACAACACCAAGGTATATAACAAATCAAGAAAGCATAATCAAATAATTAAATCTTGTAAAGCTAAATCTCATAAATCAAATTTATAAATTCAGTCAACTGAGTTCTCCTAAATATTAAGCTTTGTTTACACACTTGTTACATAATTTATTTTATAATCCCAAGTCTAAGATAACAGATTCTCTAAAAATATTTCAAACATCTTAAAAAAATTTCTAGAAAATACATAGACAAATTATCAGTTAATGCCCAACCTATCAATACATCTTTATCTTAAAACTAATGTAAAGTCTTTGTATTATAGGTTGGATTCATTCCTTCAGCCTACCATTTCTTTATCCCAAGACTACAAATCTGCTAACAGAACGATAATGCAATAGAAATTTCCATCTTCCAGCCTTCCACCACAACTAGCATATACATTTGGGATCAGAGCAGGGAACCTGTGTCTATCTGCCAACCACAGTCTGCATTGGACAGGGACCCTTCTACCTCTTTCTTATAGTCAGGCTCTTGCTTGCCATTGTTAAACAGAAGCTTTATGAGCCCTCACATAAACTGAACATTTAAGTTTTACATTTTTGCAACCTGGTTCTTTTCCTAGAAATGATGCATCCTGTAAGTTTTTCCCTTAGGTTTTATAACCTGGTTCTTTTCCTAGAAATGATGCATCCCTTAAGTTTTTCCCTTGGGTTACACTTAATCCCTATTATAATTGGATTTTCTATGTCCAATTATGTAGAAACTCTGTAACCTTTGGCATTAAAGCCTATTTGTGTACTGATGGGTTTTTGACACCCTACTTAGGTTACTATAGCAACCTTTCTCCTTTATAATTTAATAGCTGACTCAATGACCATCAGTCATTTTATTGACAAGGATGATCAAGTTTAGTTTTTAACCCCTTTAAATTCACAAAGCCAAAATGATTTTTCTCTCCTAGGAATGCCAGAATCACCTCCGCAGATATGGAAATGTGAATCTGGAACTGGTGACTCGAATCATTAGAGATGGTGGCCCATGGGAAGATCCAGTGTTGCAAGCTGTTCTTAAAGCCCAGCCAGCATCTCAGGAGATAGGTACTTCAGGAGACTCAAAATAAAAACCAACATTTGTGAGAAGCAAGCACAATTTTCATTTCTAACTAGAGCAGTAATAGTGACTTTTCTTTATCTTCTAATACTGAATAAGAGTAATGTATTTTCACATGAAGTGTGTTTAAATTGTTATACTAACCTGGCCCAAGAATGATTTTTGACACCAGATAGATACCTTTATTTCTAGTAATATTCCATTTATTCTAATGGGAATTCAGTGTTAATACATTTACTGTCCAGATGTTACTTACAGAGTTTTTTTTCATCACTTGCTATATTTTAAAAATATATTTAAGTAGGAACAGACACCCTTAAAAAAAAAAAAAGACCACCCTGCTTAAGCACATGGAATCTCCATTATACAGGAAACTCTGAGGGCTGGAACTCTTGTCAGTTTTTGTCACCACTACTGCATATCCTATACCCAGCCCAGTACCTGGTACAGAGTAGGTATTCAATAGAAGTATTTTTTAACTGAATGAAGTGACCACCTGAGGAATGTGTAAGTGAATAAGCGACCAGTTGAATGAACAAGTAAATTTCACTTCCAAATACTCTGGAGCAGTATTTCCCAAACTTTATCCATTAATACAAGTTGAGTTTTATCTCATCCCTGAATGACCTGCATGCTTTGACATCACCTCCTTTCCAACCTAGATCCACAGTGTTTCCTGTAGGCCAAAATTTCCTTTTGAGGCAAGAGGCTCTGTCAATTACTTCTAGTTAATTCTTTTTAAAAAGTGTTTGCCATGTTATTCCTGAGCCCCAGAACATTTTGGATCACCAAAACTTAGAATGTAAACTCAGTAGTGTAAGCAAAAAAAGTATGGAAAACATTTGAAACTGTGGAGAGAGCCCATGGAGTGCAATTATAAGACGGCCAGAGGGAAAAGACAAGACTTCTCACCCTTGGTCTGGTGAGGATACTTCACCCCACATATTGTGCTGAGCAGGTTAGGATCTTTCCATTTGTCTCAGGTTAAGGGTTAGGAGTAGGTTTTGAGTAGAGTTGAGTGGATAAGGGGCTATGCTTCTCCAGCTTAAGAGCAAGTCACCTCCAGATACAAGTGTGGAGGACTGTGACAGAGATGTGAGAGATGATGAGAGAGAAGATCAGAAGTAGTTCAAAGTGGTGGGTTGAGGTAGGAGGTAGAATAAGACTAGAGGAAAGACCTACAATATATATCATAGTGATATAGTGGTAAATACCCAGGGGATACAAAAGAGACTGGAACTTGATGTGAGGGTTTCAGAAACGAGTAAAAAACTGAAGAGGGATGCAGTTGGAACCAAGGAGGAGGAGTTGTATCATCCAGGAAAAGTATATAGAGTCAATGTAGGGAAGGCAAGAGTGACAGACTGAAGAAAACTATGAGGAGACTGGGGAATGTAGCCAGAGGGCACATGAGCTAGATGAGGAGGTTCAAAAGGAGTGAGAATAGAGAAGAAAGTCTGGGCTTTTCAGGGAGCTTTTAGGCTTCTCTGACTAGGAGCTAGAACAAATCTGTTGTTGGTTGGTATAAGGGCTGATGGTATCTCTCTCTCTCTCTCTCTCTCTCTTTCCTGTCCTTACATACATATTCCTTTTATACTTCCACTAGCATACCTCACTTTGGGAAAAGCTGCTCTAGAGCCTCATTAATATGGATGACTCTCCTCTAGTTGGTGACCATGAGGGTAAAGACAAGTCTGAAGTTTATCTTTGTATTAGCTATGTAAATCATTGTTTGCTTATCATATACGATAAACAGAATTGCAAGGCAAATGTTGAAGCCCAAATAAAACATCACTCGTAGGCATTTTAGAAGCTACTGATTAAACATACACGACTAATGAAAACACTTTTGATTTGAAATCATGAAATGTGGGTCCCTGTTCCTGCTCTGCCACTTATTCTTTGTCCTTGGGCAAGTCATTTAACCTCTCTGAGTCTCAGTTTTGTGATCTGTGAAAGAAGTATTAGGATACCTGTCATAGGTTGTTGTTAGGTCTAAATAAACTAATGTAGATAAAGATGTTTATATGTTTTTAAATTGTTTAAAGCAAATATTAATAATTATTCTTAGTAATACATGAGCATATATTAATAAGCAATCATTTTTGGTACTACTTTTGGCTTAATTTTTTGTTAAAAAGTAGTAAAATATATTTTCATTAATTCAGATTACTTTTCTTTATAAATCAGTATGGTTTTAATGACAAAATAGGATTCAGCCTTTTAATCTTACAGTAATAAAAATATTAGGCAACAAAATATAAAGTACATGAATAGACTAGAAATTCCAGACCCCATTTTAGCTGAAACATATTTTAATATATTAGTGAACTGAAAAGAGAATATTTCACTTTTTTAAAATTTTTTCAATATTTAGACTGAAATCAACAGATACTTCTTGAGTTTTGGTATTGCTCTTATTTCCATTTTTCCAATCATATAACTAATCTTTTCATAAATAAACTCCTACTAAGGAAAATGCTATTTAACTAAATAGCCAGTTAATCTAATTAGATGCCACATGTTAGTGGTAAAGTTTCAAACAACAAAGTTTAAGAATCTTTTCTTGAAAGTAATTAGAGTTTGTTTTTTTTTAATATAGTGAACAAATATTTAAGTTCTGAAAATCCACTGTTCTTTGAACTACGTGCCAGATACCTAATTGCTTGTGAACGCATACCTGAAGCAATGGCTCTTATTAAATCTTGTATAAATCACCCAGAAATCAGCAAAGACTTGTACTTCCATCAAGCACTCTTCACATGTCTGTTTATGTCACCTGTAGAAGATCAACTATTCCGGGAGGTATTGTTTGAGATCATGTTTGCCTTTTACTATTTTAACCGTTATCAAAAAAAAAAAAAAAAAAAAAAAAAGGTAGTCCATTCTTGTAAAATTCCTTTTATAGTAACACCAAAGGTTTTAAGATTACATTACCTAGATATATTCTCTTTGGCACTCTTCTTTAAGCTCATGTTGAATTAGACAATCTGAGATTGACAATTGATGAAATTAACAAAAGCATACATGTTGAGCTTATTGTGTGATGGAAGAGGTTAAATAAAAATGGGAAGCATTTTAAATAAAAATTTAAATTAATTATTCAGCACTTGTTTTGTAAATACTTTTATAAATATTTTGCCTTTTAAGTAAAATACTAAGAAATTAAATGCTCATTTTTTTTTAAGATGAAAGAATCTTTTCCTAATATAGAACCTATTTACTTGCAAGTGTGGACATTAGTGAGATTAAAAGTAGTTACAAATTGCAGGTGCTAGATAGTGAAACTATGAAACCATGAAAATATTTGTGTAATTCATCATTGTCTTTGTAGAAGAAAACCAGAAATCTAAATGTTTTCCTGAATGTTTAATCTAAATATTTACTGCAGCTAGCTTTTTGGGAATTTTAATGATATGAACTGATTTTTCTTTTCCTCTTGTAGCATTTGTTGAAAACTGATTGTAAAAGTGGAATTGATATCATCTGTAACACTGAAAAAGAAGGCAAGACTATGTTAGCCTTGCAACTCTGTGAATCCTTTCTTATTCCACAGCTCCAGAATGGGGATATGTACTGTATCTGGTAAGTGTTCCTAATATGGAAATTGAAATGATAAGAGGGGGAATAGAAGGAGAATTGGTTGGCAGAGTCTGGACCTTACTTCACGTTTTTAAAAAAGTCCTGTGAAAATGTTAAGTCACTTTTTAAAAATTTATTGTGCAAGAAACAACAGTAAGTTGTATTATCTAAAAATTAAAAAAGACAGTGACCATGTACCAGTAATTGATAGTGTAAATGTTTACAGTATGTATTATAATGAAACAATTATATTTTAAATTAAATGTGGAGTGTTAGTTTTTTAAGACTTTATTTTTTAGAGCAGTTTTAGGTTTACAGTAAAATTGGGAGGGAGGTACAGACATTTCCCATTATACCCCGATCCCCACACATGTATAACCTTCTCCATTATCAACATTACTCAGAAAAAAAACAAAAAAACTATACTCACCAGAAGGGTTTTTTTTTTAAACCAAGGATGAACCTATAGTGGCACATCATAACCACCCAAAGTCCAGTTTCTCTTAGGGTTCACTACTGGTGTTATATGTAATCTGTAGGTTTGGATAAATGTAGTATCACACAGAGTATTTTCACTGCCCTAAAAGTCCTCTGTGCTACCCCTCTTCATTTCTTCTCTCCCTCCCCCGACCCTCACCTCTGGAAACCACCGATCTTTGTAATATTATCATAGTTTTGCCTTTCCCACAATATCATATAGTTGGAATTATATAGTCTGTAGCCTTTTCAGATTGGCTTTTTTTACTTAGTAATATACATTTAAGGTTCCACCATGTCTTTTCATAGCTTGATAGCTCATTTCTTTTTAGTGCTGAATAATATTCCATTGCATGGATTACCAATTTATCTTTTCACCTAATGAAGGACATCTTGGTTGCTTTCAAGTTTTGGCAGTTACGAATAAAGCTGCTATAAATATCTGTGTGCAGGTTTTTGCGTAGACATAATTTTCAACTCCTTTGGGTAAATACCAAGGAATACGACTGCTGAAATGTATGGTAAGAGTATTCAGTTTTGGAAGAAACTGCCAAACTGCCTTCCAGAGTGGGTGTACCATTTTGTATTCCCACAAGCAGTGTGTGAAGATTCCTGTTGCTTGTCCTCACCAGCATTTGCTGTTGTCAGTGTTACAAAATTGGACCATTCTAATAGTATCATGGTCTCTTGTTTTAATTTGTATTTCCCTGATGACGTGTGATGGGGAGCATCTTTTCATATGCCTGTTTTTTAACTGTGTATCTTTGGTGAGGTGTCTGTTAAGATTTTTGGCCCATTTTTAAATCAGATTATTAGTTTTCTTTTTGTTGAATTTTAAAAGGTCTTTGTATATTTTGAGTTAATAGTCCTTTATCAGATGTGTCTTTTACAAATATTTTCTTCCAATCTATGGCTTGTCTTTGAATTTTCTTGATATTGTCTTTCACAGAGCAGAGTTTTTAATTTTAACAAAGCCTAGCTTTTCAATAATTTCTTTTCATGGATCATGAGTATAGTGTTGTAAAAAGGCATCACCATAACCAGAGGCATCTAGGTGTTCTTCTTTGTTATCTACTAGGAGTTTTATAGTTTTGCATTTTATGTTTAGGTCTGTGATCCACTTTGAGTTAATCTTTGTGAAAGGTATAGTGTGTCTAGATTCTTTTTTTTTTGGCATGTGGATGCCCAGTTATTCCAGCACCATTTGTTGATGAGACTATCTCCACTCCACTGCATTGCCTTTGCTCCTTTGTCAAAGACCAGTTGACTATATTTATGTGGGTCTATTTCTGGGCTCTCTTCTGTTCTGTTCTCTTGATATACTTGTCTATTCTTTCACCAATACAACAATGTCCTTATTAGCATTAGTCTTCCAACTTTGTTCTTCAATATTGTATTGGCTATTCTGGGTCTTTTTCCTCTGCATATAAACTTTAAGAATCAATTTGTCGATACCCATAAAATAACCTGCTAAGGTTTTGATTGGGATTGCATCAATTTGTACATCAAGACAGGAAGAATTTGCATCATGACAATATTGAGTTCCTATTCATGAATATGGAATATCTCTCCCATTTATTTAGTTCTTTGATTCATTCATTAGTTTTGTAGTTTTCCTCGTGTAGATCTTGTATGTATTTGGTTAGATTTATGCCTAAATACTTTATTCTTGGGATGCTAACGTAAATGGTATTGTATATTAGTTTGTGAAAACATTTTCAAAACTACCTAAAAATGATTAGTAGGAAATATAAAACATCAAGTTTACCTGGCAATCATGTAATTTAGAATGTGGTTATTAGAATGTTTTTAGTACGTACCTTCAAGTCCTATTAGGTGAAATCATGAATAATTATAAAAGATTCTTATAACTTCTGCCTTTCCTTTCCCAGTACACACACATACACACATCCTACCACTTTGACATTTCACTAATTCTTTTTTTTTTAAGTTTATTTATATTACTTAGAGCATGTGCACACATGTGAAGGAGGGAGGGGCAGAGAGAGAGGGAGAGAATCCCAAGCAGGCCCCGTGCCATCAGTGCAGAGTCAGATGTGGGGCTTAATTTCATAAACCATGAGATCATGACCAGAGCTAAAATCAAGAATTGGACACTTAACCAACTGAGCCACCCAGGCACTCCGACATTTCATTAATCCTTAAAGGAGAACTAGGTTTCATTTGCTGAACATAATAGTCTGAAATGATATGGGCTATAGACATTTTTTAATCAACACTTTTGAATTTTAAATTCTGAAATACGTATTTATTTTTCACAAACATTCTCTAACAGATCACATTCTCTTTAATAGAACAGTTTAATGTTAGTGGCAAATTTTAATAGAGTAGAAGCCTTCACTATATATTGTCTATATTTAAAGTTTATTTTTCCGAAGAAAGAAGTTCCAGGACTAAGGTCACTGAAAATAAGAAATTTAAGAAATAAGATAAACTGCTAGTTTATTTAAACTGTTCATCCTGGTGGTTACAACTTGTTAAAGTTATATATTGGTTTGAGAGTGTTTAGTAGTGAGAAAAATTATCCAAAATAGTGAGTCATGAGATATTTGGGCTTTAAAAGGATACCACACTCCTAAAAACACCAATATTTATCTCTTAGGAATCGGTGAAAAAAATCTTTTTTACGTTTGTTGATTTTGAGAGAGAAAGCGTGTCACACTAGCAGGGGAGGGCTGGGGGTGGGGGTGGAGAGAATCCCAAGCAGTCTCTCTGCTATCAGTGTGGAGCCTGACATGGGGCTCAATCTCAAGGACTTGCAGGATCATGACCTGAGCCGAAAACAAAAGTCGGATGCTTAACTGCCTGAGTCACCCACGCTCCCCCGGAATTGGTCAAGTTTAAATACATGTTTTACATTATATGTTTCAGTCTATCTAGTTTATTTCTCATAATAGTTTTTGAAAACTATCGCCATAACAGGATTTCACAGAGGGACTTACATCTTGAACCACAGCTGTCAGGCACCATAAACATAAGACATTTCCCTCATCAGTGTTTATTCATATACTTTCTATTTCCTGATTGCCACACTCGCCACTCTCAAGAAAACTGTCATTTTCACAGCCAGTTTCCAGACTATCAGGTCTCTCAAACTTTGGCACTCGTCTGCCTCATTCCATCACCCCCTAACCCCATCATATACACACATAATTACAAATTGGTACATGCATTAAGCAATCTTAAGGAAGATAAAATCTGTCATTCTGATATCAAATAGCTCTTTAAAAACTTTAGTAAGCATAAGGTCACACAGAAGGCTTGTTATTTAATGCAGGTTTTCATGCCTATTCTCAGAGCTTTTAATTTCATAGTTCTGGGTAAGGAACTATACTTTTTAAAATTTTTCCTCTTTGACATTTTAATTATTATGTGTGGTGGTGTGGATCGTTCAGCTTGTTCTGAATTCTCTATGCTCCTGAACCTGGCTGTCTGTTTCCTTCTCCAGGTTAGGGAAATTTTCAGGTATTATCTCTTCATGTAAATTTTCTGCCCCTTTCTCTCTCTTCTTTTGGGACTTCTGTAATGTAAATGTTTGTTTGCTTGGTGTTATCCAAGATATTCCTTAACCCATTCTCATTTTTTAAAATTCTTTGTTTTTTTTTTTTTTTTTGTTCAGCGTGGGTGCTTTCCATTATTGTCTTTCAGACCACTATTTGTTCTGCATTCACTAATCTTCCCTCTAGTTTATTTTCCACTTCAGTTTTTGCACTCTTCAACTCTGATTGGTTCTTTTTTTTTATATTTTCTCTTTCTTTGTTGAAGTTCTGAGTTCATGCACTCTTCTCTCCAGTCTGGTGAGCATCTTTAGGACTGTTATTTTGAACTCTTTGTCAAGTAGATCACTTATCCCCTTTTTCTTTAGTTCTTTTTCTGAGGTTTTGTCCTGTTCTTTCATTTGGAGCATATTCCTCTATCTCCTCATTTGCTTGACTTTCTGTGTTTATTTCTATTAATTAGGTACAGCTACTTCCCCTAAACCTGAAGGAATGATCCTGTGTATAGTCCTCTCCTGTGTAGATTATGGGTGCTTGGTGACTTTGGCTAGCTGGCTAGAGCTGTGGTTGGCATAGGCTGGATGTCCTGGGGCCATGCTTGTGGGAAGGCCAGAGCTGAAGTGGGTGTAGGTTGGGCTGGTCCTGGGGTTCTCTGCACAGAGGGCACACTGGCAGGACAGCTGAAGTGGGTATGGGTGGTCCCAGGGCTCTCTTGTGTTGTGGGTGACAGCAGAAGCTGAAGTGGGAACAGGCTGAGGTATCCTGGGGCACTCTGTGTAGGGAGTGCCCTCTTGGGGCAGCTGGAGCAGAAGGAGGTGGGGACCATAGTGTCCTGGAAAGTTGTCTGGAGCTGAAGTGGTATGAGTCTGGAGCATTCCAGGGTGCTTTGTGCCTGTGTTACCTTGTCAAGTAGGCTGCAGCTACAGTGAACACTGACTAAAGGGTGACCTGGTATGCACTGTACTGGGCCTCCTTGGTGAGATAGTTGGGGCTGGTATGGGTAGAGGACCAGGACTCACTGAGGTGGTAGGGTGTCTGGACCATGCTCCTGTCCATGCTGTCAAGGTGGATGGGGAATGTAAACTGTGGTGTTTGACAGCCCTACTGACCTAGAGAAAGTTCCAGCAGTCTTCCTGCTATCTGGCAGAGTTCTAGGGCTAGATCCTTTATATTCTAGTTGACCTTTTAAACTGCAGCTTTTTTTCTGTACCTCAGGGCATATGAATCTGCTCATAGTCCCTTACTATCCCTCCCCACTGCAGTTTACAGGGGTGGGAGTGGGGATTCCTTACATTACTGTGTCGTGTCTCCATCTTTCTTTCCATTCTCTATGTGGTCGCTCTTTCTTTTATTGTGCAGAAGTTGTTCAGTCAGTCTTAGGTTCTTCAGGAGGAATTGCTCTCTGTATAGGTGCAGATTTGTTGTGTCCCTGGAGGAAGTGAGTTCAGGGTCTGCCTACGTTGCCATCTTGGACCTAAATTCTTAAGTATTTAAAACAATACCTAGAAGATGAATTTAATGATAAACTCATTTAATATTATTTTATAGATTAAAATCTTCAGACTCAGAGATCGAGTCAAACAGCTAATTAGTAGCAGAGCTGGGTCTAGATAAGTGGACTTATCTTCCAGGGAAGTATATTTTTATTTAGATTATACATATTTGGATTAAAAAGTTTACCATGAAAATTGGAATTTCAAAGAGAGGAGATCAGGAGGCAGTGGTAAGACATACAATTTTAAATAGCTTTTAAAGAGTTATCATTTCTTGATATGTAGTTATTCTGAAATATAATCATGACTGTTAAAGTAGATCTTTTCCTATGGGGAAAGGAATGTTCTGACTTTGACTACATTAAGCCAACAGATTATCTTTAGCCTTTTTATTTTAATATACTCATAAGTAAACTGAAGTATCCCAAGTATAATAAACAAATAAACAAAACAAAAAAAATACTTTCTTCTTTTGGCCAACCATTTTACTCTTTAGGGAGGGATTTTAAAAATAGAAGAGTGCCTATCTTTTCTGCCCCCACACACTGGCACCCTCTAAGAATAGAAGCTGGGTGTGTGACTCCCAGCTGCCTAACTGGAAAGGAATCTTCAGCCTGTTCCTTTGTCCGTCCTTCTGAGTGGGCGGAGTACTGATTGCCTGCTCTCGTATTTCTTCTACCTCTCCTCAATATTTCTGAATGCTGGCATCCTTTTCTCTTACTTCTAAAAGTTGATTTTCACCGTAACTTGAAGAGCAGGATTTTTTCCAGCCTACAAGGTCTGTGTTGTCTGTTTTATTTTGGCTTTCCCTATGAACCAGCTTACTTCAACTCCTCTCTGGACAGAACCTGATCCACAGTCCAGTTTTGCTCTATCTGAAGTCAGTAGAGCAAGCAACCAACCCCATTTCTCTCACCATTGCTAACAACAACAACTACTAAATAGTAGTAATAACAGCAGCTACTAATACCTTCTGAGTGCTTCCTATGGTCTATACTTTATATATACATTCTCTCATTTATTCCAGTAGGCTTATGGGGTAGACAATATTACAGCTAAGCCATGTAAATAATGAAGTAATGAAGTAAATAATGAAGTAATGAAGTAAATAATGAAGCTAAGATTAAAACCCAGGCAGCCTGACTCACAGCCTCTGCTATTAAATATTACTTAATATAAATATGTCAAACAAAAAATATGTTGTAAAGGTGGCTGTAGACCCTGTTCTAGACTTCATTCTCTGCAGCCCGTTATGATTTTATTAGTAGTCAGCAACCTGGGAAATGTTTGTACACCATACAGGAGCTGTGTTTTCTAAAGGACCTTGGTTTGAAAAGAAAATGTAAGCTTCATCAACATTATTTGCTCATGAGGAAAGAAGACTATTGTGGATTTTCAGAGTGTTCTGTTTTCCTTCAAAATCTAAAGTACAAGTAAAACCTGATGCCCCTTTTATAAATTCATTCAAAATGGAGCTTCATAAATATATCCTGAGATTTCCAGATTCTAGAGATTTGCCTACTAGAAAGTTAAAATCCATATTGGTAAGCGCTTTCCTGGCAAATTTATTAGAATCTTGGGATTACATTTTGTTCACCAAGTTTTATCCTGAATTAACAGAAATAAGGGGAAATAAGATCTCTTTTTTCAAAAAAGAAAAATAATAATAGTGTACCCTAAGGGTGTTTATTAGGAGTCTCAATTTATTTTTTTGAAGAAAGTTGGAGAATATATACATTTCTAATATGTTAAACATTGATCTGTGTCATAATGACTGCAATGAATACTCTCCCCTAACTTCCAACTATCATTTTTTATTTTTTGTCTTTAAATCTGTTGCAGAGATCTGCCAGGTCTTCTTAGAGTTAATCGCTTGCCTTCTATATCATCCCTTTGTTTATAAAATACCCCTTATTTAGAATGTTCATCATCATCTTATACATCATTCTGTGTCTACAATTTCACTTAATATATTTCCTCAAGAGGCTCCCTCTAAATGCCCTTAGCATTTAGGAATACATTTTTTTTTTTTTACCAGTTTACTAACAAGCAAATATTTATTGAATAAATCTCACTGGTTGGTACTATTAAGATTATAAAGATAAGGAAAGAATATAGGAAATTAGTGATTTATTAAACATCAGTATATACCAGACATTGCACCTCAGTGTTTTCACTTAACTCTCTTAATTCTTTTTATGTATAAGAAAACTGTGGATAGCAGAGATAAAAGCCACCTAGCTAGTAACAAAACGGAGTTGGAATATATACTAGTCAATTTGCAAGTGATCGCATCCTATGTCTAACTAGTTTAGGGAAAAGTTAGTGCACGTGGCAAAAATACTGGGTCATGACAAAAAAGGGGAAGGATAGAGTAGGTCCCCGAAGATAACTGCTTCCAGGAACGCTGATTTTTCTGCTATTTGACTTCATTCTCTCCTGTTGCAGACCAAAAGGAATGTCAACAGTCTCCAGCCTTAGCCTTCATAGTTTAGAGTTGAGGACATTCCAGGGACTCTGACAGGCCTGACTGGAGTCAGTTTCCTACAATTAATATCGTAAGGAGGGTGAGGACAGTCACATAGTTAAAATGGTCACTGGAGTTCCAATCTTGTATAGTAGGGCTATTTCCAGAAAAAGATGGCTCACTGTGAACGAGGTAATATCATACTAGTTAGTGTATAATGCCCTAATGAGAAATCTCTTATTCCCAGTCTCATGTTTTTGCCACTACTTCCACTATACAATGTGTCACTGAGATTAACAATGTAGTAACAGTTGGGGGAACAGGACCTATAAAATATCAACAAGGAAATATATGAAAAGCATGAAACCAACAAGAGGGATAAGATCTATTCTGAAGTAGTTATCGCTGTAGTTTCGGGTATTCGTGAAGTCATTCATGAAGAAGGGGTATTTGATAGGCACTTTGAAAGATAAGCTCATCTTGGAAATGTACTTTCTGAGTACAGCAATTAGTATAAACAAAATGAGAATAACCAAAGCACGGTAACTAATTAACCTTCAAGAGTGCCCAGGATTAAAATCCTATCCTTCTGACTCCAAAACCCATGTTTCTGTTGCTGTTAATACCACGTGACATAATGGTATAAGCACTGAATGAAATTATTTGAAAGTCCGGAAACAGATCAGTTTAGCAACTGTAGAAGCACATATGTAAAATGAGAGGGCCTAAGGTAGTAGCACTGAGAAAGAATGGTATGGCTATGGGCAAAAATAGAATTGAAATACAAAGGCTGTGGAAAATAAACAGATTAGAACCAAACAGGTTTGAGGAATGTTCAGTGTCATTGACTGACCTGGCAAAAGAAAATCAATTTTGCAGGAGTATTATTCATTCTAAGTGGGTTACAGTGATAGAAAGCAATCTAAATTGAAATACCCAGGCATGGATATTGGGAAAGAAGTCAGAGCTACAGATTTGGGAGCAAAGTGTGAACTTGGTGAGCTTTTATATACAAAAAAAAAAAAAATTGGGGTTGTGGACTGAAACTTACGAACACCCGTACAGGCTAGAAGAAGACGGAATTAGAATTTTGGTTTTACTTCTTCTGTGTTGCTTGCCATTATTTTCTGTTTTGTTCTTTCTGGATTGTCTCTCTAAGCCGACTATGTACACCTTCACAATAGTAGTCAAGCTGTCCTTAGACTTACTAGCTGTATGTGCTGGGCTCAGTAAATCACTTAAAAAAAAAACATGCTTAGTAAGTCACTTAAAAAAAAACCAAACCAAACAATTTTCATCAATTATCTTAACACTTTTTAGATTATGATGCTTTATGTAATTTGACACATTTTAAAGAATTCTAATTTACTAGAATAGGATATCTAAATATATCAATTATATGTTATGATTTCCTTTGCCTCATAACTCACTGCTCTTACCTTGTCCATCTAATAACTATGGCCATATTTTAGAAACCAAGCTACCTGTGAAATACTTTAAATGGTCCATAGCTTTTCTGTGTAAAAATACATCTTAATGGAAGAGCAGATGATCTTCAACAAAAGTTTCAGAATCAATACTACAGTATCTTACACTTTAAACCTGGAGTACTATGGCTATCTTAATAGATTGAAATAAAAAATATGGACACTTCTTTGCAGAGAGTATACAAAATTGATTTCTAAATTTACAAGTAGGGTATTAATTAAAGGCCAAAGTTTATTTTTTTAAAGTAGTATCATTGATTTCGGTACACCGGGATTAGAATTTGTTATCATGTACTAGAGGTGCCTTGGGTTTGTCAGCATGTGATTGGAATTCATTCCTTACTACTGTAAGATGACAATTTCTGATCTCTTTGTCTCATACAGGTAGCAGAAATACCTGGAAGTTAACATAATAATCCATTTACTCCCATTTTGTATCCATCCCAGCCAGGGTACTATAGAATCAGCAAAAAATAGCTAATGTCTGTATTGGAATAAACTCTATTTTTGATATTTCTCTCTTTTTCTCATTTACAGGGAGTTGATTTTCATATGGAGTAAACTTCAGCTTAAGTCTAATCCTTCAAAACAAGTTTTTGTAGATCAATGCTACCAGCTTTTAAGAACAGCAACTAATGTGAGAGTCATATTTCCTTTCATGAAAATCATTAAAGATGAGGTAAATAGGATATATCTATCCCTTAACTTTAAATGAAATTTAAATGACAGTTCATCGAAACTTGGATCTTTTATGATAAAATGTTTTGAAGAGAAGGAGGATTTTAAGGCCACATTCTCCATATATCTTATCCTTCCCTTTCCCCAACCTCAATCTCCCAGCATGGTACTAAGCATATACAAAAGTGAAAATAACAGAATAACTGCTGATTTACTGTTACTTAAAATTTAATATGAGAACTGCTTCCATAAGAAGTGATTATCTCTTTTCTTTAAAAGTGTCATTTTTAACACTATCCTAAATCCTGTTTGTAGAATCTTAACTTATTTGCAAATGAACTTTGTATACACATAGGTAATATCTGCTCACTTTCACGGAAAAATATTGCTCATAATTTTAAGTCGGGTGAGAAGGTAAAAAGGAACAATGAATTCTAAAGCATTTTTGAAATCTGATAAATTTTTAAAGTATTAATTTGAAGTAATAGTAAAATCCATTACCTATTTTTAAAAATAGTTCTGAAGAAAGTTTTTCTTGGGTCACTTAAAAGTGAATACAGTTCTAGTTAAGACTCTTACATAGACATGAAATTGGACTGCAAATGCTTTAACTTTTTCCCCTCAAATATTAACAGAACCTTGAATGCCAAGATAAGGATAAAGCTACCCTACATTTGAGGTAGCTCCATTTGACTGAATCTTTATATGGGTTACTTTTAAATATATAAGGAAACATCCGATAAATATTTCTTACAAATTTATACATTTATCACATCCATTATCATGTTACTCATTAGATGTATGACCACGCAGTGGTTACATTCCCATGATAGAAAGTTAGCAGCATTGTAATCAGAGTTTTGTAAATGTCCTGTTTTATTTTACTAACTGCATTCATAGCTTAATTACTAAACAGTGAAATGTCATTCAAATGCATTATCGGGAGGCCTGGGTGGCTCAGTCGGTTAGGTGTCCAGCTTCAGGTCATGAGCGCCTTGTTGGGCTCTGTGCTGACAGCTCAGAGCTCAGAGCCTGGAACCTGCTTCTGATTCTGTCTCCCTCTCTCTCTGCCCCTCCCCCAAAATAAACAAACATTAAAGAAAAACAAACAAATGCACTGTCAAAGTTAACCTCAACCCCCATCAAAAAGGGGGGAAAAAGCTATATTATAGAATCCTTTTCAACATTTATTTTTATTTATTTTTTTATTGTTTATTTTTGAGAGAGGCACAGAGGCAGAGACAAAAGTCGAGGGGGGAGGGGCAGAGAGACAGGGACACAAAATTTGAAGCAGGCTCCAGGCTTTGAGCTGTCAGCACAGAGCCCAATGTGGGGCTTGAACTCAAGAGCTGTTGGGATCACGACCTGAGCTGAAGTTGGAAACTTAACCAACTGAGCCACCCAGGCACCCCCCTGCTCAACATTTAAATTGCATCAGAATCTGGGGCACCTGGGTGGCTCAGTCAGTTAAGTGTCTGACTTCGGCTCTGGTCATGATCTCACAGTCTGTGAGTTTGAGCCCCGTGTCATGCTTTGTGCTGACAGCTCAGAGCCTGGAGCCTGCTTCGGATTCTGTGTCTCCCTCCCTCTCTCTCTCTGCCCCTCCCCTGCTCACACTCTTGTCTCTGTCTCAAAAATAAATAAACATCAAAAAAATTAAAAAATAAATAAATCACCAGTAGAAGAATCACCAGTAGAACATTTTTAAAAATAAAAGTGTATCCATATATATTTTTTTACACAGGGTTCTTATTTGCACCAAAAGTTGAGTTTTGTTATGTAAAGTTTACAATGTAGGTGACGTTCAGCCAGTTGTCATAAAGCTTTCTTATTGATGTCTAGTCAACCTGAGAATATATGAGGAAAAATTCAAAGATGAAATAAATATTGGAAATATGCTTAACTGTTTACTAAAAACATCTTTAATGATGGAAAAATCCTGTATGTGCTTCAGCACACTGAAAAGAAGCAAAAACAATGCTTGTGAATTCAGGAGAATGAGACCTTACAAATGGCATATGTGAAAAGGCTTCACAGAGGAAGATGCTTTAAGCTGGGTTTTAAATGATAGAGAAGGATAATACTAACATGTAAGGGATTTTGTAGTTTATAGAGCACTTTTGCCTCATTGTATTACTTGTTTTTCTTAAAACTGTCCATCAGCATTAATATGGTAGGAGAAAAATGTGAGGCAGTATGTGGGAGATGAAACTAGTCAGAGACTGCCTGAAGTTGCAAGGCGGGTGGGTGGTAGTTGGAAATCCTTAAGGGACTTGCATGTTACACTGAAAGTTGGAACTTCAGTCCATAAATATACTGGGATTATTGAAGGATTTCAGGTGAGGAATTATCCTGTTGCCTGTGTGATGATCTTGAAATTTTTTTAAAAATTTTTATTACTTTTAATATTTTTATGTTTATTTTTGAGAGAGTGAGCAAGCACAAACTGGGGAGGGACAGAGGAAGTGGGCTCTGCGCTGACAGCAGGAAGCCTGATGTGGGGTGATGTGGGGCTTGAACTCACAAACGTGAATTCATGACCTGAGCTGAAGTCGGACACTGAACTGACTAAGCCACTCGGGCGCCATATGATCTTAAAATTTTTAAACTTGGGCAGCTGGATACATGATAATTACATGAGTTAAGACAGAGGATGTAGATAGAAATTAGGAGAGAGAGAAGGAATTCTGTTTTGAAGCAGTGAATTTTGAATTTACCATATCTGGAAAATCTAGGTTGGAAATATCTAATTGTAACAGATAAGAAGAAATGAAAAATTTGAATTCAGAAAAGGATTCCAAGCTGAAATGATGGATTTACAGGAGAAAGCTGAAGTCAGAATAGATCTGATCCCATTTATATTTGCAAACATTTATTCAAAGGTCAATATATTATGCCAACTTCTATGGTAACAACAAGAGGATACAAAAAATGAGATACTCTCCCTGTGATTTAAGAATTCAAGTCAGGAGGTAGGGGCATGTACAGTTATAAAACAGTATGTATATGCTTTTTATAAGTAAGTATAAACTATTCTCAGTGGAAAGAACAGGGAATGTTTAACTCTACCCCAGGGCTGGGGCCAGAATGAATGGGGAGAAAAACTTTCAGAGTAAAACTGACTCTCAAAAGAATGAATAGGAAGTGGGTAGAAATTTACTACCTAGATAACGTGGGTTTATGGTATGCAAAGTTAAGTTCTGCTTGTGAAAGTGTAAGTAGTCAAGCAGGGCTACACAGCACGTAAAGAACTAAGACGACCTGAGGCTGGCAAGGTAGTATTCTTCCCTGTCATCTATAATACAGCATATGCAGGCAGTGTGTGCGCATGTGCGCGTGCGCGCGCACGCACACACAATCTTAAAGGCATATTATTATTGTATCTTTTTCTATTCAAACAAGCATTTAGATCATTCCAAATCACTAGAGGCATCATTTATAATTTGAGTTAAGGCGGGCATACAACAAATTCCCAAGTGCAGTTACCTTGGAGTCATCAGTAAGTTTCAAACCTTGAATAATTTTCAGATAACTTCCAAGTAGGTTCATTATACTGATTTTTATTAGATTTGGAAAGACTGTAATTGTCCTGTTCATGTGAGCCACACTTTTCCTATTATTTGGATAAATAATATTTCTTGAGATACGTAATATTTTTAGTACAGATTTATGAATGTCTGTAAGCATTTTTTTAAACTAGCTATTTTTAAACATCAAAATTGATAAACATTTAATTTAAACATTACTTAATCTAACCCTTCTGCCTCAGAATGTAAGACTGGTAACTAAAATAAATGGGGGCTAGATTTGTAAGAAATCTTAATCACTATAAGGTTATGAAGCATTTTGTATTCTGGCTAGTAGGGTTTGTCAAACTGAAAAACTAATTAAATTGGAAGCTAAATTGGAAGTCTCCTTCCAGATTATTGTGAAGTTAAAGAAGAAAGATTTACTTCTATATTAAAGAAGAATTAAAACAAGGCTACCTGATGAGGAAAACTGCACATTTGGAATACTGTGTTTATTCAGCTCTCGTTTCAGAGTTGTATTTTAAAAAGATAAAACAGTGTAAAAATGTTTTTTTTTTTTTTTACAAAAGGTATTTAGTAATATTTTGCCTCTTTCAGGTTGAAGAAGATGGCTTACAAATTTGTGTCGAAATATGTGGTTGTGCTCTACAACTAGATCTTCATGATGATCCCAAAACTAAATGTTTAATATATAAAACAATTGCACATTTTTTGCCAAATGATTTGGAGATCCTCAGGATTTGTGCACTCTCGATATTTTTTCTTGAGCGCTCCCTGGAAGCCTATCGTACTGTTGAAGAGCTTTACAAACGTCCAGATGAGGAATATAACGAAGGCACAAGTAGTGTTCAAAATCGTGTTCGTTTTGAATTACTTCCAATTTTGAAAAAGGGATTGTTTTTCGATCCTGAATTCTGGAACTTCGTAATGATTAAGAAAAACTGTGTAGCATTATTGAGTGATAAATCAGCAGTTAGGTTTCTAAATGAAAGTACACTGGAAAATTCTACAGGTAATCTAAAAAAGGCAGTGGAACAGCAAGGTTTAGATGAAGGGCTTGACTCTCTTAGAGATCAGAGCACTGAAGAGCCTGATCCTCATGATATATCTAGAGTGCAATCTAAAGGTCACATTAATACAAAGAAAAATCTTACGGCTCTTAGTGTTTCCAAAGTAGATCACAATGTCCCAAGGCATCGGTGTATGTTATGTAACAAGGAATTTCTAGGCGGTCACATTGTAAGACATGCGCAGGCTCATCAGAAAAAGGGCAGTTTTTCATGTGTGATATGTGGTAGAAAATTTAGAAACAGAGGACTCATGCAGAAGCATTTAAAGAATCATGTTAAGAAAATACAAAGACAGCAAATTGCTGCAGCTCAACAGGAGGACCAGGAAATCCCTGCTTTGGAAGAAATAAACTGTTCCGATGCTTTCATTTCATTTGAGAATGGGAATTCTGATAATAAGGATTTGGAAGCAGAGACAATTACTGCTTCCAGTGATGGAAGCAAAGAAGTCATCCCTGCACATGTGGCTGAATTCATTGAACTCCCCGTAAGTGTATCAGAAGATGTAATTGAAAACATGATGGAAAATGGGAGTCCTGATACTTCTTTAAATAATGTCTCAGAACCTTTGCCTGTATGTGAGGATGACTACGAGGAGGAAGAGGATGAAGAGGGTGACTATGAAGAGGATGATTATGACCTGAATCAAGAAACTTCAGTACTTCATAAAATCAACGGAACTGTGTGTCATCCAAAAGAGATATATGCTACAGATCAAGAAGGAAACTTTAAGTGCCCTGCTCTTGGTTGTGTCAGGATATTTAAAAGAATTGGATTTCTAAATAAACATGCAAGGACTGTACATCCAACTGATTTAAATGTGCGGCAAACAGTAATGAAGTGGAGCAAAGGAAAATGCAAATTCTGTCAAAGGCAATTTGAAGATTCTCAACATTTTATAGATCACCTTAATAGACACAGCTACCCAAATGTGTACTTTTGTTTGCATTTTAATTGCAACGAGTCGTTTAAGTTGCCAATCCAGCTTGCTCAGCACACAAAAAGTCACAGGATATTTCAAGCTCAGTGTAGTTTTCCAGAATGTCATGAGCTTTTTGAAGATCTTCCTCTGCTCTATGAACATGAAGCTCAGCACTATTTGAGTAAAACACCAGAATCCTCTGCACAACCAAGTGAAACAATTCTTTGGGATGTTCTTACAGACTCAAATCCTAATCATCAGGAAAAAGACTCATCTAGTAATGAGAAACAAACTCTCACTCTGCCAGTTTCTACTAGCAAATCAAGGAAAGATTCCACAGAACCAAAGACGTGTACAGAAAGTATGGAGAAGAAAACAGATGGTTTAGTTCAGAATGGAAATGAACATTCTGACGACACTGTTTCTGATATAAGCTTGATAGACCAAAAGATGCCTGACATAGAGCCAAATTCTGAAAATAATTGTAGTATTAGTGATTTAGTCAATGGACACAGTGGAATAGAGCAGACACCTTTAGTTTCGTCAGAGCCTGCTTTGAAAACTGATACAAACAGAATCAGGACAGAAAATGGTTCCGTTTTACCCAGTGTTGTACCACAAGAACATAATACCCTGCCAGTATCTCAGGCACCTTCCAAACCAAATCTGACGAGTGAACATACTTCATATGGCTTAATTTTAACAAAGCCGTATGTCAGACCACTGCCTCCCAGTTACCTTGATGAACGGTACCTTAGTATGCCAAAACGCAGAAAATTTCTGACTGATAGAGTAGATGCCTGTTCTGATCAAGATAACGTTTGTAAAAAATCCGTGAAAAGATTAAGATGTGGCAAATGCCTGACCACCTACTGTAATGCAGAAGCACTTGAGGCTCACCTTGCACAAAAGAAATGTCAGACACTCTTTGGATTTGATTCAGATGATGAAAGTAAGTCTTCTATTTTCTCAGTAGGTGTTATCTGTAGAAATAGAAAATGCCATAGATCTTTATGAGGTTAAGAAAGTTATATTTGTGTAGCACAGATAATAAAGCACCACACCATACATTATTTCTCTCAATCCATACAACCACTATGAGGTGATAGTACTATTCCTGTTTTATAGATCAAGCAACTGAAATTCACAAGTTAAGTAATTTGCATAGGTACAGCCTATGAACTTGTGGAAGCCAGAACTTGTACACGGTTTTTCATGCTCTTTGATCATACTCTTCAATGTGTCCAAGACATTTTCTTCATTGCAGATTTCGTGGCATAAAAATTTTAGAAATAAAGTAATTATGATGGAAATGTTTTTCATCTGCATGCCAGAATATAAACCAAGTGAAGTTGAGCTTCTATTACAGAAAGAGGTGAAAAAGAACCAGAGAAATTGAATAAGAACCAGAATAATTGAAAAAAATTGAGCAAAAGAAGAGCTTGCTTTTCTACTAATAACAATATTTTTTGAATGAGTAAAGGGATAAAACAGGAATCTAACTTAGAATTTCAGTTGAACTATAAAATTTGAATTAACAGACATGTTCTGTTTTACAGGTGCCTGATAAAAATGTTTCAGAAAGATCTGTCGATCAAGCAGTAGTGTGAAAAAAGCACTGCAAGAAATTGAATCATCAGTTTGCTATTTTCCTGATGGCCTTAATTTTCAAGCGGTCTTGGATTTACTAAAGATAAAGACAAAGCACATTTTCTAGAATGAACTCAGAGGGGAGATGTGCTGGCTTAGACTCCAAAAGGGTTATTACAAAACTCCCAAAGTACCAGTTATCCAGAAAACCACATTTTTAAAAAAGTTGATGACTATTAATGCAGCATGTTCAGTTTTATCTATGTGAGAAACATGTTCGGGCAACAAGTCAGAAAGGAAAACCAGCTATGGCCTTACAGAAAGGGAAAAGTTAACCAGTTATAAAAAAAAAAGGGGGGGAGTGGGTGGTCTACAATAAACAACTTAAAGTATTCTACAAAAGAAATTTGTTTTCTTGTCATCCATAATCAGATTATGTCCTCCCTTTCTCATCAAACATGGTTTAAAGAACTATTGCTATTTGGTTTATTATAATTTAGAAACTGATACATGAAAATAAAATTTGATTTATCACCATGCTATCCATAAAAGATTGTAACTTGTTTACAGATGATTGATTAGATGGAACAGAGTTCAATGAATGGGATTCCAGCACTGAAAATTAAAAAACAAAAGAAAACAAAACGCTTTTCTATTAAGCTCCACTTTCCATTTTGGTAATACAATGAGTTGTAATTAAAGGCAGCAGTGTCAATCTTAAATAGAAAAAGAACCATCAGTAACTTTGAGGAGAGATGGGAGGAATCTAAGACCAGTAAAGGCTATCTAATTGAAGGAAAACACTGAATTGCAAATAACTCAATGTGAATATGGTATAAGCACACTGGGATATTTCTATTTGTATATAGAGTAGTGTTAGGACATTACTTGATGATTCATAGTAAGGTCCTTTTAGGCATTAATGTGAGTTATCTAAGTACAGTCCTATAAAAATAAATGGCTGTAAAAAAAATGTCAGCTAAAATCAGGTCAAGAATGCATTGGTTTTATTCAGTTAGGAGAGTTAATTCTAAAATAAGCCATACTACTCGTGCTTTCTTATTTATTAGTGATGAATTTGGTCTGAATAGTAATTTTTATATATAAAAGGAAATATTTACACCAAAATTTGCACAGCAAGAACACAGTTAAGATATATTGATGCTTTTATTTTCCTTGATGACCAGTAATTTTCCTAAGGAAGATTTTAACTTACTAGTCAATGAATTGTTAAAACACAAAATGTTTTTTAAAATACCCTCTCAGATATGTTCCACTTGTACATTCTCTAAAAGAGGAAGCTTAATGATCTTCTTTTAGCTAGTAGTGTGTTAATCTATAGCAGGGATAAAATGAACAAGAATACAAAGGCAGTTTCTTAAAAAATGGAGCTACTAATGTACCATCATCAACCAAATATTCCAGTTATTCAAACAGATAAGTTTTGTTCAAAGCAGATAATCTTATCAGACTTTCGTATTATGGCTTCCTTAATGAAGTCACTAAGGAAGGGGACATTTCTTCGAGGTAACATCGAGACTTTAGCAAGTTGGGATTTCCAGGCCATGAAGGATCTAAAAAATTTTCCCAATTTTATTAGTTTATTTATTCATTCACTACTATGCAATTGAGAGTCACAAGTCCATTGCAATCAAATTTAGGCTTTTGTTTTGTTGTGTAGCCTACATTAGGCTGTGGGATTTACATTTAAATAACAGATAAGTAAACGCAACTCAATCAGATTTTTAAATCCTTTAAGGTCAAGTAAAAAAAAATGTTTTCCATATTTCTGAAGATAAAAATATACTTGAGTTCTATTTCAGTTCAGTATAAAGTACATCTTGTAATAAGTCTGTTTGGACGCTAGTTCATTTGGACAATGAAGTTTTTTTGAAATATAATTTCTGCTTTGTATATTTTCCAGAAGTTTAAAATTATAATTTATCATTTTATCACCTTTCAACTTTCATTTTTTATAAGCTGTAACTATTGACATAAGTCCATGTCTGAAAATTGTTGTTTTCATTCATTCTGCAGTTCATACCAAGAGGTTTTAAACATATTCCACTTGTTAATTTTGTCTTTGAGGTTTATTTCTACTTTTGTGTTGCTAAGGGAAAACTGTTTCTGAAACATTGAGATCAATTCGGCCTATAAATAATTAAATCAAGGAATGTTTTGTAAAAATCTATTTGGCTATGCTGTTCTAAACCTCTTTATATACTCCTCATACAATTGCTATTGAAAGAATGTACATTTCATCATGTATGTCTTATAAAGCATAAACTGACATCATTTTGCTTTTGTGGGGTACATCAACTTCCAACAGTTCTAATTTGGGATTCAGAAGAAAAGGAAGCTTTCTTATTCCTCAGATTCTTCTCTTTTACTTTTCTACTCCTGTTTTGAGGATGTGTTTATCTTACATGGACCAAGTTTCAATCTTTTTTTTTTAATAAAAATTTCCTTCAAAACATAAAATATTAACTTTCTGCTGTTTCAGTAAGGTCAAGAAAATAGCAAATCTGAATTTTTGCTGCTCAGATATTACAGAAAAGAGGGATCTCCGTGGACAAGGACACTGGTACTTTGGGCTCTAGCCATATTAATTTTTTTAAACCACCGATTACATGAGTAGATAACTTATAACACTGAACTTGTGATTCTTTTCAAATCACACTTGAAGGTTCAGCTGTATTCCTTTCATGTTTGGTTTAAACTGTTGTATGGATGAAAAACCTAAAAGGGATGATAGTGTTTATCTTTTAATTTATTTGGTACTGTAAAACACCTTTTCAGAATGCCTAAATGCTGCATATGCATTTTGGAATTGTTAATATGTGAAAGATATTACAGATTCAGCAAGAAAGGAAATTTGTGCTTCCTTGTTGAACATTAAATTATTTTACTTTGCATTTTATAAGAGTACAAATTAAAACTGAGCCATTGAACTGCAATAATTCAACAATAGCGTCTCATTTCAAGAAATTTTTTGTACTGTACATAGACTTGTTCAATAAAACATTGTCCTTGTTGGTAATGAAGTGTTCAGTTTTATGTAGCACATTGCTTCAAAAGGAATTAGGCTTAAGGTATATATTCAATAAGAAATTTCTATTAGGTCTCCTAAGAGAGTAAGTTATATCAGTTAATATTACCATATTCAGATGATTAATTAAAAAAAACATTTTAAAATAGAAAAGTCTAAAAGTTTACATAAGACATTTTTAGACATTAACTAACATCCATATGCAGGAATTACAAGTTGATAGAATGCTGGTTCCTAAAGTTATTTCAGGTACCCTTTGTCAACTTAGTAGGTGGGCAAATTATCAGAAATGAAAGACAGTGGATGGCTGTATCTATGTAAATCTAAGAGCCTCTGGTGGAACTCAAAACAAAAAAACCAAACACTGGGAAATCACTGAAATAAGATGTAAATATGATGAAAATTATTTCCTAAAAAGCATTTCACTGGGAAAATGTGTAAACCAATTAATCTGGATCTAAAAGTGAGGTCCATGAGCAGGAGGGCTCCTACTTTTCTGGTTGACTAACAAAAGAAACCCCCCTACACTTGGCTATAACTTGCAACTGGAAAAGAATGAGGGCTGAAGTAGAAAAAGCACCTGGTTGATGCACTGAGATACCAATGCAGATGAAAGGACAGTGTCAAATACAGTGATTTGCACATATTACAAACATGCTTTGAAAAACACTGACAAAGCTATGGAAGCACTCTAGACCTGAGACTTAGAATTCTCAGTCTATGCTTTATGGTCATGATTTTAGAGTACTAAGTGTATTGAGGAAGTATTTAGATAAAAATATTGGGGTTATCTAATTTTTCTTTTCTGAGACTTGAGGAATTTTGGGAAGTAATCACCTATTACTAAGAAAGCTTCCATGATAAACGAATGAGGTTGCTTTTCAGTGCATAATATAAATTCCATACCAATTTCAAGAGTGAACTAATAAAAGGGTCAGATGTTTTGGCTATATATCAAGATGTCAAATGGAGGCAATCCAATATTACATGGAGTAAAAACTAAAAATGAGAGAGAGGTCCATGCCTTAACTTATGAGTGCTACGCAATGAAGGAAAAATGTCTTCTGTTTTACTAAATTACTATAACTAGCTATTTTATATGCATTACCCCTAATTGTTAAAACAACTCATAGATAGATATGAACTCTGCATTTTAAAAACCAAACCTCAGAAATCTTAAATAACTTGACTGAAGTCACAAGACAGGTGGGATTGAAAAATCAGAGGTGTCCTCCTAAAACCATAATGCCATGCAGTTTCCTCTACAAATATGGGTGGATCTAGTATATCCAAATAGAGGATCAGACTTGCCTCAGGGTCAGTGATTTCAGAGACAAAGGATGAGGTCTGGTAGGGGTAGGTGGCCGATGTTTCATTTTCTTCTACTAGCAGTGATTCTTACAGTTTCGTCCTGGGAGCAGCAAAATCATCATCACCTAAGAACTTGTTAGAAAAGTGAAATGTAGGTCAGGTGAGGGATGACTCTGGCATTTAACAAGTCCTCTAGGTGATTCTAATGATGCTAAGGTTTAAAAACCACAGATCTAAGGCATCAAGCTGCTTCATATTTCCCCAGAATGTAAACTATTTCCCCTTAAATTCATAGAGCATTCTTAGAAACTCTTGATTTATAGGACATTTAAAGAAGTCCCCTATTAATAGGTACTTAACTACTGTTGGGTGAAATAGATATTGTAATCCTAAGATCTAACACCCCAAGCCACTCTAATCTAGAAAATCTTTTTAATTTTTTCCTCAAAAAGTATTCAGTAAGTGAAAACGACTAGAATGTGATTTAATGGAAGCAGCTCAAAGAATGTGGGGACCAACTGTATTCAAATTCTAACACGACAGTTTTATGGCTGTGGAGCGTTAAGCAATTAAGTGCATCCCGCCAAGCTCAGACTTCCACATATGTTAAAAGAGGAGAGCTATTCTTGCAAGGTTTGTAAGAAGTATGTGAAGGGCCCTGTGCTGAGCCCTTAATAACAGCTTTACTAAATTCTCTTCAGGTCATGGTTTTTGTACTGGCTTTGGTTCTAGCCAAAAACAGCCATGCTGTTTTATTTGTGCATTTTTTACTACTGCTCCCTTTACCTGTAATTCTTCACCCTTTTTCTGTCCCACCCCTCATTCTTTGCATAATCTTCTTAGGCATCACCACTTTCTCCAGAAAGCCTGATCTCTCTTGATAACTCCTTATTTCTCCATTAAAACCTTCTCCCAGACTTCCTCCTTTCAGCAAATGGAAGCTCATTAGCCAAACCAAATCTTGCAGTTATCCGGGACTCGTTATCATGTTTTCTACTCTACCTCAAGCCACCAGCATCTCTCACCTGGATTACCGTCTCCTGCCTCTACCCTTGCCTTTCTTCAGTCTGTTCTTCACACCAATAGCCAAAAAGATCCTGTTGAAGCAAGTCAGATCATGCTATGTTCTTCAGTTTAAAATTCTCCAGTGGCTTTACAACTCATTCATTTATTCAACAATTTATTGCATACCTACTCAGTGCCAAGTTCCATAATAGGCAATAAAAAAAAATAATTAAAATCCCTGGCTCACAGAACTCACATTCTACTGGAAGGCAATAAATATCTAGTATGTTATAAGTGCTATGGAGAAAACTTAAGTGGATAGGGAAACTAGAAGTAAAGCATGGCATTGTTGATGATTTTAAACAGGATGATAAAGGAAGGCCTATTTGATAAACTGATTTTTATTGTTGTTATTTATTTTTAATTTTTACTTTATTTTTTTAATGTTTAAACACCCAGTGCTCTTCCCAAGTGCCCTAGTAATACCCATCACCCATTTAGCCCATCCTCCCACCAAACACCCCTCCAGCAACCCTCACTTTGTTCTCTGTATTTAAGAGTCTTTTATGGTTTGCCTCCCTCTCTGTTTTTATCTTATTTTCCGATAAGGTGATTTTTGAGCAGGGATCTGAATGAAGTAAGAGAAAGAAAGCCATTCAGGTATCTGAGGGAAAAATCTGCCAGGCAGAACAGCAAGAGCAAAGGCTCTGAGGCAAGGACCTATACGGCGAGTTTAAGAAATGAATAGCAAGGGGACCACTGCGACTAGTGTGGAGTGAGAGACTGGAAGAATAACAGAAAATGAAGACGGGTAAAAGATAAGACCCAAAGTCCTCACAACGGCCTGCGAGGCTCTTGATCTGCACTACCCAATAAAGTATCCTCTAGCTGCATGTGGCTACTAAATTATTTATTTCAATTAAAATTCAAATAAAAATGAAAATTCAGTGCCTCGGTTGTCCTAGCCACATTAGAACTGCTCAGTAGCCCCATGTGGCCGATGGGTGGTGTACGGAACCACACAGAACATTGCCATTATCTCAAAGCACTTTTGGACAGGTAGTCTCTATCAGTGGTCCTCAACTGGGGGTGGGGGTGGGGGGAGGAAGGCGGCAGTGACTTTGTCCTCCAGGGGACATTTGGCAAATTGGAGATATTTTTGGTAGCCACAACTGAGGGGAGGAGGTGCTACTGGCATCTAACGGGTAGAGGCAAGGGATGCTGTTAAGCATTCTACAATGTGTAAAACTGCTCCCATAACAAAGAATTATCCTGCCCCAAAGGTCACTAGTGCCTTAATTGAGAAACCTTGCTCTAGATCAATCTTGTCTGCAATTCTAATCTCACGGTCTCCTCCCTGTATACACTGCTCTGGCCTTCTTCCTACCTGCCAAGCACTCTGCTTCTTCTTGGAACCCCTACTCTTGTTTCTTCCTACAACACTCTTTTGTGGTCCACTCACTTTCCTCAGGTCTTTTTTTCAATATTACTTAGAGATGCTTTTCTTGACAGCCTGTATAAAAATAGCAACATCCTCTCCATGCCCCTCCTTTTGATATATTTTTCTCCATAGCAAGTTCTGGCATAGAATACAGTGTCTTATATGTTTACTATTTCCTCCCGATAGAATGTCATCTCTTTACTTGCAGCACTCCCAAAACCTCCTTAAAAGGAGGGCCTTTGTCATTTCTCCTAATCTTCAAATAGTAGCATAATAGGCACACTTTAACACTTAATAAAAAATGAAATTTTATCTGTTGAGTAAATGATACCCCAAATAACACCCACTAGCAAATTAACCATGCTTTGAATGCCTACACTACATTTATATTTTGCAACTGATATATAGCTGTGCTTTTTTTAAAACGTTAAATTTGCTCACCTAGATCTGAAGATATGTATATTTCTCCTACTAAATGGCAATACCGTAATGAAATGTTAACAAACCTAAAATATGCCTAAAATATGAAAGGCGGGGTGCCTGGGTGGCTCAGTCGGTTGAGCGACCGACTCCGGCTCAGGTCAGGATCTCACGGCTCCTGGGTCCGCGCCCCGCATCAGACTCTGCTGACAGCTCAGAGCCTGAAGCCTGCTTCGGATTCTGTCTCCCTCCCTCTCTCTCTCTTTCTCTCTCTCTCTCTCTCTCTCTCTCTGTCCCTCCCCCACTCGCACTTTGTCTCTCTCTCTCAAAAAGAAAATGAACATTAAAAAAATAATATAATAAAATATGTTAGGAGATAGAGGCGAGTGACAATATGTTTAAGTCTGATTCCCCTTCGGGCTCGGTAGAGCAGAACACGTTTGCCTCGGGTGAATGCGAGTAGCTGCCAAACTAACAGTAATAATAACAGCTACCACGTACTGAGTTCTTTCTAGGTGCCAGGCACCGTCCTTCACCCCGCCCCCACGGCCCTACGAGGTAGCTAACTCTACTAGGTCCATTTCGAGATAGGAAACTGAGGGACAAAAAGGCTAAGAAGCGCGTCCAAGGTCACAGTTAGTGAATGGCGGAGTAAAACCCTGGTAACCTGACTTCCAGAATCCCCAACCTTAAGCTGCTCGCGATACAGCATCGCCTAAAAACAAGCAAGAGCCGGTCGCAGATTGTCAGGAAATCAAGAAGGCTTGACATAGGATAGGTGATTTTAACTATTCACAGTATAATGCGAAACAAAAGCAAATTATTTTAACACTGTACTATGTACGTTAAAAATATCAACTACAGGTGCACTCAACTCACAACTGGCCGCAGAGGACGTTCAAGCGCTCCCGGGGGTCAGGCCCACGGGCGGGGAGCAGGCTCCTCCATTGGCCGGCCCCGCGGCATCACGGGAGCTCGCAGTGCGCTGGCACCGCCACCCGCTTTCCACGCACCTGCACCTGCGCAGCCCTCCCAGCCGCTTTTCAGGATGGACTCCTGAAGAGTTCAGGGCTTCACTTTCCGCAACCAGATCCCTCGTGGAAGATCGCTGTTTTCCGTGCAAACGCGGTACTTCCCCTAAAGTGAGATCATTGAAGTCCCCTCCGTCCTGCCCAGCCCGGAACGACAAGTCGGAACACCACATTTCCTGACTGACCTTGTTGGCAATCACTTCCGCCCAGGGGTTTGGAATACCCGAGGCCCTTTGGCGGCGAACAGGCCAGGCACTTCCGGTGTATGTTGCCTAGGCGCCGGCCTGGTGGGCCTGAAGGGACGACGTTGCTGGGTCGTCCCCTCCCCCCCCCCTTTTGGGGGCCGAGATGTCGGGGCTCAGCTACTCGGAGCTGGAGGGCTGTCGTAACCTGCTCGGCCTATTAGACAACGATGATATCATGGCCCTGTGCGACACCATCACCAACCGCCTGGTGCAGCCTGAGGACCGCCAAGGTAAGCGTTGACTACTCCGTAAGAGCGGACGCCTCTCCCGAGGCCTCACCCGGACCCCAAGTGGCGGGAGCTTGGGAGTAGAGGAGGTGCGAGACTTCGCCGGTCGACTCGGCCCGGACCGGCCTGGGGCGGAACTCTTGGGAGTCTCAGCCACCGCCCGTGCTTCGCGGCCGGGGAACCTCCGCGCACCTTAGGTGGCACTAACGCGCCAGCCCCTTGGGGGAGGTGATGGCACCAGAAAATGCGCTGCTTCCAGGTTTTATCTGTTGGGTGTTATGGACATATGCTTGCTTGCTTTCCTTTTCTTTCTTTCTTTTCTTTCTTTCTTTCTTTCTTTCTTTCTTTCTTTCTTTCTTTCTCTCTTTCTTTCTTCTCCCTTTCCTTTTCCTTTCCTTTCCTCTCCTTTCCTTTCTTTTCTTTCTTTCGAACTTAAGTGTACGTGAATAGTCGTTTTTTGACCATTTCCGGGGAGCCAGGGTGTTTTACATTTTGCGGCTCGATTCATTGTTAGCTGTTGAGCTGAGGAGTCAGCTTGTTTTTTCAGGCTTGTGGGAGAGCTTCCTAGGTAAAACAGCTGCTGTAATTAAAGAGCAGATAGATAGTTTGAATCCGTGTCTCTTTTGGGATCTAGTTTTTTTGCTGAAATGATTTTATGCAATAGGAATACATTATTTTCAGAGCCAGACATTTCGGTAGAGTAGACTTAAAGGGTTATTAATATTAAGCCTGATTTGTAACTACTCCATATAAAAATGTAATCAAGAAGCTTAAGTGTTTATTTCGCTTGGTATATCATCTGGAGAGCTTTATTTTTAAATTTGCTGAATTCTACTTTAAAATATGAAAATTCTGGACTCCTTTGTTAGTATGACTTCAATATCTACAAAAGGTTATGCTTTTTAAAACTGTATTTCTCTGCTTTTAAGTCGGATTTCCATTTCCATTTGAAGAAATCATTCATTTGAAACTTGGAACCATGAATATTAGAAGAAATTCCTAAGAATTTAGACTGCAAATAGTTTTAGACTTAATGTAGTTCTTCAGCATGTATATATTTTACATGCTACTCACCACCTAACAGGGTGAGTGTGAATTTAAAATTGATAGATAAAAATGCTGGATTTAATTGATAGTGGGTCTAAAAGTAAATAAGAAAAACGTTGAAAGAGTTGAAGAGAGATTTCTCCGAGAGGAAGAAGATAATTAGCATGTGAAAAGATAACCTCTTTAAAAAGCAGTGAAATGAAAACCAAAAACACAGTGTCTTTTCTGTCTTCCAGAGTGGCAAAAAAATTAAATGCATAAACTTTAACTGTTGGTGGTCTTGCAAAGCAACTCTTTGACAGTTATTGGCGGAGTGTAAATTAGAACTTTGGAAAACAAGTTTGACGGTATCTCCTACTTCTTCTGGGCTCATATTCTGGACCTGAGCTTCTCAAACTTGACTGTGCCTGCGAATCAGTCCCTCGGGGACCTTGTGAAAATTCAGATTCTGATTCAGTAGTTTTGGGGTGGGCCCAGAAATTCAGCATTTCTAACAAGCTCCCAGGTGATGCTCAGGCCGCTTGCCCCAAGTCTTAGTTCTGCCACTTCTTGGAAACGTGATTGTTGATACCACATATATCCTCAGGTTTCGTTATTTGTACAGTGAGGAGATTAAAAGTCCTTGCATATCTAAAATACTATAATTTTACCTGTGTTAGGGATTATACATGAATTTAGGTCCATTGGCCTTCTTAGAAATTTTTTTTCCCCGCTGGCTCCATTTTTTCTTAAAACATGTCATTTAAAAGAAAATGCAAAAATTTTACTATCTTATGAGAAGTGAAAGGAAGAGGTAAATAAGTTTAGGTAGGGAAGTTTAAAGCATAAAGAAATGTTTTTTAAAGCCCCAAACTTGACAACCCACTTCCTGTTTTTTTTTTTTTAAGTTTACTTATTTTGAGAGAGAAAGAGAGTGTGAGCAGGGGAGGGGCAGAGAGAGAGAGAGAGAGCGTGCAGGCACGAATCCAAGCAGGCTCTGCACTGTCAGCACAGAGCCCAACATGGGGCCTGAATCCATCAACCATGAGATCATGACCTGGGCTGAAACCAAGAGTCGGATGCTTAACCGAATAAACCACCCAGATACCCCCCACTTCTTGGTTTTTTTTAAATAGCTATCTCATGCCAAAGCAATGCTGTGATGAGAATTTATAAATATTACTTGATAGGGTTTCTGCTGACCCTGGACAGATTTACAAGTGACTTATGATTTTCTATTAATATTTATAATTTCCTTCCAGATGCCATTCGTGCAATATTAGTGTACAGTCAAAGTGTAGAAGAACTTTTGAGGCGCAAGAAAATCCACCGAGAAGTCATATTTAAGTACTTGGCAACACAGGGGGTTATTATACCTCCAGCTACTGAAAAACACAATCTTATTCAGCATGCAAAGGATTACTGGAAAAAGCATTTACAGCCGAAATTGAAGGAAACACCAGAGCCAGTTAAGACAGAGGACATTAGGCTCTTTCAACAGGTAAAATAGATCTTATAGTTATATCGTAAGACATAGTTCTGTCTAAAGTCTTTAGATAATCCTAGATCTGCGGGAACATGGCTAATAATATTTTGGTTTCTATGATTTTAGTTTTACTCCATTTCCTTTGCATCCTACAGGAAGATCAGTAAAGCACTTAAAAAAAGGAAATATTTCTGACATGTAGTAATATATATAAAAGATTATATTGATTTGTGAGGAAAAAATGCTTTTATCACTTTATCAAATGAGGACTATTGGTTTTACAAAGAGAGTGGGTAAACTGCAGTTTCAATTTTAATTTAGCTTCTGATTCACTGTAGTGTTTTTGTACACTTTAAAACAATGCTATTATAAGCCTTCTCTCATTTTGAAGACTTTCTTTGATTTTAAATTGATATTAGATTGTAAAAATTCAGTGAGAAAAACAAATATTTTTTACATTTGATTTTTCTTTTTAGCTAGAAAAAAATCCTTTTGTAATAATTTCCTTTGGCTGACATTGGCTGTTTCAATTTCTTTGTATCTCCACTGTACATTTTAGATGCTGTGTGAATATATAAATGTTGGTTTAATGAATGCTAAGTAATTTGCCAATTTTAAACTATATACTCTGAATTACTGAAGTTTTACAATGAGAAGTATTTGCTTTCATATTAGGAAAGAATCTAAGCTTTTTTAATGTGCCAAAAAAGGATGTAATAACCTTTGCTTTGAAAAAAAGAGCAAGACAATATAAAATTAATCCCAATCCTAAAAAGTAATATATTTCAATCATACTAGAATTGTCTGTTTAAAGATAGTGAAAATGCTCATTTATTATGTACGCTATTGTGCAGTTGATAAGCAACAGCATATGCATTTAAAGCATACAGTTTGAAGGTTTTGACAGACATTTGTGAAACCACTGCCACGATAAGAGAAAATGCTTATGTAAATCATTATTGACTATTCATGCTGATATTTTGAGAGGTTTTGTAACCTTAATTTCTTAGCTGAATTTTCATATGTTTAAGCTGGGAAATTCTAAAATGATTTTTTCCCTTTTTGGAAAAACACTTGACTGTGCATGATAGTTTCAGTGAGTTCACCTGTAGTTCATTTAACTTCTGCTGGACTCTGTATATTCAAACTTAGCTGTAAAGTTGGCCAGATAGAAAAAATATGAGAACTAACCTTAGTTTTATTTTATATTTTATTTCTCTTAATCAGCAGGAAAAAGAAGATAAAAATGCTGAAAAAGTTGATTTTCGTCGATTGGGAGAAGAATTCTGTCACTGGTTCTTTGAACTTCTTAATTCTCAGAATCCTTTTCTGGGACCACCTCAAGACGAGTGGGGGCCACAGCACTTCTGGCACGATGTCAAGCTTAGGTTTTACTACAACACCTCTGAACAAAATGTGATAGACTACCATGGTGCAGAAATTGTAAGCCTTCGTCTGCTGTCACTAGTGAAAGAAGAGTATCTTTTTCTCAGTCCCAACCTAGATTCCCGGGGACTGAAATGTGCTTCTTCTCCCCATGGTCTAGTAATGGTTGGAGTTGCTGGAACTGTCCACCGAGGGAACACTTGTTTGGGCATTTTTGAACAAATTTTTGGACTCATACGCTGCCCTTTTGTGGAAAATACTTGGAAAATCAAATTTGTCAATCTGAGAATTATTGGAGAGCATTCTCTTGCTCCTGGAACATTAATGAAACCAGCGATTACATTCGAACCTAGTGATCTAGAGGCCTTTTATAACGTAATTACTTTATGTGGTACCAACGAAGTTCGACTTAATGTAAGGCAGGCATTGGATAGTGGAACTGGGGACCAAGCGTTATGCAGTGGTGATGAGGCATTGTTGAACAGAAGAGAACTGAGTTTACCCAACCCTCTAAAGCATTGAGCACTGTATATCAGTCTAAAAAAACCTTCTATACAGAAACTCTTCCAAATATCACATCAGTAATGTTTAAGTGATATCAGATGGGGAGGATTGCTCTATTTCAGTTGAAATATCTTTCTTGACTACAGACTAATATGTGAATACTTGCCTCTTTCTACCTGAGTTGCAGCAAATGTTCTGTGAGCTTAATGCACTTCATCAAATAAATCCCACTTTAGATGGTATAACTAATGGTGTGCCTTAGAAACCAGGTAATACTTTCATTTTATTTAGTGCACATTCTAATATCTGTACTTTTCATGTGAGAGAGATTTAATGTAAACTCAAAAGTTATTTTAGGAAACTTGAATAACATTCTCACACAAAACGTCCAGTAATTTAGCAGGTAGATAAAAATTTACTTTGCCTTTTTAAAATTTGAGGAACATTTTTCAAAAGTTAACTATAGTAGTCCAAACTGATCTAAGCCTTCAGCTAATAGTTTTATAGAGCATTTATTATAATATCATATAAAAGAAACATACTGTTGAAATTTTTAAAAAGGTGTGCCCAGTTCCTTTAACTGTTTTCCTCTTGATTGATCTTGGAAGAGCTGACAAAAACCCAAAAAGCAAAACACACATATACAAATTTATAACATGGGATATCTATTATATACATATAGATATAATCCCACATCGTAAATTAAAATTATTAGGATTTTTCACCCCTAAATTGTTAATACTAGGTTTGAATTACAAGAATAAATTGCCGGATTAATTACATAGTTGCTTTAGGGTTTAAATTCTTCATCAACTGGCAACTATTTGCTGATCTTGGATTTAGTTAGTAATTTTAATTTACAAAAATGCTATATGGAAAAAATTCAACTGGGAATTTTTGTGATGATGTGCTGTAAATGTTAAATATTTACCTTTAACTCTTCTTATGATCATCTAGGGTAACAATTTTTGGAAGCAAGAGGAAAAACTCATCTTTTTTTGTTTTTTTAATGCCATGCCTTTATGAGGAGTACAAATTGATACGTCTTAAGATAAGAACTTAATAAAGGAGGCGAATTCCTTGTCTGCTCTAAAAATAGTATATTGTTTAGATTTAAAGCCAGGTTATGGTTTTCTCCTTTAAGTATAGAGTATCATTATAACATGTACTCAATAAATATCCTAAGTAAAGGATAAAATTATAAAGTATTCCCATCTGTTTTCTTTTTGGCTTGATGTCGAATACTGCAGAAATATTACCACAGATGCTTAGGATGGGCTGAAGTTGCCTCTAGCTACCTTCAGTATTAACTTTTTTGAATTTGTGTAATGCTCCAGTCAGGTTGCAATCTCTGTTCTTTTAATCAACCTTAGGAATTTGAAATCTTCCTGACTCTCTCATTTGAGGATTGGCATTATGATTTATTTTCTGTGAAACCCCACAGCTGGGCAACACAGTAGGACCTAATGTTTAACCAAATGGGTGAAAGAATGAGCGAAAGAACCTTACATACTGTGTACAAGACTTTTCTGCGTCTAGATTTTTTCTGGTTCTTATCACTGGTAGTTTTTTGATCATTTCATCTGTTTGAATTTCATACATGGATACACAGAAACTTTTAGGATCCAAGCTAACTCTGATTTGGGGGAAATTTTAACCTTTTAAAATTTACTAAATTTAGAAGCCCAGGGGTCAGAATGGGATCAACTGGAAGGGCCTAACCATTATAGAAGTGTATTCTTTTCTGTTCAGAGAAAGAAGACCTGGAGATTCTTGAAATTTATTCATGAAGTTTAAAGTTTGGTCAGGTCTTTGAGAAGGTCCCAAAGCACAGTGCAGATTGAACTCTACTTTTAGTACCATCCATTTGTTTTGTTTATGTTAGGGAATGACAGCCTAGCTTTAGGTCTTTTTTGCTTCATTTCACCCTCAGCTGGAGATTGAAAGTTGTTGGAGTCAAGTAGTAAAGAATACAACACTCTGCACATAATTCATAGTAATTGACTAGTCAAGCCAGAGGGGCAGCTGGTCTTTATTTAATGTAGACTGATTTGCCATAGCCTAATAATAGGTCATACATCAAGTACCTGTTCTCATTAATGTAGCTTAAAGTAATAGTTACACTGGGATGTTTTATTAGTATCTAGAATGCCAAAAACAATTTCATGATTCTTATTAACTAAAATACCAAATAATACAAAAAAGCCATCTCTATTTTATGAAATCAACTTGCAAAAGACCAACATAAGAAATGTTCCTATATTTTCAGAAAGGTAATATTCTTATGCTAAAGGAAGGCTAGTTACCGAGTGCCTGTAAGAAATTGTAATAGCACCAGGAAAAGATTTAAAGAATAGTGACTTGGGGGCGCTTGGGTGGCCCAGTCAACTAAGCATCCAACTTCGGCTCAGGTCATGATCTCACAGTTCATGGGTTCGAGCCCCACATCAGGCTCTGCTAGCAGCTCAGAGCCTGGAGCCTGCTTCAGATTCTGTGTCTCCCTCTCTCTGCCCTTCCCCTGCTTGCTCTCTCTCTCTCAAAGGTAAATAAACATTTAAGTAAATTTTTTAAAAAAGCATAATTAAAAAAATAATCAGCAATATTGTGTTTTAACAAAATGGCTTTTATGGCTAAGTAGATGATAAAAATGAATGAAAACTATAATGTTTTTATTAGCATCTGTATTCATACATTTAGATATCTTTTTCTTCACTAGTTCTTAATTGGGCTGTGGCTAGTGGTCATCAGCTTTTGAAAAATGAGAGCTGTATGTTCTTTCTCCCCAGGAAAAAAAATGTGTTTGCATATATTTTACAATTTTTGCATTATTTCAATGGGTTTATAGGCTTCCCTAAAGCACATCTGTGAATCCTATAAGGATCCTTATACTCCATGTTAAAATCCTAATAATAGTTTTTCTCTCAGGTTATTCTTGGATACTAAAATTATTTTTAGAAAATTTCATACCCTTGCCAGAGTCCCGAAGCTGGAGGACTAAATCTTTATGAATGAAAGGGTAATCTCTAGGAAATCTGTTTATGATAATTGTTAATTTGTGGATTTTGTTTTTCAAAAGATGTCAGATATTAAAACCCACTGAAATACTGTCAAGTGAAACAAAAATATTCAGAGTTCATTTTATTTTGGCAAGATACATTTAATGAACACACTTCAGAGACAGTGTGAGAGAAAAATGTGAAAAGTATTAAAAGAATTATCTAAATCTTTACAAAAAATTATCCCAACATGGTTATTTGGTAGTGATTGTATACTGCTAATTTTGAAGGTTTTAAAAATAGGATCTCACCTTACACCATTCGTTCTCACCTCCCCTTACCCCACCCTATTTGTAATCTTTGTATATACTCAATTTCAATGCAGATAGCACAACTACAAGTGCTGGGAAATAAGACTTTTTGCATCAAGTTTATTTGGCATATATTTATGGAGCATCTATAATTTATAAGTTGCTGAGTCAAGCACAAGATAAAATAATATATCAATAGGTTATTTACCTAAACGTATGTTAAATTTCAGTTTCTGGGTTTAAATTTTTTTTCCCAATTTTTTTAAAGTTTATTTATTTATTTTGAGAGAGTGTGTGTGAGCAGGGGAGAGGCAGAGAGAGAGGGAGAGAATCCTAAGCAGGCTCCATGCTGCCAGCGCAGAGCCTGATGTGGGTCTTGAACTCACAAACTGTGAGATCATGACCTAAATTGAAACCAAGGGTTGGACGCTTAGCTCATTTAACCACCCAGGCGCCCCTCTGGGTTTAAATATCTTAAGGTGAGAACTACTTGAGGCCCCTTTTCAGAAGAGTGTGGTTATATCCTTTTGTATGGGTCAGGAAAAAAGAACACTTAGTTGAAATTTTGGATAGCTGTGTGGCCCTAGCTATGCCATATTGAGTATATCAGTGCAGAATATAGGATGTTTTGACAGACCACTTAGGGTTGGAAGGAAAATGTTTGCAATGCACTAAATCATTTTAGCTTTATTGTTTTCTCGTTTGAACCTTTCCAGTAGTCCTTCAGTAAAACATTAATATTAAAATAGTGTACTAGGGGCCTCTGGGTGGCTCAGTCTGTTGAGTGTCTGACTCTTGATCTCAGCTCAGGTCATCGTCTCACAATTCATGGGATCAAGCTCCGCATCAGGCTCTCTGCTGACAGTGTGGAGCTTGTTTGGAATTCTCTCTCTCCCTCTCTGCCCCTATCCCACTCAGTCTCAGAAATAAACTTAAAAAAAAAAAAAAGATGAAGTAATATATTTATGGTGAGGTATAGTATACTCCCAAATATTAAACCATAAACTCCAGAGTCATGTTAGTCATGAAATTATCTATTTCAGCTGCTGCTGTAATTAGAGTTTATTTACCTAGACATTAATAATTTCTTTGTTTTAGTATCTTTTACATATTTATAACATTAAAATTTCCTTAGAGTACAGCTTTTGTCCTATCTTCCATACTCAGGCTTTCAGTAGTGTTGTACTACCTCCAAAATAAAGTCCAAGTTTTATAATCTGGTTCTTATCACCACCTATGTTTGGTTTCACTCATTTTTCATGCATTGTTTGGTCCAGCCAACAGCTGTTATTAAGTAGTCTTAGTATTTGTCCTGTATTTTTACTTAGCCCTTTGCTTTTATTGACAGTACTTGACATACAGTGGTTCGATGAAGGATTTTTCAACTTTACAAAGTTTTCAATTTCAATTTACAAAATTGAAATATATTCAATAAAAATGATACTTCTTTTAAAAGTTTTATTTATTTAATCTCTACATCCCATTTGGGGCTCAAACTTACAACCCCAAGATCAAGAGTCACATGCTCCTTTGAGCCAGCCAGGCACTCCAGTAGAAACAATACTTTGAAGTTTGAATTTTGTTCTTCTCACAGACTGGAGATATGGGGGACAATAGGTGCTGGGTGGCAGCAGGGAACCGCATCTCCCAGTTAGCCATGCAATCACAAGGGTAAGCAGCCAATATACTTAAGATCCTTCTGTATCCATGTGGTCATTGTTTTTCACTTTCATACAGTATTCAATAAATTACATGAGATATTCAATAACCTTATTATAAAATAGGCTTTGTGTTAGATGATTTTGCCCTATTGTAGGCCAATATAAGTGTTCTGAGCACATTTAAGTGAGGTTAGGCAAAGATAAGATGTTCAATAGCTCCTAACCTATTAAATACATTTTCAACTTAATGGTATATTGGGTTTCTTGGGACATAACCCCATCATAAGTCAAGGTAGGTCTATACAAAATAGTTGGGAGTTTAATTTTTTTTGTTGTTGCAGTCTGATAATATAGAATTAGAAACTGGAAATTTCTTTAAGTCAAGCATTTTTTCTCTTTAGGTATTTTGTGTACATTATCTAGAATAATTTTTCCCTAGCTTTTTGGTGACTGCTTAAGTTTTATCTTTGAGGAGTTGTCTTAAATGTTTTCTTCCAAGTGGGCCCTATTGTTAATATTTATAAGAGCACCTTGTTTATTTTAGTCTTAGCACTTTAAATATTAATTTACTAGTTAATCTCCCCAACTAGATTTTAAACTGAGAGCAGAGACTGTAGCGGTTGGGCTTTCATTTTATTTCCATTGCATTGCACAGAGACTAGGTATTCAATTGATATTTATTAAATATATAAATAAGGAAAATGTGATACTTTTTTGGAGTCATATTCCTGGTCCTTTACCTGTCTGCTAATGACAGTGTCTAGCATATGTATTAGGTGCTCAATAAATATTTGTTTAATAAAACCAAAGTTATCTTTCTGAATAAGGATATATGAGCTCTAACACAATCAACAATGCTCTGTTAGATAGGATTACTAAAGTTTTATTATGCTTTTGTAAAAGATGAAACGAAGGCCCCAAAAGTTAAGTAATGTGCTGAAGTTCACATAGTTTTGTTGTGGTTTTTTTCCCCACCTCTGGCTTCTTTTGTGTGTTAAAATTTTAAACTACAAAGTCTATGTTTTTTTCTTGCACTTTATTTCTAGTCTGACTATTGCTACTACCTTATTTTGAAAGAATGTAAACTCTAATTCTCAATTTCTTCACATGTAAAAATGAACAGTTAGATTAGATGATATCTAAACTGCTATTTTGAGGTGACATGGATTTGTGCATGTATGCCTTCCTGGCAACTAAAGAATATTACTTTTAAAGGAATTTGTAGTTCATTAAGTTGAAGAAATTCTTTATAATTTTGCTTGTTCATAAATCACTCTTATTGAGAAAACACTTCTTATTCTTTTTTTGTAACAAATACACATTTGTAAGTGTATTGTGTGTGTATTTCAATTTACAGAGCGAAAAACAAAAGGATGAAAGTATTACACATCATATCTAGAATAGAAAAGGAAAAAAGTATGAAGCCTTTAAAATAGTTTCCTATTTTCTAATCACTAGAAATGCTGAAATTGTTTGAACTACTGTTGTGTGAATCTTTTTTGCTCTTACATATGTTCAAACTGTATTTCCATGTTTTAGTTGAAAAGTGCAGAGTGCTTGACAGAAGACCAAATTATAGACTGCCAATAACGTCTAGTAATATTGTAGATATTGATAAAATAATCAGTTACTATATAGATGATTCCTTCAAAGAGACTGAGTAATAGAATTGGCAAACATTTAAGAGTGACACTGGAGAGGAGTGGCAGATTTGGCATAGGATTTTTTTGTAGGAAGCATGGCCCTACATGGGTGCTGCTCAGAAGGTTATTAAAAGTTATTCTAGGAAGTTTAATGAAAATACTGTTGAGCAAAGACAGGAGGTTTCATACTGTGTGGACTGTGCTGATGGGAATAGTATCGCATCACAATAGAATGAGCTTAGAGTACAGAAACAAGATAGCAGTAGAAAAGGTCAGCGTGTAGAAAAGGTCAGGCTTTCATTCTGGGACTCGTAGCAGAACAATCATAAAATTGAACTCATAGGAACTAAGAATTGCAGAATAAGTTGTAATTTGAATTCTAAAAACAGCCCTCAGCTAGAGCAAGAGTTTAGGACTGAGAAAAAAGTTGATTTTAAATAATGTATCAGTGTGTTTTCTCTTAAACAGTCTTCTTTCAATTTGGTAAACCATTTATCAAGCACTTACTATGTATTTTAACAGAAGACACTTGGTACTTAAGTATTTTTTCTAGTTTCTTACGCTTTTCTTACTTTGTTTAACTTACATTAACATTTAGTGTTTATTAAAAGAATTTATTTTATTAGAAATTGTTTCTCTCTGCTCTCTCATTGATCCCCTTCTAATTACTCTAACCATTGTCATCTTCTGGTACTTACTCCGAACTGTAGATGAAGCCCTGACCTTTGGATTAAAGCAATGCCGCTAAAACGATGGTGATCCTCAGTGACTAGTTGGCAGTTCCAGAGGGAGAAAAATGCACTGAGAAAATTTTTTTCCATATCACACATACTTTGGAAATTTTATGCACCTAATTCACATATTTAGCAATTTTTATAGGTAAATTAAAATCTTAGTTTTTAATAGTGTTATGTTAGTGTGCATTAGATGCGTATGTAATGACATGAACTGTGTTGATCAGTTTATCACAGCCAGCATGAAGTCAACAGTGTTTATTTTCCCTGATGTACTTTCCTGTTAATTTTAATGCTTGCTAGATTTGCATTTTATGGTTTATACTCTTATCCCCAGTTCACAAAATGAGTCATTGAAAAGTGATCAGAATCATGTCATAATGTGAATGCAGAATTAGAATCCATGTGCTATGGAAGAGATTCTGTGAGTATGAAGTTTTTAAAACTTCAGCTGAACCATATAAAGAAGGACAGTGATGAAAATCTGAACTTTTGACCTGTAGTCCATTCACCGCTGGTTAATAGTGCATGGCCTGTCAAGTATATGCATGTCACCATCAAAGGCTTCACCTCATTTTTGAAGCACATTGGTTTCTCTGGTAAATGAATTTGGGTAATTTTATTTTTCCTGAACCAAGTGTAAAATAATACATCCCAGTTTAAAATTTATCATGCAAGATGAAGAGTTCTGAATTACAGAAGTACCATTCAGAGTTGGCATTTCTTAAAATGAAACCAAGTTTCTGTCCCAGCACCTGGCACAGCCCACTCAGGCTTGGTGGCAGGAAGCCACCTCACTTCAGATCATCACCAGAGTTCCTCCCTTAGTATGGCCCTGCCTTAGATTTGTCACTTAGACACTAAACCATGTTTTAACATCATGTCTTTTTTTTTTTTTTTTTTTTTTTTTTTTGAGAGAGAAACAGCATGAGCAGGGGAGGGGCAGAGAGAGAGAAGGAGACACTGACTCTGAACCAGGCTCCAGGCTCTGAGCTGTCAGCACAGAGCCCAATGCAGGGCTTGAACTCCGGAACTCAATATCATGACCTGAGCTGAAGTCGGATGGATGCTTAACTGACCACCCAGACTCCCCTAATATCTCTTGCCTTCACGATTACGTCCATTTTTAAATTTGTTTTCTGCATCATGTTGTCAGATATAATCCTCGGAAATAATGCACACTAGCCTCTGACAACCATAAAGCAAAACCTACATGTGGGTCTGAACTTAAAAGACTCAGTTCAAATATCAAATCTGTAAGAAAAAGCAATAATTAAAAAAAAAAGCCATCGTTGCTGAGTAGCTGGTAAAAACAAAAACAGTCTCAACATTTAATAAATATAATCAGAGAATACAAAACAATCTACAGGAAAAGTTCTGTTAGAAAACTACATAATTCAGTGACAGACGGCATGGAAGAACAATTACTGTTGTGTTCTAGAGGATATTTTGCAGACAGAACCACCGATGTGCAGTGTCTGAATCATTTGGCATTATGTGTATTACATATAAGAGTGAGAAGTCCTTAGCAACATATTGTTCTATTCATCCCTGAAAACCCATAAATATAGAAAACAAAATTTATACTGGGAAATGCTTTGGTGAGGACCAGACAAGGATCTATCACAGTCTTTGATGATGGAATGTATGCTAGCTATTTGGGCAGAAGTGAAGGTGGTTGTTAGGTAAATAAAAGGGTCCTTTAAAGTCAATCAACTCATCCCTTTCTTAAGAGATTAGTTATCAATAGCAAACCATCAATATGTTAAGTAAGTGTTGAAAGGAATAAAAAATACAGTCAGATTTTATCACTTGAGACTATACTGTTTTTATAATGCTGTATGAAAAAGTGAGCAGGAAGTTGCAAAACTTTTTTCCTCTGATATTTTCTGCTTGGAGGAAAGGTATTTGGAGAGGTTTTGAGATAGGAACAGAAACTAGGGGCGCCTGGGTGGACCTTAAGGGTCCAACTTCTGCTCAGGTCACGATCTCACAGTTTGTGAGTTCGAGCCCAGCCTCGGCTCTGTGCTTGCAATGTGGCGCCTGGAGCCTGCTTTAGATTCTGTGTCTCCCTCTTTCTCTGCCCCTACCCGACTCGCACTCTGTCTCTCTCAAAAATAAACATTACAAAATAATTAAAAAACAGAAACTAAAAACATTTCTCTGAGACATTGTTAATGTCATAAAGGGAATTTCTTTGACTTTAGGTACCTTGCTTACATGGTATATCAATCCACTCTTGAAGAGATATCTGTCCAGATTAATAGCGTGAGTTGTAATGGCAAGGAGATCAGATTGTATTAGGATTGCACAACTTGTGCAAATGGCTCAGTTCTTCAGAGCTTCATCTCCACCTCTACCCCAATCTTATTTTCTTGGCTTACTATAGAAACATAGTATGTTTGGTGGCATACTTAAAACCACATTCAAATACTGCAACATAACATGAAAGGATACTTTCTGGACAGATTGGAAACCCCTTTAATAACACTATCTGAAGTAGATTTTTCTTTTGGTGATTTTAGGTAAGATTATTCTGATAGAAAGTGTGTGACTATAAAAGAATTTTATGTGTGGATCAATAAGAAAAACCAGAAGTTTTGTAAATCACATACCTGTTCTTAGAATACTAGAATAGTGACTGGCTCCCTCTATGTGACCATAGGCATGAAGAACAGAATTGTGGAGAAAAAAATAATCTGCTAGAATATAGAACATTCTTACAGAGGTTCAACAAATTGTACACTAAAAGTTTATGCTGATCTGACCTTACTGTTTTTTGGTTGCTTTTTATTTTTTTATTTTTTTAATTTATTTTGAGAGAGAGTGAGCATGCGAGTGGGGTAGGGACAGACAGAAAGAAAGGGAAGTGAGAATCCCAAGTAGGCTTTGCACTGTCAGCACAGAGCCGGATGTGTGGCTTGAACTCACAAACCATGAGATCATGACTAAACCAAACCAAGAGTCTGACGCTTAACTGACTGAGCCACCCAGGCACATTGGTTGTTTTTTTTTGTTTGTTTGTTTATTTTAGTTTAGTTTTGTTTTGTTTTGTTTTAAAGCAGTAATCACCTTTTTACCCAGGCAATTTAACTGAAATCATCACCTTAATTATTTTTTTTTAGCAACCATTCCATGCCCTTATTTTCTGTCCTTTCATTATCCCTGTATTCTGGTAATTTGTTAGAGATCATTTCATTATTTCCTTTTACCTTCAACCCAAATAAGACATAGTTTTAAATATTTTTGGTACTGGAGTGAAAAAACTTGAAACTTTCTTTTGTTCACATTCTATGAATTATAGTTTCATTTTTTTATTAAAATTTTTTTTTGTTTATTTACTTTGAGAGAGAGGGACAGAGCACAAGCAGGGGAAGGGCAGAGAGAGAGAGAGGGAGAGAATCCCAAGCAGAGCTGTCAGCTCTGCTATCAGCACAGAGCCTGATGTGGGGCTCAGTCTCACAACTGTGAGATCATGACCTGAGTCAAACTAAGGGTTGGACAGTTAACTGACTGAGCCACCCAGTCACCCCTGCTAAACTTTCTTCAAAATTATTTGGTTTCAACAAAATTAAAGAAAAACCGAGTTAAGTTTTTATCTGGTCTTTCAGTAAAAATAAATGTTGGCAATAAATCACTATCTGATTTTTTTTCTTTTCATATGAAATTTACATACATTAAAATGTACAAATCTTACTTAGGAATATGTTCAAAATATTGGCTGATATTATAATTTCATTCCTCACTACTTGTTAATATATTCATGATTTCTGATGCTTTTATACTAAAAAAAGAATAGAATTGAGCACAAGTGCTGACTATAAGCAGTAAACCTCTCATTACCTTACAGGTCTCCAGTAATATGTGTGAACCAGTTATATTGTTTTGATCAATTTCATAATACTAAAAATGGTGACAATCCAGTTGAAATGTTAGCACTTAAAACATTCTAGGGAAATTTTTAAAAACTTACGATCATATTTTTGTTGCCTAGAAGTGTACAGTGATCAATAAGTCTTTTAAACAGTATATCATATTGGGATAAAATTTAGTGAGAGAACTGGAATAAAAGTACAAACTAAAAAAAGAAAAAAAGGATAAAATAGAGGAGTACAAGTAAAAACCTCTGTAACTGTAAAGGGGAGCGTGTTTGTAAATATGTAAATAGGTACTGGTGGGTATAGAATTCAATGAAGTTGGATATGTTTTTAAAAGAGTTATTTAACATTTTTATTTTAAATAATGGAGATTATGTCTTTTCAACTATTTAATAACAATGAAATATTTCAGTTGTTTACTCAATATTTATGAAGGGTTAACATTTGTGGATATTCTTTTAGGGAATATGCAAGCAAATACATTTGAAAAGCAAAACTTTCTATCATCTAACTTGGCCTTCAGTTCCATGACCCAGATAGATGTTTGGGAGGAAAAACACTTTTTACTTGTACTTTAGATATGTGGTAACATTTTCTACAATAAATATTAGGACAAAGTGTGAGTACTCTATAGAATATTTAAAATCAAGGGGTTCCTGGGTGGCTCATTATGTTAAGTGCTGACTCGATTTTGGCTCAGGTCATTATCTCACAGTTTGTGGGATCGAGCCCTGCTGTCAGCAAGGAGCTTGCTTGGGATTCTCCCTCTCCGCCCCTCCTCCACTTGCCTGAGTGCATTCTTTCTGTCTCTGTCTCCCTCTCTCAATAATTTTTTTAAAAGTATTTCAAAGCAAAACATATACAAAAACTCAAAACAAAACTTCCAGGAGAATTTTTTTTCTTTTTCTGATTAGAATTGAAATGTTCTGTGTTTATCTGATTTTAAGATGCTATTGGTTATAGGCTGCACCATTGATTCAATTACTTTTTTTGGTGCTAAAAATTAGCATCACTCTCAATGGATGTATAGAGGTAAGAAAGCCAATGTCAGAAATGTTAAAATAAGAGTATGTATGTGTGGGTGGGTGGGTAAGATGCAGAGTGTTTTAAGATTAAAGAAATAAACTACATATACACAACAGGTTGTTAAATAACAGGTTTAAAATGTTTATTTTTATGTGGCAAGGTTTAATCCGATGTGACTAAACTTTGTCAGTTTTAATATAATTAATGAAAGCACACAAATGCTGAGTCATTATTATTGGCATGAAGTCGTGCTGGGCACTGAGGTTACACAGAAGTATAGAATATGACCAATTTTTTTTAATGTAAACAAGAAAATTTAAGAGAAGACAGCACAGTTGATTCTAACAATATGGAAGCATTCATAGATCACAGAACAGATTGAACTGCAAATGAAGAGCAGGACTTAGACCCATGTAAAACAAGAGAGCTGGTTTTGCTCTATAAGGCAGAGTTGAGTAGTTGTGACAGACCATATGGCTTATGAAGGGGTTTGGAATGAGCCACCCTGAAATGTACCATGTTAGCATGTAGATTACATTGAGCTGAAGTGAACCAAGGCCCAGAAATCTCAGGAAGAGAGTTTTACCTTCCCTTAATGCCTGAAGGAACTTAGAAGTGATGTAGGCATGCAGGTCTGGGGACCCAAAGGGGGTCCCATGGGACCAGCCAAGAGGGTCCTGGGCTATGTGCAGGTTAGAAATCAAGTGCAAGCCAGCAGGAAGTGAGACCAGAGTTTATTTAAGATATAGAGAGAGTGCAGCTACAGATAGAGTGTACATTCTAGTAGGAAAGTAAAAAAACATGTAAAATATAACAAGATTAGATGGCGATATGTCCTATTGGTAAAAAACAGACAAGAGAGTTAAGTTGTAAAGGGGAAAGCTTATTAAAAAATAAGTTATTTTTTATATGGAATGGTGGGGGAAACTTCCCTAAGAAGGCAACATTTAAGCAGAGTAGAAAGTGGTACAGGCATGAACAATGTGGCTATCCAAGTAGAACAGCAAGTAGAAAAACCTTGAGCAGATTTGAGGAACATCAGGGAGACCAATATAGCCAGAATGAATCAGCGAGCAAGAGGCAGAGTAGCAGGAAATTAGAGGTAGCAAGGGGGCACAAAGCCAGGGCCTAAAGTTTATTATGAGAATTGTGGTCTATACCCTAATTACAATGTGAAGCCACTGGAGGATTCTGAACAGAGTAGTATGATCTGACATTTTTGAAAGGATCCTTGAGATGAGAAAGAGAGGACACACAGCTGGGTAGAAGCAGTGAGACCAGTTAAGAAGCTATTTGCAGTAAATCAGGTGAGAGATAACTTAGACCATGGCAGTGGCAGTGAAGGTTGTAAGAACTAGTCAGACTCAAGATATTGTTGGAAGGGAGAGCTGACAGTATCTCTTGATGGAAAGACAAGGAGAAGAGGGAATGATGACTCCAGAGTTTCTGGCCTAAGCACTTGGGAGGAATCAGTTGCAATGAATGAAGATGCAAGCATATGCAGGAGAGCCTAGCTGGGTTGGGAGTGATGTGGAGAAAGACTAGGAGTTTGTTTTTGTGCTAATTTGAGACGTTTACTACACGTCTAAGTGGAGATAATCAAGTTTGCAGTTGACAATGAAATAATGATACCCCTCGATTTTCTCAAGCAGTGTCTGAAAGCTGTCAAGAAGGCCTAAAGTATGTGTTTGGAGAACAGACCCCAATCAAAGGCATACATTTGGAAATCATTAGCATAAAGATGTGATCTAGTATGAATTTAGGTACTGAGGAAGTCTGAGGACTGACTTCTGGGTCCCTCCAAAGTTAAGAGGTCAGGGGAATGAGGGGTCATAAGAGAAATAGAGAAACAGCGGCTAGTTAAATGCAAGGAAAACCAAAGGAGGGTGGTGTTCTAAAAGCCCCTTGAGAAAATATTTCAAGGAGAAAGGAGTGAGCAAGTGTTTAAATGGTAAGTCATTGACTAGGGCCACTTTAGTGACAGACGGTAGGAGACTGAATTATATGAGTTCAAGAAAGAATGGAAGATATTGGAGTAATGAACGCTCCTTTACAAGAATTATGATCTAAAAGGGAGCAGAGAAATGAGGTAGTAGTTTGAGAGTGATGTAGAGTCCTGGGAGGTTTTTAAAGATGAGAGAAAAATTCTATCCTTATGGTAATGATCCAGGAGAAGTCAGGAGATTGGGGTTAACTACTGGTGTGATACTGGTGTGATATCCCAGAATAAGTCAGGTGGGAATGGGATTTAAGGCACAGTAGCAGGATTGGTGTTCGGAGCACAGACAGTTCATTCATATAAATGCAGTACAGCAGGAAACAATATAGTGAAGGCCGCAAGAGAACAAGCTTGCCAGTCCCAGTTGTGTGACCAGGAGCCAAGTTACTTTACCTCTCTATGCCTCTGGTCTCTCATTTGTGAAATGAGGGTAAAAAAGGTCCCTGGTTTATAGGGCTGTCATGGAGATTAAGTTAGCTGGCTTATGTAAAGTGCTTAGAATGATTTCTAGTGAATAGTCAGGGCTCTGTAGATGCCAGTTATTGTTGTTACAGCAAGAGGAAGAAAGGTACAAGTGAGCAGGCACAGATAGCAAGGGGGATGTGGTGGTAATGGGGGAATGAAGATACTCTTTTCTGATTGCTTTTATTCATTTGTTTATCTTTCATTAAAATAGGAAGCAAGGTCATTTGTTGGGAGTGAGGAGGGGAGTCAATGTTAGATCTTTGAAAAGAGGGAAGGAGAGGTGTGCACTAGTTGCGTGGGAGAGCAGAAATGTACCTGGATTAGGAAATGTAGTAGAATTTCTTGGTAACATTTTGTGCCAACTTGAGGTTATATAAAGATAAATTCAAAGTGAGAGATGGTTATACTTTACTCCTTCTGTGTTCTTCTTGAGTAGAGGTGAGGAGTGTGCATAAAGTTGAATTTAATTGGGGTTGGGATTTTGCCAGAAGAGTAAAATGAAGGAAAGGTAAGAGACTTGATGTACGCAAGAGAGTGATTATATAGCGATAGACCTTTGCTGGTTGCAAAGAAGGAAATATGGGACTAAAAAAAAACAAACTTGAAAGTGAAAAGATCATAGGATTAATGGACTATAGGCCTAAGGATTTCTGGAATCACAGCATTCAAGGTAGTAATTTGGAAATATAAGAGACAGTAGTTGGAAAACGTGATACTGAAATTGTTGTCAAGTAGGGGATGTAGTCCTAGGTAATAAAGTGTCAGGTATGCCAATGGGAGTGCATGAGGTCTTAGCTTGAGATGCCATAACAAAATACTATAGACTAAGGGGGCTTCAACAGCAGGAGTTTATTTCTCATAATTCTGGAAACTGGATGTCCAAGTCCCAGTCACCATTGGGGAAGGGCACATGGTCGCCTCCTTCCTGTGTCCTCACACAGCCTTTCCTTGGTGCATGTGGGTATAGAAAGAGAGGATGCAAGCTTTCTCATGTTGTTTTATAAAAGTACTAATCCCATCATGAGGTCTGTACCCTCATGAGCTCATCTAAACCTATAACCTAAAGGGCTCATCTCCAAATATCGTCACATCGGGGGTAGTGCTTCAGCATATAAAGTTGTGGGGGACACACTTCAGCCCATAGAAGATGAAGACAGAAGGCAGGATCCAATCATTGGAGTAGAGGAGAACAAGGAGCTGTGTGGCTGTTGGTTACTGGAGTGATCATCTATAAAATCATAAGAGCAGTGTTAGTGAAAGTAACTGTCAACTAGGATTTAAAATCCTTAAAGAAAGGGGGTTACCTAGGATCTGTAGATAATTGCAACAAGGAAGGTGTTATTTGGCATACTCTGATGACATGAAGTTCAGAGCTGAGTGTTTTTAGGAAGGAGTGAAGAAGAATGGTCACCTTCATGTCCACTGATAAGAGAAGTGTGAGAGGAAGTAGCTTCTATTTGAGGAAGCTTGCAGAGAAAGCAAAATCCTCAAGTTAGACAATGAACAAGAAGGTTAGAATAGAACATTCATAGCAGAGACCCAATGGGACATTTACAGAAAAAGATATTCTATTTACCTAAGTACAAAAAGCTTCACTGGCCTTGAGGGATCAGTTACCTTAATTTGGAAAGCTTTGGCCTTGCTTTTACAATTATTTAAGAATTGCCTTATTGTCTGATTTCTCATTTATCAATGTGAGTTCCTTATAATTAGTAAATAAAATAAGATGGTGAGTGCACTAGAGGAATCTATTTAAAGAAGCACAGTGGTAAATCTTTCCATAAAGTACCATGTTTTTCTGAATTTGATTTCTCATGTTCTCTTTCAACTGATAGATCTACCACAAGGAACAACTATGATTGTGATGAGGAGATCATCTACGCCAGCAGGGGGAGTGTTCAAGAACTAGAGGGTATGGGGGCAGATGGCAGCAGTGGGAGTTAGCAACTGTGCTGATGGCTGCAGCAAAGAGAATTTTAACCACTACTCAGGAGGGCAGCATTGGACCCAGATGCGGAAGGGATACTGAATCAGCATTTCTTTTTTCTTTCTTGTCTTGTCATTTTTTTTTTTTCATTGGAGTAGAGGAGAACAAGGAACTCTGTGGCTATTGGTTATTCTTTTCTCTCTCTCTCTCTCTCTCTGATGATGAGATGATGGCTAATGGCTATCTGTGAAAGGAAGTTCTGGACTGCCACTCTGTCTTACGCAAATCTGAGCAAAAGTGATTTTGCTCACCAAAAATAAGCAGTACTTTGCTGGAAGAGGGTATTCTGGAAGAATGGCTAACAACTTAAATATGAATGAGTAGAGATTTTTATAGCTAGTCAAGGTGGTGGAAGTGGAGGGAAAAAGTTTGCAGAATGTAAATGTTTAATGGTCTAAAAAGAATTGGCAAATGCTTGGTTCCAAACTCCTCCTCTGTCCTTCACCACCAAACCATAGCAGACACCAGTAATCAATCTTCCCAATCCTTCCCACTGAGCTCAAAGGGGGTCACACATTCTTGAATACATTTTTCCAGGCACCATTCCTAATCAATTGGCATAAGAAAAACAGGTAAAATCCAACCATCATCTCAGCTCTAGATGTTTTCTGTATTTCATGGGAAATACAGTATTCTTGTTATGTTCTTTAAAGAGAATCACACCCTTGAAACACAAAGTGGACATTTTTAAATATTGCTGATTTATTCAATAACATTTATTTTATGTTTTGACTATGAATTTGATTGTGTTCTATGAATGTGGGATATATTTTTCAACAGTTTGTACTGCAGATATGTTTATATAATGCCTCTGATATTTGAAAGATGATTATTTGTGCAGTAAATCCTCTGTGGTGATTATAGTGATTATATATAAGATTTGGTTTAATAATTTGAAACCTGTATTTCTAATATAATAATTACAATATATAAATAGACTTAGTTAATGACATTATTTTATGTCTAGCATTTACATACAAGTAACTATTTGTTTATATTTTTCTACTACTTGTGATTTCAGTGAGAAATTTATCTTGGTAATTTAAATATCTTTAATTAAAATTCCATTGAATATAAATAATGCATTTCATCATATAATTACATGGTTTAGAGTTTGGAGAGAACTTAGGGATTATCTATTCCACCCTAAAAAGTAATGCAGAAATTAACTTCTACAGTATTTCATTACAGGTAGTTACTCAAATTTCTCAAAATATATTTGGTAAGAAGGAGGTCACTGTCTTTCTAGATAGGTTCCCTCATCAAATATATATAGAGTATTATTGATGTTAGATGTATGGAGTCCACAAAGATGAAAAGCCATGAATCTTGCTTTCAAGGTAACAGCAAGTAAGCCAGGTATAATATGTATATAAGTAACCTCAAATTATCTTGTGCTCAGAGAATTCCACAGAAGATGCTGATTACTTAACTCAGTGTGTTCAGCATCTGAAAATAAATCTATTCAATATTGTCAATTCTACCTCCTATTTCTAAAGTTCTATAAACTACTCTGTATCTGTTTCCTTTTCTCCCTCATCTCCTATTTACTTCACAACCTACAGCAAGTTACCTTCTGCTCAAACTCTGCCACCAAAATTTCCTCTCAACAAGGTCATCAGTGACCACTTTAACTGCAGATTAAAACAAAAAAGTTTAGAGGTTTTTACTAGATCTTTTTGCTAAATGGAGTTGGAAAATTTCTTTGAAACTTTTCATTCCCTTGAAATCCATGACATGCTACTTTTCTACTTCTTTTTCTCTAGGTAACTAAAATAAGTAGTATCTTAGTGACAACAGCCTGATGTGTTTAATCCCTTTTATTTCATATCACCCAAAGCTTGGCACTTCCCAGATTTGTTGTCTTCCAGGAGAAGTTAGTACAGCCAGCCATAAGTCTTCAGCAGCAGTGTATTATAGACATTTTCTTTATGCAAGCATTCTTCAAAGGCACTTTGAAGGGGGAAAAATGAGGAAGATGTATGTATATTCTTAAGAAATTTACAATCTATTGGATACTATATAATCAAATTACTCTTAAGAAGTTTAAGGTACAAACTATAAAAGAAGTAGTAAGTACTATTTAGAGTTTCTTTTCTGGAAATATGGTCAGCAAGGCATTTAAAATAATTATTTAGTGGGACACCTGGGTGGCTCAATCAGTTAAGTGTTAGACTCTTGATTTCAGCTCAGGTCATGATCCCACGGTTTCATGAGTTTGAGCCCCACCCACATCGGGCTCTGTGCTGACATTGTGGAACCTGGTTGGGATTCTTCTCCCTCTCTCTGCCCCTCCCCTGTTTGCTCTCTCTTTCTCTCTCTCAAAAATAAATAAACATTAAAAAATAATTATTTAGGAGGATGGTAGAGATATTAACTTTAGAATTTATGGAATCATGTAGGTTAGAAGTTTAAAGATGATCACTAATATAAATCAGTAGTACAATTTTTAGGAAGTAGAATGAAGGGGAAATATGAACTTAACAGAAAATGAAGTTAAAATTCATTTTAAAAGCAGGACAGTTAGAAAATTAAAATGTTGGGAATAAGTTCAAGTATATTAGCAGCCATATAAATGTAAGTGTAATAAATTGCCAGTTAAAAGAAAAAGATGGTGAAACATTATACAATTTTTTTTAGCTATTAGTACTAATGATGATCCATATGGAAACAAATGACCATTCTACCTCCTGCAGAAGTCACTTCCATATGGTTTAATAAACAAAATGAGAAAAACAAAATTTTCAGTCTCAGAAAAAAATAAAGGAGAACATGTAATGACTGAAAGATAAAGAAGTATTTCTTAGATAAGACATAATAGCACAAACTATGGGAGAAAAGACAGTTAAATTGACTACATATGCATAAAATTATTTCAAATGTGTGAAGCATTATTAGACACTCATTATAAGCTATAGTAGCATTATTTTTTAAATTCTGTTTATCTAATGAAAACATAAATAAAAAAACTGGGAAGATAAGCCAAAATTGAACAAAGATATTTGAAAATATAAGAATGATACAATCTAGCATACACAATTTTTAATGTTTATTCGTTTTTGAGAGAGAGAGAGAGCGAGTGAGCATGAGTAGGGGACGGACAGAGGGAGAGGGAGATACAGAATCTGAAGCAAGCTCCAGGCTTTGAGCTGTCAGCACAGAGCCCAGTGGGGGCTTGATCTCATGAATCATGAGATCATGGCCTGAGCTGAAGTTGTATGCTTAACTGACTGAGCCACCAGACGTCCCTAGCATTCAGCATTTTTAAAAAGTACTAATATATATGTGAGGGAAAGACAACTTAATTGAAAAACTGGTAAAATAGATGAATAGGCAATTTTTAGGAGAAGAAAGACAAATGACTAATAAACTTTAAGCTCATATATAATTTGGAGAGTATAAATTAAAACTACAGTAAGAAACAAGTCATATCTCTTACATTAACTAAAAATTAAAAAGCCCCCAAAATATTAAATATCAGTAGAAGGTGTAGCAATGAGATCAATGCTGAAAGTAAATATTAGAACAAATTTTACAACTCTGTAATTTATTTATTTATTTAAAAAATTTTTTTCTAATGTTTTTATTTACTTTTGAGAGAAAGAGAGAGAGACAGACAGACAGAGAGAGACAGAGACAGTGTGAGCAGGGGAGGGTCAGAGAGAGAGAGGGAGGTACAGAATCCAAAGCAGTCTCTAGGCTCTGAGCTGTGAGCACAGAGCCCCATGCAGGGCTCAAACCCACAAACCGCGAGATGGTGACCTGAGCCGAAGCTGGACGCTCAACCGACTGAGCCACCCAGGCTCTCCTACAACTCTATAATTTAACTTCTAGGTATATAAACTCAGAAAAAAACTGGAATATATGTGTAAGGAAGTGGTTTTAGCAACATTACTTGTAACAGTATAAAGAAGGGGAAACAATGTAAATGTCTATCAACATAGAGAACAGATTAAAAATTGTATATTATAATGGAATATTCTAATTAGTAAAAATAAATTAGGATTATGTGTATCAGCAAGGCTAAATATTGAGAACTCCCATGCAAATACTCTTTAAGTTTTTATTTTAATTCCAAGTGTTATATTAATTTCAAGTGTCCAATATTCATCAACTCCATACATCACCCTATACACATCACAAGTTCACTCCTTAATCCTCATCACCTATTTAACCCATATCCCACTCCCCTCTCCTCTGGTAACTATCAGTTGTCTATAATTAAGAGTCTATTTCTTGATTTCTCTCTCTCTCTAGTTTTCATTTTGCTTGTTTGTGTTGTTTCTTAAATTCCACATTTGAGTGAACTCAAATGATATTTGTCTTTCTCTGACTTATTTCACTTGGCGTATATACTCTTTAGCTCCATCCATGTTGTTGTAAATGTCCCATCCAAATACTCTTAAGTCATAGGATAAGATACACAGCATGACATTTTTATAGGACATTTTGAAAAATGAAAGCTGTATATTATTTAAAAATACATATATAGCAAAATTATAAAGATTGCACATGAGTGAAAAATACCAAAATTATGGTCATGATTACCTCTGTGAAAGAGGGAGAATTCCTTTGGGGAAGAGTACACTGAGGTCTTCAACTGTGTTTTTAATTTTTTTAATTTGTTAGTTACAGTCCTCTCTATGCCTTCTTATATATTTGAAATATTTAAAAAAAATATGTGTTTTTTTCTTTTTTTTAATGTTTTATTTATTTTTGAGACAGAGAGACAGAGCATGAGAGGGGGAGGGGCAGAGAGACAGGGAGACACAGAATCCAAAGCAGGCTCCAGGCTCTGAGCTGTCAGCACAGAGCCTGACACAGGGTTTGAACCCACGAATGTGAGATCATGACCTGAGCCAGTTGGATGCTTAACTGACTGAGCCACCTAGGTGCCCCCCAAAATATGTGTTTTTTAAAGAACTGTAAGAATTGGGAGAAGGTAGGGAGATCAACTTTGACTGGAAGCAATTAAGGAAGGTAACAAGCTAGCTAAAGAAGCAAAGGGATGAAAGGTAGAGATGAAGTGAAGAGGGCACCACAAGGAGGATAACACCAAGAGCTACTGCCCTGAAACTGGGAGCAAACTCAGAGAACTGAGGATGGCTTTGTTCCACCTGAACATGGAAATAGAGATGAGAAGGAAATATAATTTAGAATGCGTCAGGAAAAATCTTTGTTTATTATGGTTTCTGTTTTATTCATATACAATGAGAAGATAGGGCTTTTTAGCAGAGAATTATAAGATTTGGTGTGTGCTTTAGAAACACTAAAATGGCACAGAATAAATCAAGACTGAGAATGTAAAAATGATGAATCTAATATGTGAGGCATACTTAAGAGACCACTGCAATATTCCAGGCAAGAGATGAAGTACCTGTAGCTATGACAGTGGCACTTGAAGTGGGAAAGGAAAGATGGGCATCATAAAGAATACTGAGATGAGAATGAAAGGATTCAGAGTCTGTTGGAGCATGGTGTGTGGGGATGACATGGAAGATTCACTGATAACTGCAACCTTTTGAGGCTAGGCGAAAGTATTGTTATGGCATTAATAGAAATAGAAATATAGGAGAATGTACTGGTTTTGAAAATAAAGTTTAGTTTTAAATACATAGAATTTTACATATTCCTTGTATCCATGTAGAGATACTGAGAAGGCAGCTAAGTACCATGTATCTGCTCCATGATGATATTATAAGACAGGTAATTATGATTCCATCCAAAGGAAACAAATAAAATATTGGTGGAAACAATATTTCTGGAATGGGTTCTGGAATGACTATTTTTAGGATACTAGAAGTGAACCAGGAAGAGTTGTGTAATCAGTGCTAAAAAGGAACTAAGTCAGTGGCTGTAGCATCATCTGAACCGAGGTGAGAGAACTAGAACTGAATTAGTTGATTTATAGGTCACTTGTGTCTATTGAAAGAGTACTTTAAAAAGAATGGCCAAAAATGTATTGTTTAAGAACAATTTGCTTAAACATTGCTTAGAAATAAATGGTAAAAAAAAAAACCTGAAAGCTTTTCCTCTAAGATCAGGAACTAGACAATGATGTCCACTCTTACCACCTTTATTCAATACACTACTGGAAGTCCTAGTCACAGCAGTTAGACAAGAAAAATAAACAAATAAAAGGTATCAAAATTGGTAAGAAAGAGGTAAAACTGTCACTATTTGCAGATGACATGATAACTTACATAGAAAACCCTAAGGATTCCACCAAAAAACTTAGAACTAATAATTCAGTAAAGTTATAGGATACAAAATTAAAATATAGTAATCTGTCCTGTTTTTATACACTAATAACAAAGTAGCAGAAGGAGAAATTAATAAAGCAATCCCATCTGTAATTTCATTAAAAAGAGTAAAGTACCAAAAAGAAAAAGAGTAAAGTACCCAGTAATAAGTTTAACCAAGGTTAAAGACCTGTACTCTAAAATGTATAAGACATTGAAGAAATTGAAAACAAAAAGAAATAGTAAGATATACCATGTTTATGAATAGGAAGAATTAATGTTGTTAAAGTGTTCATACCACCCAAACAAATCTAGATTCAGTGCAATTTGTATCAAAATACCAATAGTATTCTTCACAGAACTAAAACAAATAGTCCTAAAATTTGTATGAAACCACAGAAGACACCAAATGGCTAAGGCAGTCTTGAGAAAGAAGAATAAAGCTGGAGGTCTCACAATCCCAGATTTCAAGCTATACTACAAAGCTATAATAATCAAGCAGTTAACATCCAAAATATGTAAAGAACTCATGCAACTCCACACGATAAAATCCCCAAATAATTTGATTAAAAATGGATAGAGGAACTGAATAGACATTTGTCTGAAGAAGACATGAAGATGGCCAATAGACACATGAAAAAGTATTCCACATGACTAATCATCAATTCAAATCAAAACTGCAATGAGATATCATCTCCCACCTGTCAGAGTGGCTAGTATCAAAAAGACAAGTAATAACGAGTATTGGTGACGATGCAGAGAAAAGGGAAACCTCATGCACTTTTGGTAGGAATGTAAATTGGTGTAGCCAAAGCAGTTATGGAAGTTCCTAAAAAATTAAAAATAGAAATACTATATGATCCAGTAATTCCACTGCTGAGTATTTACCCAAAGAAAATGAAAACACTAATTCAAAAAGATACAGTCACCTCTATGTTTATTACAACATTGGTTATTTACAATAGCCAAGATATTGAGGCAACCTAAGTATCCACTGATAGATGAATGAATAAAGAAAATGTGGTATATATATATACATATACATATATATATATATATATATCAGCACCTCAGATGTAACAATATAATTTTGACATTCCATGTACTTGTCCGTTATCTAGAATATTTATACAGTCTAATTCATATCTTTACACATGCAACAATTGCTTTCTCCTTAAGGTTTTTCGCTAAAAAAGGTCATAGTAAATCCTAAATATTTGGCATGTGGTTTAAAAATGTATAATTGTTCCATTGTCATTTTCAAATGCAAAATGATCATAGATTTTTAATATTTCTCTAAATATTTAGAGAAAATTAACCTGCATCATTTAACACATGAGTAATGAAAAGCCCAGAAAGACTAGGACACTAAGTAAAAGTCCCATGGTGTGTTAACACATCATATGCGATTCAGATTTATATAGTTACTAGGACCAGCATATAAAATGATTAAAAAATTACTTGCATATTTCAGGCATTCTAAATATTACTAGCTGTCCACCATGGACATCAAACTATATTAAGAGCTGATGAGAAAACAAAAGGAGGTGATAACATTGTTTCTTTCTTCTGGGAGGTACATACTTGGGGAAAATTTTTGCTGTGTTATCTACAGAATTTAATATAGAAAGTTGTCAGTGTTGGATGAAGGAAAAACAAATGGATGATTTTAGTTAACAAAATGCCTTTTCTCCATTCCATGGTAAAATTATTGTCAAGCCAATCAAGGCATTTTATAGATTAATATATTTTTTACTATAGTAAGAAAGCTTTGAATGTTTATTTTTGAGAGAGAGAGACAGAGAGCAAGTGGGGGAGGGGCAGAGACAGAGGGAGACACAGAATCCAAAGCAGGCTTCAGGCTCTGAGCTGTCAGCACAGAGACTGACATGGGGCTCAAACCAACGAACCGTGAGATCATGACCTAACCTGAAGTCGGACACTTAACCAACTGAGCTACCCAGGTGGCCCTAGATTAATATTTTTTTAAACAAAGTTGTCAAACCCATTATCATGGGCCAGATGCTTTGAGGGTTCACTCAACCAAAAAAAAAAAAAAAAAA
>CM053573.1:38163618-38182382 GCA_028646485.1 Cryptoprocta ferox
ATGGCGCCGCTTCAAAGCTTTGCCGGAACCAAGCGTTGCAACCGCCCTTCTGAGTCCGATCTCCCTGTGCCGCGGGCAAGCCAAACTGTAGTCTCCAAGCTCCGCCTCACTTCCAAATCCCAGTCCGTGCAGTTCAACACCGTCACCGGGGATGAGATGCGTTCCCGCTGGTGTCCGGCCTCCCGGCCAGGCTTGCGCCGCCCTTTTCGCGGAGCCGCTGCCGCGGAGCCGCTGCCGCGGAGCCGCCGCCGCGCCGCCGCCGCCACCGCTGCTGCTTTTGAAGGCGCCTTTCTTGGCGCTGCCGCCACCGCTTTTCGCACCGCCGCTGCTCCCGGTGCAGCTTGGAGTGGATGCTGCTGCCGCTGCGCCCAAGGAAGAATTCGTCGGCCAGATGGGACGAATTTCTCTCCCAGCGCTCGGCAGTTATATATGGGGAGACAGGTGAGTTTTTCCTCCCTTAGAGATGGTTCTAGGTGCGTTTTCCGTCTCTCTTTCTCTTCCCCTGGTCTCTCCGGGGCACAGCGCGCTCTCCCTGTGTTGGGCGCGGGGGCTCCTTTCCCCTTTACCACTGGGACCCGCCCGTCCCCTAATTTCCCAGATCTTAGTCACTCACTCAGGCATCTTTGAGGTTGTCTTCTTTCTGGTGTCTGTTTCTTCTTTCGCCCACTTGCAAATCCACGTTTTATCCCTTCAGTCCTCAGTTCAATTCAAAAGGGCATGCGCGGATTACAGAACTCCCTGCTTCTCTGCCATCTTGCCCGCTCCCCCCCAACAGAATATCTTAAATAATCCAATGGCACAAAGTTTTGAAAAAGTTATAAAATTTAGCACCTCACGTTGTCATAGATTAGATACATTTTGGGGAAAGGGGTAATGGTTAATAAAGGAGCTTACTGCTAAAATACAGAAATGTATCGTGTAGTTCCCTCTAGTTTTTCCTTCTAAATCATATATTTGAAGTTTTTTTTTTCTTTTTTGATTTGGGACATGTGTAGCAGGAAAGAGAGGAGTGAACCATTAGAAAAGTAACCACAGTAAACTGTGCCAGCATGACATTAAGCCATGATGACTGAGGGATACTAATAAAATTTTGGACTAAGATTAATTTTCAGGAAACTATTCAAATTAGTTCCATTTAGTGTTGAATACATACTTCGGTACATTACTCTTACTTAAGACCTGAAAAGCATGCATTCCCACAGAGTAGTAAGCTATTCTAGATCTGGCCACAGTGTGGAGATGTTGCAACACAGAATCACCTTGTCTTTACAGAGAAATGCTGAGTTCTCATATTGGAACTTGGATTTCCACTGCCTGAATGAATTTTCCTTTTCATTTTATAACATCTTATCATATAGAAGTGCTTCCATTTTCCAGTATAAGTTCATAAGTGTGTGTGGCACACTTTTTTGGAGGGAACATTAGAATTTCTGAGCATCTGGTACCCTTAAATGTTCACGTGCAATAAGATGCTTTTAACTGATCTTTCATACTACCACTAGGAATCCATGTAATGCTAAATGAGCCAATTTTAATATATGTAGTGCTCTTGAAAAACCCACTAGTGCATATAAAATAATAGCAAATACCACCACAGCGTGTAGGTTTCATCTACGAATGAAATTTGTTGGAAAAAGCATTCATGGATTCATGTGCAAATCTAGCTATTCCTTCATTCCATAAACACGAAGTGCCCACGCTGTACCAGGCACCTTTCCTGGATAAGGGGAGAGAGACAAAATGACTTGATACTTACTTACTGGAATAGAGTGACATTAAAAAAAATACAAGTACATATTATCATGCAAGATAAATGTACTGAAGGGAAAATAAAGAGTATAATGAAGTATTATAAGCTAACTCAGTGTAAGAAAGGCAGGAGGGAGGTGATAAGGTAGTCAGGTAAAAGGGTTCCCAAGAGCAGGGAACAGCAGTAGGTGAGGTCATGGCTGGGGGGTAGTTCGGCAAGGTCAACAAACTAAAAGAATGTTACCAGGTTACTAGGGCTTGAGCTTGTTGAGGATGGTGGGACTAGAATGGCAGGAGGTGATCTGCCAAGTCAGGGGCCAGAACATTAAGGTGAGTGAAATGACAAGGACTGTACATTTTATTCCAAGTTCTGTGGGAAGTCTTTGGAGGACTTGTAAGAGAGTAAGAAAATTTTGCTTTTTGCTTCCTGCTCTACTATGTGAATTCCAACACTAAATATTAAGAATTAAAAGGATTTTTTTTACTAGCTTTCTTTTTTCTTCAACTTTATTTATTTTGCCAGAAAATACTTGAGACAGGAGATGCTTGAAGTTTAAAATCTAAGCTTTTTGTGTAAAAATAAAAATTTCTTTGAAAATATCTTTGATTTTCCTGATAATACTCCACTTTTCCACTAGAACATAATTCTCCAGTTAGCAATAGGTTTGTGTAATTTGATAGTTGAAAGGAGTTTACCTTTGTTTGAGGGAAAAAAAGGATCATTAAATTACTAAACTACATTTTAGCAATGTTTGTTAAATTTATTATTCATGGAAGAAAAGAGCCAAGAAGAAGGAGAAGTAGAGAAGAAGAATCCCAAAGATTGAGTACAATAGATAATTTGAAGGAATGTAGATCCTTTAAGTTGAGCTGAGTATCTTTTGGCAGGCAGTAAGGAAGCCTAAGTTCTTCCCTATTAAATGAATTTGCTTTTTCACTCTGTGCAAACTATTTGCATTCTTTTGCACTCTCTGAGAATTCCAGCACCTGCATATCCACACAGTGTGTCTTAGAGAGTGATTGTTACATGCTGATGTGACCGAAGGTGTATCAGAATTGGGTACAAGTTTGTTTTTTTAAGTTTATTTATTTATTTTGAGAAAGACAGAGGAGAGCCTGAGCAAAGGAGGGGCAGAGAAAGAGGGAGAGAGATTCCCAAGTAGGCTCTGCATTGTCTGCACAGAGCACAAGTCAGGGTTCCATCTCATGAACTGCAAGATCATGACCTGAGCAGAAACCAAGAGTCAGACACTTAATAGACTGAGCCACCCAGGCACCCCAATAAGTTTTTTTAATGTTAGATATTGTCCCCACTCACCAGCTGCAAAGCTGCAACATAATGGAAAAAGCAACAGAATGATGAGGAGTGAATATTAATTATAAGAATGAAATTAAGATATGGTGTTTTCTGAAGTTGAAATCCACTTGTAATCCACCCTCAAGATAGAAAGAATATTTACAGAAATAGATATATGGGAAACGTGTGTCAAGAAAGCACAGGTTTGGTGGGATTCAACTGCTTAATGCTTTTTAAAGTGACATTTCAAAGAACTTAAATTGGAAAGGAAGTTCTTGTATATTTGTCCACATACCAGTGCTGATACTCTTTCTCCTGTGTAGATTCAAGTTTTCATCTGGTATCATTTTTCTTTTGCCTGTAGAACTTCATCTTTTTTTTTTTTTTTTCCTAGTCCAGGTCTGCTATGAATTTTCTCAGCTTTTTTTAAAAGAATTTCTTTATTTTACTTTCACTTTTAGCTCTAAAGGCTATTTATTCTGGGTACAGAATTCTAGGTTGACTTTTTGTTTTCTGTCTGCATTATAAAGATATGGGCCTATTCCCTTATTTATGACAGTGAGAAGCCTGAAGTCATTCTTATCTTTGCCCTCCATACATAATGTGTCTTTACCCCTCCTCGCCTCTCTGGCTGTTTTAAGATTTTCTCTTTATCACTTGTTTGCAGCAATTTAATTATGACATTCTCAGGGTAGCATTTTTTTTTCAATCTTGTTTGGGATTGGTTAAGGTTTTTGAGTCTGTGAGTTTATATTTTTTTATCAAATCTGGAAAATTGTCTCCTGTCATTTCTTCAAAGATTTTTTTCTATTCTACCCTTCCCTCTTACCTTTTTTTCTACTCAAGACTCCACAAGACGTATATGTCAGGTTGCTTGATATTGTCCCACAGGACAATGAGGCTCTGTTAATTTAATTTAATTTAATTTAATTTAATTTAATTTTTTCTATGGTTTTGGACAGTTTTCAGTTTTTATTTCTGTGCCTTCCAGTTTATATCTTTTCTCACCTCTGAAGTGTTTAATTTTGCTGTCAACCCCACCCAGTGAAATTTTCATGACAGATAATGATTTTTTTATTTGTGGAGGTTTCATTGGATTTATTTATTTAAATGTTTATTTGTTTTTGAGAGAGTGAGAGCGAGTGGTGGCGGGGCAGAGAGGGGGGACAGAGGATCTGAAGCGGGCTCAGTGCTGACAGCAGAGAGCCCAATGCAGGGTTTGAACTCACGAACCCTGAGATCATGACCTGAGCTAAAGTAAGACACTTAACTGACTGAGCCACCCAGGTACCCCTGATTATTTTTTTTATTTTTCTCATTATATTTATTATTTACTTTAAAATCTCAGCATATTTTCAATATTTATTGTAGCTATTTTATAGCCATTGTTCACTAATTCCATTATCTCTGTCATTCCTTAGTCAGTTTATATTGATTGATTTTTTTTCCATGTTAAGGTTTATATTTTCCTGCTTCTTGGCCCATCTGGTAAGTTTGGGTTGGGTGCTAGACATTGTAAATTTGTCACTGTTGAGTCTGGATTTTGTTGCATTTCTTTAATGAGTTTTACAATTTGTTCTAAAAGGCATGCACATTACTTGCAAAAAGGTAGTCCACTCAAGACTTGCTTTTAAGCCATTTTTAGACTGGTAAATGTACCCATTCTCCAGGACTAGTTCATCCTGTATTGGGTAGTCTTTTCTGGGGACTCTATAGACACCAAGTATATAAACCTGCTGGGCTGTCATAACAGAATAACACAAAGTAGGTGGGTTAAATAACAGAATTTATTTTCTCACAATTCTGGAGCTTAGAAGTTTAAGATCAAGGTGCTGGCAGAGTTGCTTTGTGGTGAGACCTTTCTTCTTGGTTTGCAGATGAACACTCTTCACTGTGTCCTCATATGGCCTTTTCTCTATGCTTGAGCTGATAGACATTAAAGTCTCTGGTGTCTCTTCCTCTCTTATATAGAAGGACACCAGGCCTATTGGATTAGAGCCCCGCCATTATGATCTTATTTAATCTTAATTACCTCCTTAAAGGTCCTATCTCCACATGCTATCTCCACACTGTGGTTTAGGGCTCCAACCTATGAATATCAAAGGGACACAATCCAGTCCATAATGCCCAGCATATTAAATAAGGTTTTTCCACTCTGGCTGGTGGAAACTTGAATGAATAATACTTAGCCTTGTGTATGACCTGTCAAAACTTCCTTGTCTTATGGGTACCCAGTAATTATTTTTTTTCCTTCATTTTTTTTTCGGGTGATAGCTTTGTGGGGTTTCACCTTACAATGGTCCTATTGTTCTTTATTCAAAGACTTTAGGAAACCCTATGCAGATTTCTGGAGCTCTTTCTTCTGTTTCATCCTCTTCCCTATAAATTCTAGCTTTCTTAATATATTTGAACACTAGTCTATATTTTCTCACCTCGGTGAGAAACCAACACCACACCTTATATGCATTCCCCTCCCTATGCTGCACTTAGAGATTGCCTGCAGGCAGAAAGCTTACATAGATCTCAGACTCACATTGGTTCCTCTCCTCTCAAGATTTACAATTCTCTTCTGCTGATTGTTCAATGTCTAGAAAGGGTTACATATTTTTATAATTTTCTCCTTGTTTCTGGCAGGAGGTCACACATCACAGAAGTTGCTCCTTCGTGAGCTGAAGCAGAAAGTCTTTCTAATTTACATTTATACAATTAAGGACTTTCGACTAATTTTTTTCACAAATAAATTATAATATTAAAAGACATTTCTAGATCTATCTAGAAGATAGTGGATGATGGATAGATAGAAAGAAAGAGGAAGGAAGGAAGGAAGGAAGGAAGGAAGGAAGGAAGAAAGGAAGGAAGGAAGGAAGGAAGAAAGATCAGTCTAGATATATCTGGAAGGTAGAATATTACCTATCTTGTCAATCTAGACATATTAGGTCATACTGTTGTTCCAATCACAGCCTCCCAAAACCTGAAAATTACATTCAGTCAGAATCCTACATGAAATCTTTATCAAATAAGATTCAGTCTCACACAGTGAAAATATTATGACATATACTGTGGACAGTTCCCCCCATTTGAGAACCACTGCTATAATACACCCTTAGACTGACCAAGTATGCAAAAATAATGAAGCTTTTCAGCAGTTGAAATGTCACTGATCTCGTGAACATTTTATAGCAGTGTCACTCAACTTTTTGGCCAAGTGTGAGTCTCACAGATGTATGTGTAGGGAGTACCCTGTGTTCACAAAGTCGGGCAGATGACGATGATACACACACGTGCTGAGAACTGCTGTTCTAGAGCTCAAACGTGAGCGTGCAACAGAATTGGCTGGTGGCCCTGCTGAAACAGATTGCCAAAGCTCCCTCCCTGAGACTTTGATTGGGTAGGGCTGCCAAGGACCTAAGAATGTGCATTTCTTACACTTTCCCAGCTGACACAGTTGCCGCTAGTCCCTGAACCATGCCTTGTGAATCACAATCTATGGTATAGTGTCGTTTAACTATGGCAATAGTAATTTTTAAAGCAAATACTTTTATTTATATATAATATGATAAATATATAACTCAAATAAAATTGAGATGACCATGTGGTATAGTGAAAGAAGTGTGGGAACTGGAATTAACATGAAAATATAACAGGGGCGCCTGGGTGGCTTGGTCGGTTAAGCATCCAACTTCCACTCAGGTCATGATCTCACGGTTCGTGGGTTCTAGCCTTGCATCAGGCTCTGTGCTGACAGACTTCACATTCTGTGTCTCCCCCCTTTCTCTCTGCCCCTCCCCTGCTTGCTCTCTGTCTCTGTCTCTCTCAAAAATAAATAAACATTAAAAAATAAAAAAATAAATAAAATGGAAACAAAACAAAAACATTGGTTCAGCTTTTGCCTAACCCTTACTAGAAAGTCATTTTGGGGGCACCTGGGGGCCTCAGTCAGTTAAGCCACTGACTTCAGCTCAGGTCATGATTTCATGGCCTGTGAGTTTGAGCCCCACATCAGGCTCTGTGCTGACAGCTAAGAGCCTGGAGTCTGCTTCAGATTCTGTACCTTCCTCTCTCTCTGCCCCTCCCCAACTCACACTCTCTGTCTCTCAAAAGCAAACATTTAAAAAAAAAAAACGTCATTTTGTATCTCTGAATCTCTGATTCATCATCTGTAGAAAGGGAATTATAATATATGATTAGCTGCCTTATATAAGTCACACACTTTAGTTAATTAATTTTCAATAATAAACACCACTTTTACTCCACTTCTTTCCTCATACACATTTCATGGGAAATAAGTTATACTGATGCTAGTGTATGAACTCTCTAACTAACATGGCTCTCAACAATTCAGGCAATAGTCCATGGAGAACCCTTTATCAGGAAAACTGAAGCATAATAATCTTTTTAATCTTCTTGGTCAATTTTGGAATAGTCCTAAAAAGTACAGTGGGCCCTGAGTTCTGGTTGTATAGATTACATCTCAGACCTCTTTAACCCCTTCTTAGAATACACAAAATCTGAATTTACTTTAGAATTAACCAGCATTTTGAGATTTTAATAATTTGAGGCAGAATTATGAATATACCTATCATGATTATTTCAGACTAAATGAAAACATTTAGATCTACCTTATTAGACTTTTTGGTTTTCTTTTGGTCATTTATGAGAAATGAACATGACTTCACTTGAGAGTTAGCTTGAAAGCTTTTGCCAGTAAGATGCATCAGTCATTAGGAGGTTGTTTCTCAAGATAGACATGTTATACAATGTTCTTTACTGCATTTTCCTGCTGGAAGGATGTGAATGTATGTTGCCACTTCTGTCATTAAGAGTATGGATCTTGCTTAGCATGACATCTTGTGGGATCCTAGTTGTGTGGTATATTTATAGGCATCTAACTGGATGAATAACAGCTGATGAGTTCAAAGCACACACATTAATGGTGGTATGGACATCTTTCTGAATAAACTACAAAAACAAATCCAAATTCTGTGGTAATGCTTCCATCTGTCCTATGATATTCATTATTGTAGGATATCATACAGTGGTGGTGTCACAAATGTTATGTCTCTGGAGCATCATGTAACCTTGGGAGCAGAAATATCTGAAGAACCAAAGGAGAGTAAAGGCTATAATTAAAAATAAGCCCCAAGAAATAGTTTCCATGTGGTTGCAAGAAGCCCTTGGGCACAGCTGGAAAATTTCAGGCTGAAGTATGTCGGAACAATAGTTTACAGAGGAAAGTAGCCGGGTTTGTGGTTACCTTTGGAAGTGAAATTTCCTTGCTTGGTTATAATAGCAAACTAGCTATAACGTTTGGAAGAATATCTTCTGAAGAAGATTGTTACTCCCAGAATTACAAAGAGAAACATAATAGAAGATTTTTACAAATGACAGTAGGGGCTTACATTCACATTAAAAATAATTTAAGAATAGTTATTATGTAAAAGTGAAAGTAAGTTCCAAAGTATAAAGAAAAAATAGAGATTTATTTAATAATGAAGGGTTGAAGAATCCAAAATTCAGGAGAGGAGATTGGGATTTCACATAAAATTGTAAGATAAGGTTATATTTTGAATGTTGTGGTACACTGAAAAGATTTATTTGAATAAATATCCCAATATGTCTAAAATCAGCTCATTGTTTCTATCCAGATTTCCTTCTTCTGTATTTCTTTTGTTGTTGCTGTTACTGGCTTGATTTTCCTTCAAGTCATCTAATTTTGACATTTTGGTGTTCTTTAAAAAATTTCCCTGCTATTCATCTTCTTTATTAAATCAACTGTTAATTTCTTTCAACTCTACTGCTAATAGATCATTCACATTCATATCCATTTTAAAAATTGTTTTAAGATGTTGGGATTATTGAACATAGTCTTTAAAAAATGCCCGGCAAGCGGAGGAGTACTCTGAAGTTGTAAAGTCTTCAGGTGTGAATAATCATTTGGAAATGGGAAGTGGGGGTGGCAGAGAAGTTCATTTGTGGTTGATGAAATTTTAAGAAATCAGTGCATTGGAAACCTCGAGTAAAATCCAGAAGTAGGGATAGAAAAGCTAAAAACAGATGTGTGGCAGGCATATGTGGGTAATCATGAATAATATTTTGGATGATAGGGGTGCATTTTAGAACAAGAATGTATACTGCTGCTGACAAGCAGAATTATCAAACTATAAAAAATGATGCCAAAGATGTATCTATCTGGGGTAGAAATGAATTGAGAAAGTAGCTTCCATCAATGTTTTGTTAACCTTTAGACATATTATTAGTAAATTGGTTTTGGGAATATAATGTTGGGGATTTATTCAATTTTTTTTCAAATAATGGTAAAGTTTTTATTGTTACTGAAAAGGAAGCTTAAGAGACTAATGCAGGGGCACCTGGGTGGCTCAGTGGGTTGAGCGTCTGGCTTCGGTTCAGGTCATGATCTGCGGTTTGTGGGTTCAAGCCCCGCGTCGGGCTCCGTGCTGACAGCTAGCGCAGAGCCTGGAGCCTGTCTTCAGATTCTGTGTCTCCCTCTTTCTCTGACCCTCCCCTGCTCACGCTGTCTCTCTCTCTCTCAAAAATAAATAAAACATTTAAAATTTTTTTAAAAAAGAGACTAATGCAATCTATAGTTGTATTAATATGCATGGTGGCTCGTTGTTTGCTTATCAACATAGGACAAATTCAAGTACTTTGTGTAAGATCTAAACCATAATGTAAGTTCAGTGAGTCACTCAAAGGATCGTCCCCGTTGTGTTAGTTTTTATTGCTGTATAACAATCTATCACAAACTTAGCAGCTTTAAAAATACCATTTATTAGTCATAGTTCCATAAATTAGAAGTCTGGATGACATGGCTAGGTTCTCTGCTCAGGGTCTCACAAGGTGGCATGCAGGGTATTGACTGGCTTTGTTATCTGGATACCCAGATGAGAACAGGAATCCTCATAATTCCTATTATTGGCAAAATTCAGTTCTTTCCAGTTGTATTAGAGAGGTCCCCATTTCCTTGCTGGCATCAGTAGGCGGCTGGTGTTACCATCTGCATTCCACTTTGAGTGGCTCCTTCCATGTTCCTAGCATGAGTCCTCCCTATGCTTCAGGTTACTCTGACGCCCTCTTCTGCTATCAGCTGGAGAGGGTTCTCTGCTTTTAAAGGCTCATGTGATCAGAACCAAGCCCACCTGGAACATATCCCCCATCTTGAAGTCCACTGTGCCACAGAGCATAACATAATCTCAGAGGTGTTAAAGGCTCTGGTGGTTGAGGGAAACATCTTTATTGCAGGGGGGTGAATTTTAGAAATTTTGCCTTTCACACCTGAGTGATGTCAGCAATGGAATAGTGAAGGTGTGGGTCACAATGCTATCCAGTAAGAACAGTAGACAGAGTGATGGAATTGTTCTTCCCATTGGGTCTGTAGATTCTCTCTTGTCTCATTTTGTTTTATTTTTTATTTAAGTAATCTCTGCACCCAATATGTGGTTCGAACTCATGACCCCAAGATCAAGTGTTGCATGTTCTTCCAACTGAGCTATCCAGGCACTCCTTGTCTTGTTTTAAATTGATTTAAATAAAACTGGGTACTGGGTGGCTCATTTGGTTAAGTATCTGACTTCAGCTCAGGTTAAGATCTCAGTGTCCATGAGTTTGAGCCCCATATCAGGCTCTGTGCTGATAGCTTAGAGCCTGGAGCCTGCTTCAGATTCTGTGTCTCCCTCTTTCTCTGTCCCTCCCCTGCTCATGCTCTCTCTCTCTTTCTCTCTCTCTCAAAAATAAATAAACATTAAAAAATTAAAAGAAATTTTTTAATTAATTTAAATAAAAAACAAATTGTGACAGCAAAGCAAAATAAACTCTATTTCTAAGACCCGAATGCCCTGATTAAATGACAGTTGTTAATATAGGAATTAATAATTTTCAAAGAACTAATGTAAAATTCATATAGGGTGACATTTAACAAAGTGAATATGGACACATTTTTGGCAAATTTGAAGATAATGAAGTCACCAACATTTTATGCAACTATTTTCATAGATGCTAATAAATTGTATACATATTGGCCAAAGAACTATAGTGAGATAAAATAATTTACTGTTCTTAGCTAATTTCAAGGAGAAGCATAAAAATGAAATCCTGGATTGCTGTAATTTTTTGTGGCTTAAAAGAAATTGTGAACTGGAAAATATTGCTTTGTTAAGAAAACACTTCTTAATAAAATTAGTGGGTTTTTTCTCAGATTTACTTAGCAGTGTGCATACATACTACTGCCTCCTTATCCCCACACTATATGTCCTCATGAATGCCTGTAAAACTCTTAGTGGGGGGGCACCTGAGTGGCTCACTTGGTTAAGCGACCAACTCTTGATTTTGGCTCAGATCATGATCTGAATGATCTTACATGTGAATGTAATACAAAATAAGCTAAGTTTAATGAGATTCAATTTATTAATTTTAAGGAGTATTATAAAAGTATTAGTGCTTTCTGTTTTTTGAAATTTAATATTGTTATTATATTGGTCTGAACAATTCTAGTTTGATTACTGTCTATTAATCTTTTCCTAGAATAGTAAAGCCAAAGCCAAATTATGTTATAAATTGGGAACATTAATTAGGCCAAGGAGAAATAGAATCCTTTTCCTTCTTTCTCCTTTTCATTCTTAGATAACTTTTTTCCTTTAATTTCACATTTTTCTTATAATATATAATACGATGAATATATTCTTATTCATGAGAAATTTTATTCAATTACCTCATTTAAGAAATGCTTCTACAAATCAAATTTAATGATTTATCAGCATGTATAATTTACTTCTAGTTTAGAACAAATCTTAAGTACAGAAAAACTCATTAATCAGAATGTCATTAACTCAAAATGTGTAAATATTCAACTTGGACTAATTGGAATTAACCTTTGTATGATCTGTAAAGAGGTAATTAAGACATTTTATTTTTTTATGGAACAAGCATTGAGGCAAGGGAAAAGTTTAGCCTGATATAAAACAAATTCCTCCTTAGTTCTTTCATATACTGTATCTTATCTTTCAAAGTGTATCTTTTAAAATATACAAAACGTAGGGGTGCCTGGGTGGCTCAGTCGGTTAAGTGTCCAACTCTTGATCGCAGCTCAGGTCATGATCTCATGGTTCATAGGATTAAGACCCACATTGGGCTCTGTGGAGCCTGCTTGAAATTCTCTCTCTCTCTCTCTCTCTCTCTGCCCCTCCCCTGCTCATGCTCACTTTCTCTCTCTCTCTCTCTCTCTCTCAAAATAAATAAATAAACGTTAAAAAATAAAATATATAAAATGTATATAAAACACAAAACATCACATAGATATATAGAACCTTTTGCTAGTACAATGTTTAACTTTCATCATTCATTCATCTGATTGTGAATTATTTATTGAGCACCAACTATCTTCTAGGCACTGTGCAGGAGGTAATAATAATAATAGAAATACCAACAGAAAATACTTATTGAAGGGTTCCTGGGTTGCTCAGTTGGTCGAGTGTCCAACTCTTGATTTCTGCTCAGGTCACAATCTCATGTTTGTGAGATTGAGCCCCTTGTCAGGCTCTGCTCTGACATCACGGAACTTGCTTGGGATGCTCTCTCTCCCTCTCTCCCTGCCTCTCTCCTACTTGCATTGCCTGTCTCTCTCAAAATAAATAAGCATTAAAAAAAAAAAAAGAAAATTCTTATTAGTAGCTTCTGTGTGCCAGGCTATTTGCTAAGCTCTTTAATATGGATTATTACTTTAACTCCTTCCCACAAGCTTATTAGATAGGTACTATTATTACCTACATTTTTGTGGTAAGAGGGCTAAAGCATATGTGGGTAAATAACTTGTCCAAACTCACAGCTAGTTCTAGATCTAAAATATGCATCAGGTAGTTTGACCCCAGAGGTAAAAATTATCACCATTGTACTAACAACAGTGAAAAAAAATTGTATCCCTACCCTCAACTAATGTACATCCTACTTACTAGAGATGATATTAAATAAATAGCAAGGACATATACAATTAAAATTAATACTATATTTTTATGAAGACAAATGATATAAAGAATTATGGGAGCGGGGCTCCTGGGTGGCTCAGTTGGTTAAGCATCTGATTTCCACTTGGGTCAGGATCTCATGGTTGGTGAGTTCAAGCCCCACATAGGGCTCTATGCTGACAGCGCAAAGCCTGCTTGGCATTTTCTCTCTCATTTTTCTCTCTCTGCCCCTACCCTGCTCATGTGCTCTCTCTCTCTCTCAAAATAAATAGATTTTAAAAAAAGAATTATGGGAAGGCCTATTTTAGGTAGAGAAGTGAGAGGTTGTCTCTGAGACAATGGCATTTGAGCTGAGACTTTGAGTTGGGTGAGTGGGAGGTAGGACATAAATGGGAAGGAAGAGGGATGGAACTTTCTATCTGGAGAGATGAGTATGGAGAAAGGTCCTCAGGTGGAAGGAACATGGCACATTGAGGAACTGAAAGAAAGCAGAGAATGGCATGAAATATGGTAAGGCAGGACTTTGTAAGATTTTAAGTTTTATTTGAGGTTCATTGGAAAGGAATCCAAGGGTTTTCAATCTTTAAATCATTTTCAGGGCATAATTTGAAAAACAGATTAAAAGGGGAAAGAAAGCTTTGTAGGGAGACCAATTAGGATGCTACTGAGAGAAATCTGGTACAAGGGAGTTTTGGCTTTGACTAGGTTAGTAGTAGTAGAAATAAAAATAAGTAAATGAAACTGAGTACTAGTTCAAACAGAGGTGGCAACTGATATGGGTGTGTGAGGATAGTGGTGTCAATGAGGAAGAGGAACATGGGTGAAAAAATGGGAGGAAGTAAAGAAGACCAAGAAGAAAAAAGCAGTGAGGAGAAAAAACTGGAGTGTGGTGTCAAAAAAGCAGAGAGGAGAAAAAACTGGAGTGTGGTGTCTTTAAACTGGAGTGTTTAAAGAAAAATTTCAGTTGTGTCAAAAATCGCTTAGAAATAAAGAAATAATATTCCATTATATTTGCTAACATGGAAGTCATTAATGGCTTTTGGAAGAGGAGTTTAGTGGAATAATGAGAGCTAATGCCAGACTAGAGAGACAGGCAGTCAGTGAACACAGCCTGAGTGGACCATTTTTTTGAGAAGGCTGACTGTCCAGGGCAGTAGCTAGAAAGGGATATAAAGCCAGTGACTTAACAGACTTAAAAAGTAGCTGAAAAGACACAAATTATTTGCTACTTCTTCAACTGAGAAGCTGTTTCTAATTTTCCTCCCCTTGATTTTGGGGTGACTTTAATGATTCACTGGCCAATGGAATGTGGCAAAAGTGATATTCTGGGGCTTCTGAGGATAAGTCACTAAAGACTTTGAACCTTCTAGTGGGTTTCTTGGGATACTTGCTCTTGGAGCCATGCACCATCAAATGGAAAGTCTGAGAACTGGGAAGGCCATGCTTTAAGGAAGCTTAAGCTAGTCACATGGAGAGAGTACATGACGAGAGAGTTACTTGGACGGCCCTACCTGTTCCAGCCACCCAGTGTAGGCAATGGGCCGTGAGTGGAGAAGCCATCTTGAACATTGGCACCCCAGAAGATGGAATGGGGAGATGAATCAAGAAGCCCATCCAACATCCTTAAGTAGGGCTCCGGGCAGATGGCCTCAGCTCAGCTGTCTCAAACCATTTCAACCCAGCTGAGACCTCAGCAGTTACTGTGGAGCAGAGACAAGACATTACCACTGTGCTCTGCCCGAATTCCTGATCCACAATATAATGAACATAATAAAATAGCTACTGTTTTATGTCACTAAGTGTTGGGGAGGTTTTTTTTTTCTTTTCCTCCAGTAATAGATAACTGGAATAACCTCACAGTCATTTCTTCAGTAAATATTCATTTAATTTAACAGTACAATTCACAGAAATTAAGTGTATTAAACAATTTACAGAAAGACATGTTTAAAATTAGACATATAAGTATGTGCAAATTAAAAATTTCTTAATACAATAGAAAATTCAGCATTGCAATCATTTGATGGATCATTCACCCTACTCATCAACATTAGGGAAAACTTTTATATTCATAAATGATTTATACTCAAATTATTTAAACTTCTTGCATATTTCAAGCAGCTTTTTTTATCCCCAGATTTTGAGAAAGGTTCTGTATTGACTTGATACACACTTACTCTCAGGCATTATTCTAAGTGCTTCATGTGTATCAAACCTTTTAGCCTAAGAACCATGATGTTTTATGATTTTTATCTGCATTTTACAGAAGAGTGAACTGAAGCACAATGTTCAGTAATAATGTCAAGGTTGTACAGCTAATTCCTGACCAAATATGGATTGTTGTCCAGGCAGTCACCAGTTCCAGAGCTTGTATTTTTAACTACTTAGCTGTATGACAAAGGCTGTCTGATTACCTTAAAGTGGTTATAGTCCTGCTTTCATCCCCACCCTCCACCCAACACACATTTTTTTGGGTCCGTTCCTCTGAACATCTGGTTGAGAAAGAATATGTTGAATGGAATCCTTGACTGTCAAGATGGGAGAAAGTGAAGGAAAATTCTAGAACTAGGAGCCCTTCCCAGACTGGTTATAATAGTGAGTTCCTAAGGGGAAGGACACTGTTGCTCAGAGGACACTGTTGAAATGAGGAAACATCCCCTTTCATATCTTAGCCTAGTCCAACCCTCATCTCTTTCTATTCACCTGGAAGATTAATGTTCTTAGCCTGAGTCAGTTCTAATATGCATTTAAGATATTGTATCTGCTCCAATATAAAATCTCTGAGACCAATTTTACTTAGTTTCCTATACATTTTAGCTATGCTATATGAAGTCTGAATGTTAAGTCACAAAGCCAATTAGAAATTAATTGTTAAGCTTTGCAGTGTTGCATACACTCAATATTCACAGTCAAATTAATAATTATAACCCCCCTTCTTTCAAAGTAGGCATAGTCACTGACATGTAGGTGCTATCATGTTCTTTAGGAAGGTCTTAGCAGCTTTTGACCTTCCTCAGCAACCATATCCCACATCAACCTTCAAGGAAATGATACTGGACCAAAGCTTTGTTATGTGTTACCCAGAAATATGACTCTCAGTGGTGAATTCTTGTGACTTCCTTTAAATGGATTATTCCCATCAGGAGAAACAGTGTGTGTTAGAGGTGACTACTGATTGAGTTGGCAGGTAATAATTCTTTAGCAGGAAAAGCAACTTCAAATTTTAATTTTAGGTTGACTTTGTCCCACTGAAAGTGATATTATAATAAAATTAAAATATCTTTTTAAAAATAAAATTATATGCAGGATATAATGTCTATTCTTTCATACATTATTTTTGCAGGTAAGGGCACTCCTTCACCAAATAATGTTTACAAATAATGTTTCAGATTAAACAGATGTAATTTTTTGAATAATAATGTTTGTGATCAACAGCCCTTCATCATCAGGTATACCTGTCTTGTAACTCTCTGTGGGGACAGAAGATATTTTGATAAAAGTATATGGGGGAGAATGTGAGTTTATCATATGGAGGAAGCAGGGAAATGAAGAGGAACGTGAGGCCACCCAATACGGATATGTAGGCAGGTGTGCAACAAAGGAGGGAACTGAGCAAGTCCTAAGAGGAAAAGCCACGTTCTATCAGAGAACTCGGATGATGGCGGTTAGGTAAGGAAATCATATCTGGAAACTTCTTTAAGTATTAGAGAAATTTTTATTGGTGGGTATTTCAAATTTTCTCCCACTCTCTTTTCATACTAAGCAAAAATTAAACTTTTCACTTCTTAAAAGAAACCTTCAGTTTCTAGACAGTAAGTTTCATAGCATTAAAAATTTACAGTCTTCTAACTCAACTACTTAAATAATGTAAGATTCTATTCTCTGGTATTATCTGCTTTTAGATGCTTTTGCTGCAGTGATTGTTTCAGAAACCATTAAAAAAAATTTTTTTAGGAGAAAATGGCCTGTAGGTATTTGGCATTAATCTTTTGACTATGGGGTATCCCATACCATTGAAACAGAAGGCATGGGGTAGCACACAGTTAGTTCTCAGGCTTCTGCCTGATGGCTGCCTGGTTGGCCTTGTGGGCTGTGTTTCCTGGAAAGAGCTCCATTTCCGCCGTGGGGTAAATCTTGATTACTTTAAACCAAATATCGTGATTAATTCCATCTAGTTATTGGTTGAGGCGTGTGCCTGTCACGCACTTCTGGTCAAGGAGATATGAAGGAAAGTCATCCGGAGCTGTGTCAGTTCTTAATTTTTTACCTCTGAGCTCTGAACACACCTTTCCACATATGCTGTGTGATATACCAAACAACGGAATTTCCCTTTAAAAAAAAAAGTACGTATGATGTTAAGATTTTTTCAGTAGAGGGCGCTAGAGAGACACTGCAAGACGGAGAGGCTTTCTGCAATTTGCAGCCTGAGCTGTGGGTGTGGGGACACCGGGTGGAACTTGCCTCGGGTCCAGAACACAATCTCTTTATAACCTTGTAGCCTCAGCCTAGTGATAACCTGGCCGCCCTGCATGCAACTCTCTGAGACCCAAAGGTGGGGGGCGGGGGCATGGGAGGGGGAGATCTACACGGAGAGAAAGCTTCTTCTCCAAGCCACTCCCTGCCAACCTTCACGCTCCAAAGGTTCCCATCCTCCCCTCCCCTGCCGCCCCCTGTCCCAAAGTGAGCCTAGACTCCCACTGGACGCCCACGCCAAGGTCGCTGACCGTCTGCTCCCCCACCTCCACTGGGTAGGGCTGTGTCTGGTGTGCCCAGCAACTACAGATTTCCAAAGGTCCGGCTAAACTAGCCACCCTCCTTGCTGTCAGGTGGCTGAAACACATCTTCTCCAAGGCCTGAAATGCTTCCAGGTTTGCTTTCCTTACATACTCTCCATTAGCCCTAGCATCCCATATAGAGGTTCTTTATATCTTATGGCTAATACTTCTTTATTGTGCCTAACAATTCTTTGATTGACGCTCCTGTGTTTAATCTACTGTGGGATTTCTATTTCCTGATTAGATCCAGACTGCTAGAGGGGGGGTTTCTGGGATAGAAAAATCATGAAAATCAATGAATGAGTTTATGCTGCATTTTCCTGTCCCAGAATATTAATACATGTAACCTCTGGAACTTCAGTGGTCATTTTTGACCAATGGAAAAAGACAAATGGCAAGATCCTGAATTTTTTATTCTATCAGCTGTGCTATTGTGCTAACCCACCCTTGTATGGTGTGACTTGCCGACTTCTTATGAAGTAAGATAAAGAAAATGCCCTCACATTTAACCTACTTTTGGTTGAGATTTCAATTATTTGCAGCACAGAGCTGTACACAAAGATGTATAAAGTTTAAAGTCATTATTATTCTAAGGATTTGTGGTGTGTGTGTGTGTGTGTGTGTGTGTGTGTGTGTTTTAAAGCAGTCACACTCTCTCTTAGTAATCCTAGGTGATGACAGCACTGCTTGAGTCATTAGGCTGTATTATCCGTCTTGCATAACAAACTCACTCTTAAAATCCATAACATCCTTGGTTTCCATTTCACTGCTACACATAGTCCAGTCCCTTGTAACATCAAATAATATAAGCATTTAAAAAAGTTTAGTTTTCCTTTCTGATTTCATTAAATTTCTATCAGTTTCTATGGCAAAAAATCCATTGGTATGGAGGTCCTGTGTGATTTTTAATTGGAGAATGAAACATCTCTTAAATGTTAAAAACCCAGAATTGTCTTTTCCTGGGAAAGAGAC
>CM053573.1:38182482-38232718 GCA_028646485.1 Cryptoprocta ferox
CCGCCCCCCCCCCCCCCCCCCGTTGAAGCCAGTGATTATAATTCTTTCTGTGGAAGAAAAAAGGTCTTAAAATAATTCACACATCCTGCCCTACCTGTTGGCTTCCTCACCCTCCCTCCTATGCATAGGACAATGCATCTGATTGTTTCTCTGCTGTCTTTTTATGCCAAGATCTTCTCCATGAGCTGGTTCTTTTTTTTTTTTTTTCTCTTCCTTTTCTTTTTTTCTTTTTATTTTTTTTAAATTTATTTATTTGTTTTGAGAGAGAGAGAGAGAGCACATGAATAGGGGAGGGCCAAGAGAAAGAAGGAGAGAGAGAGAGACAGAGAACCCCAAGCAGGCTCTGTCCCATCAGCTCAGAGTTCAACATGGGGTTCCGAACTCACAAGCTGAGAAATCATGACCTGAGCTGAAATCCAGAGTCAGATGCTTAGCCAAAGGAGGCACCCAGGTGCCCCTCTCATTTTTTTCTTCACAAAGTGGTGCACTGGCATTTCTTTAAAGTGCTGCTTCTATTCTAGGCTTGGGAGACCCAGCACTCGTGAATCCTTCCCAGACAGATCTGGTGGCCTTCAAGATCATACCTCCAACTTGCACACCTTTTCTAGTGAATAATAACATATGTACTTTCTCATGGAGTTACCTAGGCAGTCTGGCTACTATTAAAGTTCATCACTGCCTTAATTGCAATAAAGGAAGGCTCACACTGAAATTAACTGCTGGTGTTCATTTCAAAAGAAATAGGATTCAGGACTTAGATAAGGTTTGAGGGGCAGAAGAAGAGTAGGAGGAAAAAACTGGACTTCTCTTATTGCTCACCTTCAGTGCTGTTCCCTTGCAGCGCTCAAGGATATCTGTTAGTCTGAGAAAATGAAAGTGAGACCCCACATACCTAGTGGGTTGTGAGGGGGAGGAGCCCTGCAACATAAGGTTATGAACCCCAGAAAGCAGAACCCTCAACAAGCCACCCCCACGTGAATGATATCCTCGACATTTCCATTCTCTCCCTGCAGTGCACTATTGTCATAACTGATGACCTTCTGAACAGAAAATGTCTTGATTTTTTTTTATTTTAAAAAAATCAGAAAAATACATGTCAGTGAATGTCCCTTTTTGAAAAGTCATAGAAACCTCCAAAGGTAAAAGACAAAACTCAAGAGCTGGGTTTGAGAAGCTATTTATTTTACAGTGTGGGCAAGGAGCCTGAAAATTAAAAATCAAGAGTGTGGCCTTCTTTTGTGAATTTACTGAAAACTGTTCTACATTCCTGCAGAGTCCTTGGTTCGGTTATCTTTGTTGCTTACCTCTTTGGAGGAAAATGAAGAACTCCTAAAATAACATTGATGATTGGTCTCTGTGACCCTGTTCTACTTGACCTGTCTCACTTGTATCTGTAACTGAATGGTGATAAATTAAACGACAGCTGCTGTTGCCTGGCCTCAGGACACATGACAGGAGATCTTCACTTCTCGCACCTCAGCATGGCCAATACCGAATCTCTTTTTAGCAGACAGACCTCTGGTCTTAAAATCATTAAGGTCAAGCTAGAAAAAGAGGCTTCCTCACTTCCCACTTCCCTTTGTGCTAGGGACAGCATAATTATCCTAATTGTGACTTAGATTCTTAATAAAGTATTAGGTAATTAAAGCTTGACTTGTTGTCAAGTCTTAACATTTTTTTGCATGGTGTTCCCATACTATTTTTTTATGTCTAGGAATGTGGCCTGAAAATTATGGATGTATATAAAATTTTAGCTTTAGGGTATATATTATAAAATTACAAGTCAAGGGGCACCTGGGTGGATTGGTCAGTTGAGCTTTCAACTCTTGGTTTCAGTTCAGGTCACAATTTCATGATTTGCTGACTGTGTGGAGCCTACTTGGGATTCCCTCTCTCCCTTTCTCTCTGCCCCTCCCATGCTCCCACTGTCATTCTCTCTCAAAAATAAACTTAAAAAAATAAAATTATATATATATATAACTATATATAACTATATATAGCATATATATATTTACCAGTACTTAATAATTTGCTTTTGAAAAATATTACATCATTAAAAAAATATCTTTAATGTCCAGTCAAGTTGCAAATGAGAGTGGTATGCTATATATGCATCATCTTATGTGATTTGTGTCTACATGTACCATTTGTATATCTAGATCTATATCAGCTACGTTGTTTATGCCCTTTATAGTCCTCCCCCTCTGCCTCTTCTTCCCCCCACTATTGCCTCCATTCCTGTTTTAACCTCCTCCCTCTGCTAGCCACTAAAATCATAACAATGTTACTATCTTGGAGTTACAATTATGGCTGGTTTATATTTTCTTCTTTCTTCTTGCCTGTATTTTGTAATTTTTTCTATATTTGTACGTAATTTGGCTTGTTTTGTTACTCCTGCACAATTTCCTGTAATGACTCATGATTAGAACTTCAAAAGCCTCAGAAATATTCTTAGCTGTAAATATTATAATACCAACGGTCATTCTGTCTGAATTATTAGTGGTTTCATACAGTTTGAGTGGTTCTCAGTTTACACAGGCTCTGAGAGCTAGAGAAACCTTTATCCAAACCAGTCCCTCATCTTAAGGGGAGTAAACTGAAACCCAGAGAGGCTGACAATCAAGGCAACATAAGAAGTCACAAGGACATCTGAGTGGCTCAGTCCCTTAAGCCTCCGACTCTTCATTTCGCCTCAGGGCATGATCTCATGGTTTGTGAATTCAAGTCCCATGTCAGGCTCTGCTCTGACAGTGTGGAGCCTGCTTTGGATTCTCTGTCTCCCTCTCTCTCTGCCCCTTCCCCACTCATGCTCTCTCTCTCTCTCTCAAAAATAAACATGAAAAAAAATTAAGAAAAGGAAGTCATAGAATTGGTGGTAAATCCAACACTCTCACGTACGATGGCTTTTATGACAACAATATGAATTTGTTTGAAATTCTTTTGTTCTACTTCAGTTACTGTTGGAAAACACTCATACCTAAAACACACATGCATAAGTATGATGGAAAGAGTTACCATCTCTAAATTAGAATATTTAAAATGAAATGAAAGTCATAATTCTGATATGTGTGACAAATTGAAATATGCTGTGCTCAAAATAGCTTCAGATTGTGAGTTTAATGTTATTTCATTTTGAAAGGGGATCTTATCAAAACTGTCCATTATAAAAAGAGAATCCAACGGAAGATACTATGCTAACACCACTCAAGCTGTAACCTTTATCCTGTAGGAATGGAATGTCAATATTTCAAGAGATTCTTCTTAGCAATTATTACGTTTTAGATCAAAATTTATTATAAAAATCAGATACAAGCTTAAAATAATTTTTGTGGTTATTGTAAGTGATGTGTGGGTAAAAATAATTGTTGCCATGGCTGAAATACAGTAGTAGCTTTATCTTGCTTGAGCTACATTTTTTGTCTTTGCAAAGAGAAACTCTCTGCATCATACCTATATCCTTCCATCCAACACACACAAATTGACAACTTAGACCAGACCGTGCTCCAGAAAGTTGCACCACAGAAATTTGCAAAGATCTCCAGTTGAGCTCCTTGTTCCCTGATTCCCTGTTATTTGATCCGGTTCAGTCTGGCATGTTGCTTGTGTTTATACAGTGCAATAAGACATCTGCTGCCCAGCAGAACCCATCATGATCTGTGGCTCTTCCCAGCTGACTGCTGTCCTATTTATATTAATTGAACGCAGTGTATTCTGCATACATTGGTGATTACCCTCATTTATTTCAGTTCCTAAAGACTCAGGATTTTTCTACATGCTTTTGCAACATTGCTCTACTCATTTGGCTCCAATTAGCTTCAGCTAACAAAAATACATTACAACAAACCTCTGGTTAGCCATTGCTGTTTCTTGTGACATAATTTGTGAGCGTTTAGCCCTTGAAAGTAAAGACACTGGGAATTAAGTTATAGTATCTTTTGTGAGGCTGAGAAATATTAATTGCAGGCATCTGGGCTCACTTCCTTAAAGAAGATTTGTGATTTCTATTTAACGAATAAATGTTGACATAATTGAAGAGCTATAAGCTCCATATGTTGGACTTTCTGAAGAATTTCTGATTATCCCCTTGTTCAGTTAAGTAAGAAAATGCATTGGCATTAACACTATGTCGTGGTTCATTTGCACTTAATATTTTAAAATTATACTGAATGACTAAAGAGCTCATCTAAAAGAGCTTTGTTAGAAATGTATTAAAAAATAAAAACCTATCCCCAAATTATAAAAAAAGTGTCATTAGTTTAATGAACTTATATGTTTTTAAATTAAAAAACATTTTTCTCTCAGTGAACTGATTTTTCCATTCTAGTGTCTTATTTTAGCTCTAGAGTCTTGGATCAGACTCTCTAATAGCTTATGTTTTAAAGATAATAATCTTTGCAATGACATTTTTGAGTAATGGTGATTCCTTCAATGGATCTTTTTAGATGGAATCTAGACACTTGAAGAAAATTAAGAATGGATCACAACAAATTACATTGCCTTATTTCTTATTAATAAAAAAGTTATAACCAAGAAATTCAGCACTTTTCCTGTCTTTTGGACTGGTGTTTGCATATTACACAACCATCCTTCATGGTATCAAATCTGGATTTTGATATGTTTTGAAATATAATCAATTATCATATATTAGTCTGAGGAAATTTTATTGTTAAATTATAACCCCAAGCAAAAAGTCTTTCTACTTATCACTCCTTTGAAAATTTTAGATTTTAAATGGTGTTATCATTTCATTTTATGTTTTTTTTCCCCTTCCATCCCAAACTTGAAAAGACAAGGCCAATCATAGTCAAATACCGTAAAAGCTGTGCTCCCATGGTTTTTATGTAAAGTTAATAAAATAAATAAGAGGCAGCTGTGCATTTCAGGAAATCACTCCATTGAGGGGTTCTGGGAATATTACAACCACAAGTGTGAAGCTGGAGTCACCAGAAACCCTCAATGGAATTACAGCTCAATAAATCAAAATTTGCTCCCTTTTACCTTTACAATATAACTCTGCATGCTATGTGGTGCCTATGTGTCACAGTGTTCCTACTGTTATCTTTTTAATTATCATGGAACTTATACCTTCCTGTTCCACCAGGTTGGGATTTTTGGGGGGGGGAGCTTTGCTGTGTGCTTGATTGCAGTGGGTCTCAATCATTTTGGGCCTAGAGACCGCAGCATGGTAATAAATCCCTCTTGCTTGCTATGACCAAATAAGAAAGAATGAAATAAAAACTATGGGGCATTTTGATAACATTTCATGGAGGTGTATAATAAGTACATCCATGCCTGATTGTAATATCGTACATGTTAATAGGTCCGTGGGCCAGCAGGTAGACCACCTACGGGCCCCTGTGGACCACCAAGTCTCGTAGCTGACTGATAGGCTGTGAGTTACTGTTTTTGACAATCACTGAAAAATACAATTATTATTTTTCTCTTTAACCTGTGTCTTCCTTGATGACAAACTGGGTGAACTATTTCCCCCCACCCCAGGATTTCTTGTTCTCATATGTCTTTTCCACCCTCATTTTCTTTTAAAGTATTAGTAAAATCTTAGTTTCCTTGATCAAAAAACACTATGAAGATTCTTCTAGCTAAGCAGACAAAACACCAAAACACCCCCTCCCCCGCCAAAAAAAAAAGCATTAATCTAAAAGCTGGGTTCAAATTCTGATCTTTATCATTTGTTAGCTCTGTAACTATGGACAAGTCTCAAATGTCTCATTATTTTCCCATTTTGGAAATAATAGTAGAATCCATCTCCTAAGATTACACTGAGGTTTGTTAGTAAGCTTTTGGTATGTAACAAACCACCCAGAGTGGCTCAATACAATAAACAGTTATTATTTCTATAACCTTATGGATTGGCTACAGAGATCTTTCTGATCTGTAGAGACTAGCTAGTGAAGGGTTGTTTAGGATGGTTTTATTTACATGTCAGTGGTTGGCAGGCTAGTTGGTCTGGGGAGACCTCACCTCAGGTTGGCCAGATGGGTGGATACTGTCTGCCAGATGGGCAATGTGTCACTCACCATCCAACAGGCTAACTCATGCTTCTTCACATGGTGCTGTCAGGGCAGCAAAAAAGAGCAGGCCTATTTTCAAGGCTCTGCTTGCATCATGTTTGCTAACGCTCTTGACTAAAGCAAATCACATTGCTCAAGCTCAGATTGAAGGGGTAGAGATATAGGCTCCACCCCTTGATAGGAGGAGTGGAAATTCATATCACAGAGGAGCATAGTTCAAGGATGGGTGGAATTGGTGGCCTTTTGCAATCTGCCACATGAGGATGCGGTGACAGGAGTGCTGAGATCAAGTGTTTAGAGTCAGTGATGGCATTTAGTGAGAGTTCAAATAAATTTTACCTGCGATCTTTGTCATGTTCGTAATTAGCGCCACCCTCACACTCAGTTCTTGCCATTAGAGCTGATTTTGTATAGTTATTTCTTTTATATGTGAATGAGAAATTATATCAGTTTAGATGCTGTTGAAATTATGGTCTTCAGCCTCTGAGTCTGTTGCAATATCTCCCAGGGGGACTTTCTTTAAGGTGAGTGACATGGTCATTACAGGGAAAAAAAATCTCTCCAGTTTATTCTTGACACTGCCTGCTGCCAGAGTGATAAATACAAAAATTCTGGATTTTCTCCATTTTAAATTTTAACTTTCCAGCCTTATTTTCCACAATATTTTCAGCCTGCCCCTAAACCCAACCCATATGCCTTGAATTTACTGCTTGAACCTGCTGGAACTTTTTGCAGATGCATTTCCTCCTGCCTGGAATGTTCTCCAGTCACAAATAGGGAACTGGAACTTTATGAAATGTCATATATTTAGAAGACTGTCCCTTACATCTTCTGCAGAGATAAGAACTCCTTCATCTGAGCTCCCATAGTATTCTGTACATGTCAGAAACTTAATCTATATTTCTTTTTTGTTTTATTTTTTTTAGCATTTATTTATTTTTGAGAGAGAGACAGATCATGAGCAGGGGAGGGGCAGAGAGAGGGACACACAGAATTGGAAGCAGGCTCCAGGCTCTGAGCTGCCGGCACAGAGCTTGATGCAGGGCTCAAACCTACGAACTGTGAGATCATGACCTGAGCTGAAGTCGGACACTCAACCAACTGAGCCACCCAGGTGCCCCTAACCTATATTTCATTCCACCAGAGAATCCTTTTCAACACAGTACTCTAGGGAGATACTAACATTTAACTGTTCAATACGTGAATTTACAATCTAAGGCTTGATTCTGAATATTGTGAACACTTCATTTTATAACTTTTCTTAAATGCTGTTTATGCTTACTGTTACATAAGAACATAAACCAAAAAGTTGATACAAAGTGAGGGAACCACTCGTTAGTGGTGAAAAGAGTTGAAATAAGCACATGATCAGAATAGCTTAATGGGATTAAGGGACCTGTGGGGTCAATTCAAGCAAGACTTAGACATTGGAAAAACAAACTTTGCCTTTCTGAGTAAATGGACAACTGCCATGGGAATATATATGCTCCCCTGGGTGAGGCCAGGAACAGAAGGGTTATGGAAGATGGAAGTTAGTTTCTGTGGTGCTAAAAGGAAACTAAACTAGTTCATCTGTTGATTATTAGCTCCTTGCAGGTAGTAACAATTTTTCGATGTTTTATCTTGTGGCCGTGAGCACACCATACAGTGTAGGACACCTAACATAACACTGTGAAAAACTATATCTGTAGGATGAATGAGAAAGATTCATAATGTGGTACCCAGCTTTAGGTCACATAATGAATATACACTTTTTTGCCCATGAAGACTAAGGGTGAGAACAACTTCTGGTCTGGAGAATAGTTTTTATCCATCAGACAAAACGAGTGTACTTATCTTGGTCAATATTCTCTAACTTTCCTGAGCTCTGTTGATTCCCTTGAAGGCAAGGATCTGGAAGGACATCCTCTTCCTAAGTGTGTACCACTCTGGGGGTAGTTCATGAAGATGAAGTTAGACTCAGGAGGGACTGTCCAGATTTGACAAGGGACCCATCTCTGTTGGATGTGCCTGCTGTAGGATTTATTGCAGGATAGACCTTTTAACTGGAATATCATTCATATGTATGATCTGACTTCCACCCTGAGATAATCTTGGTATTATTCTTTCTTTAGACAGAGGTCTCCATTGTGGGTGATTTTGACACTTCATGGACATCTGCCAATGTTTGAAAGTATTTCTTATTGTCACACTGGATACCCATTAGCATCCATGGGTAGAGGCCATTAATGCTGCTATCCATCTACAGTACACAGGGCAGTCCCTCACAACACAGAATCATTTGGCCCCAAATGTCAATAACACAGTGTCAAGAAGAAACCCTGCTTTAGAGTGCACCTTGTTTTGGTCAGCCTCGGAATTTTGGGTTTCCATTCCTTTATAGGATTTTGCTTAAATAGTGAAGTATAATTCTTCCACCACCTCCCCCATTTTTATTGACATATACTTGATATACAGAATTATTTATGTTTAAGGCATACAGCATAATGATTTGACTTACATATATTATGAAATGTTTACCACAATAAGTTCAATTAATATCCATTATCTCATTATAGATACAAAACAGAAGAGGTTTTTTTCTTGTGATGAGAACTCTTAGGATGTACTCTCTTAACAACTTTCAAATATACCATAAAGTAGTGGTAATTCTAGTCATCATGTTGTACATTACACTTAGTACTTTGTCTTCTAACTGGAAGTTTGGGGGTGCCTGGGTGGCTCAGTCGGTTAAGTGTTCAACTTCGGCTCAGGTCATGATCTTGCGGTTTGTGAGTTTGAGCCCCACATCGAGTTCTGTACTGACAGGTTGGAGCCTGGAGCGTGCTTTGGATTCTGTGTCTCCCTTTCTCTGTCCCTCCCCAACTCATGCTCTGTCTCTCTCTCTCACAAAAATAAACATTAAAAAAAAATAAAACTGGAAGTTTGTACCTTTTGACCACTTTCATCCAATTCCTCATCTGAAATATAATTCCGTAATATGTTTTGGAATGATGATTTTTTTAATTAAATATGGCATTGATCATTTTCTTTTCTTGAAAGTAAAATCTTTAAAGATTTAAAATTAAATGGTTTTGGAGATATTTTAAATGAAGCGGAAACTGACCAATTGAACTTAAAACGCTTTGAAATAAACTTAACTGACTTCCCTCAACTGGAATCTCGGATAGTAACTGGTTTGCAGCTATAAGCAGTATTCACAACCTGGACCTTCAGGGGCTGATATTGGAGATGAACTCGTATTGGTTTGGATTTCATTATGCTTAATAACTATGATAAATGCCAGTCATGGATTCTTGCAAATTCAGTCCTGGGAAAATTTCCATAAAGATGTGACTCAGGTAAAACAAATGTGTTTCAAGTATCTAATCTACAGTGAACAATTTGTCCTATCCCTGAGCAATGAAACGATAATTTCAAACACATGTTTGGGAAACTGGACAGTAAAGGCAATATGAAGATTGTCATAGTAGCTTGTTTAAGAAAACAGTATTCATTTGAAAACTTACCAGCAAGGGTCTGCTCAAGTGGTAAAATGGCACACCAGTGAGAAGAGTCATGGGGTAGCTCTCAAGGGTTCCTTCCCTTCCCCCCACCCCGTACTATCCCCTGCCAGAACTAGGTTCCAGCAGTGCTCTCTGACCACCTTACAGAGCCCCAAAGGGACAGCTTCAGCCTCCTGATTCACAAAAGAAGCTGGTGCCTGGAGTTAACTGTCTCCTCCCACTTCTCAGTTAGGGGTGGGGGGATCTCCTTTCTTTCCCCTGAAGTGTTTATGAGGAAATCCTAGTAGCTTTGACGTTGAAACCATGCAACTGTTTGCCTATTTGTTGAAAACTGGTAGAAGGAAAATAGCACATCCTGACACAATAATTATAGGATGATTGGGGGAAAAATCTGTACCAATGCCAGGGGACATAAAAGCTATTTCCCTTCCAAATATCTTGATGATTTAGATACAAAACATTTCTCTTATATTTTGACTTAGAGGTACATCAGCTGAAAACTTCAGCTTCTTTCCTCTGGATGCATAAGGCTTTTCTGATGGGGTGCAGGAGAGGGGGTGGGTAATGGCTAAATACAGATTTAGAGACCAAGGGCAAATGCCCCAGTCTTTCTTGAGCTTGTGTACCTTCTTAGTGCACAGGGTGACGGAGCCATTACTGGCACCCTAATATGGTTGCATCTGGACTCCCAGGAAAAAAGAAAAAAAATAATTTTTTTTTTCCATTCAAAGAAATAGCTGGAAGCTCTTTTGGAGCCTTGTGTTTTGGACCACCCCAGGTGATGGATGCTCCTAGTGTAAATGGATTAACTCCCTCAATTCTTACAGTAAGATTAGAACAACGGGCAGGAACTCCTGTGTGGAGGTGTGAATCCCAGCCAGGAGGAGACATGATCAAGGCCGGTGCCACTAAAAGATTGTCTGTAGGGAATCGGCAGTCCTGATAGGGTCCCCCACTCATATTAGCTGGGCTGGGCGGGCCTTAGATCCTCTCTTTCTGGCTTCCTTGCCCTAGGTTTCCATGCTTTACTTCTTCCCCTCTGGCTTGTCCCTCTCTCTTCTACTATAGCTTTATTGACCAAAGGGTGAGGAAAGGAATTTCTTCTTTTCTTTTACCAGAGGGTGTTGGCTGGAGGTGAAATCTGGAGTTTGGCCTGGAACTCACTATTCAACTACAAAGTCAGGTAGCCTGGGGAGGCCAGAGCTAAGACTGTCTTTGAAATCTTCCATCTCCACCATTTCCCCTTCTCAGTTTCCAAGGGGACAGTGGCTCTGGAAGAAGAGGCAGAGCAGGACTCTGCCTGAGAGTCTAAGGGCCGGGTCCTCCGGACTCGCTCAGGCCACCTTTGTCCTTGGGGAACTAGCAGGTTGAGCTCTGCCTCTTCCCAACCTCTAATGGACCTTCTCATAGAAGCCCTATTACACCTTTATCTACCTTTTAGTGAAACAATAGAAACATTAGGTAGTGGCAGCTTCACTTGGTTAGGCTGGTTAGGGGGTAGGAACGGATTGCTTTTTCCAAGGGGAAAAAAAATTCCCTTCAAAGTTTTGGATTTTTTTTTTTTAAAGAGGGAGAAAATTTTCAGTGACTGCTAGATTGTTTTACTTTCTTTTTTTTTTTTAAGTTTATTTATTTATTTTTGAGAGAGAGAGAAAGAGAGAGAGCAAGTGCATGAGGGAGGGGCAGAGAGAGAGGGAGACAGAATCCCAAGCAGGCTTTGTGCCATAAGCACGGAGCCAGATGTGGGGTTCATGAACTATGAGATCATGGCCAGAGCCAAAATCAAGAGCTGGTTGCTTAGCTGACTGAGCTACCCAGGGGCCCCTTGTTTTACTTTCTGAAAATTTCTCCTTATCCCCCACTGTAAATATGTTTCACTTACTGGCAATTTTCTCCACTCATTTGAAGTAATGCACTATTCTAACAGGTAAAACTTTTAGAGTCTATCCCTCATCCTTGCCTCACCTTCAACCCCATTCTTGCCAATGAGTCCTACCTGTGCTTCTGGCTCCTCTACCCTTCCAGTCAGTGGCTTCAGTCATCCTACAAGAACCAAGGCTTTGTTTGTGTTGGGGTTGCTTAAATTTTGACTCACCATTTTCCCCTTTGTGGGTTGAGGGACCACTTGTAACATTTCTGTGTAAATTTTATATAACCCACTGCTATGTCAAGATGTTTGAAATCAATTTCAGCAAGTAATGAATTAGCATAACGAATAAACATTCTGCACCACCATTTGAATTGCTCTTTTTTCTCAATCCTGATCTCAAGAAACCAGAACAAGTCAAAGGAGCCCCCTCCCCTGAAGCAAAATGAATTAGTATTCAGTCCTGATACATCACTGATTCAGGAGAGTGAAAAATTTATTAAAAGTGGGAATCGGGGTGAGGGCAGAAGGGAATACTCCTGGTTGTGATTGTTTTTAAAACTAAATGATAAACTATTTTGTAATTGCGGCAACTCTGAAAATTGTACTTTACTGAACATCTGCCAGCAGTCAGCATCCTGATTTTGATTGGATGCTTCCTCTCATATTTTAATCTGTTCTTTGCTTAGTTCTGGGGCTATGGAGCAGCTGGCTCAGACTTTTGGAGTTTATGCTTTTGATGAGTGAGCACTCCAGTTTTCTTTCCCAGGAAGGTCATTTCAGCTACAAACCACTTCATTCTACTATTTCAGTTTCAAAATAAAAGAAAGCTTATATTAAAAAAGAAACTATCTCTTTTAATATAATATATACTGAGATACAAACAAAGAGAAGATAACAATGCAAACTATCATAACGGACTGATGCTAATTTATGGATCCGATAAGGAATGTATGGTAGAATGAGAACTGGAGATCTAGTTGCTTGGGAGACAGCAGTTAGAAGCAGGACTTCTTGGGGCACCTGGGTGGCTCAGTCGATTAAGCATCCAACTCCTGATTTTGGCTTAGGTCATGATCTCACAGTTGGTGAGTTTGAGCCCTGAGGAGGGCTCTGCACTGTCATGAAAACTGCTTGGGATTCTCTCTCTCCCTCTCTCTTTCTGCCTCTCCCCACTGCTCTTGTGTGCTCCCTCTCTCTCAAAATAAATAAATAAATAAACTTAAAAAAAAAAAGAAGTAGGACTTCTTATGGTCCAATGCAAGAATTCATTTGTTCATTTGCTCATTCACTCATGATGGTCTTTCTATGCATCAGTTAGTAAATATACACTAAATGTCTATTATGAATGTGGTACCATGTTAATCTTTACAAGGCAGGATTTACAAACTCATATGCCTGCAGGATAAGGCAGTGAACAGGCTAGTGAAGTTGGCCAAATTTTAGGCAGTAGAGAGTGGTGGGGACTTATCAGGTGGAAAGCACATGTCTCACCTAATTGGGCAGCCACTACTCAGCTCCTATTAAGTCCAATATTTTCCAGGTGTTCTGGATTTTCAAAAGAATATGAAATTTCAGATATTTTGGGGGTGTGAAATTTCTTGAGTTTAGAATAGTATGTCATTTCATTCAACATTATATTGGTGGTTTGAATCAGAGTAATTAGGCAAGGAAAAGAAATAAAACTTAGCCAGATTGGAAAGAAGTAAAACGATCTCTATTTGCAAATGATACAATCTTTCACATAGAAAATCCTAAGGAGTCTACTAAAAATAAAACTATTAAGACTAATAAATGAGTCTCCAGCAAAGTTACAGAATGCCAAATCAATATGCAAAAATCAATTGTATTTATATACATTTCATAATGGACAATCTGAAGATGAAATTAAGAGAATGATTCTATTTACAATACCATCCAAAAGAATATATGTAGGAATAAATTTAACAAATGAAATTCAAGACTTATACATGAGAACTAAAAAACATCATTGAAGGAAATAAAAGAAGTCCTAGAGAATGGAAAGATATGACATATTAATGTACTGGAAGACTTAATATTCTAAGATGGTAATACCCCCCAAATTCCATCTGACTTCTTTGCAAACATGACAAGCTAATCCTAAAATTCCTATGTTAATGCAAAGTATCCAGAATAACCCAAACAATCTTAAAAAAGAATAACAAAGTTTGATGACACCCATTTCTGATTTCAAAACCTACTACAAAGGTATGGTACTCAGGACAATGTCATACAGGAATAAGTACAGAAATAAACCCTGACATTTTGGTCAATTGATTTTGGACAAAGGTGCCAAGACAATTCAATAGGGAAAGAGTAATCTTTCAACAAATGGAGCTGGGGACAACTAATTAGATATTTACATGCAAAAGAATGACATTAGACTCCTGTCTCACATAATACACAAAAATTAACTCTGAATGGATCATAGTCCTAATTGAAAAAGTTAAAACTTTTAAAACTCTTAGGAGGAAATATGGGAGTAAATCTTTGTGGCCTTGGGTTAGGCAATATTTTCTTAGGCATTACACCAAAAGCATAAATGACCAAAGAAAAAAATAGATACATTGGATCTCATCAAAATTAAAAAAAATTGTGTTGCCAACAATACCAAGAAAATGAAAGGACAACCCACAGAATAGGAGAAAATAGTTGCAAATCATGTATTAAGCAAGGAACATGTATCCAAAACATATACAGAATTGTTACAACTTAGCATTTAAAAAAGTTAGGAAATCCAATTAAAAATCAAAGGGGGAGAAAAGAAAAAAACAGAGAAAGAACTGGAATAGACTTTTTTTCCAAAGAAAAGATATAAATGGCCAATAAGCACAAAAATGCTTAACGTTATTAATCATTAGGGAGATGAAAATCAAAATTACAGTGAGATACCATTTCACACACATTAGGATAGCCAGAATAAAAAAAAAAAAAGTCAGACAATAACAAAAGTTGGTGAAGACTTGGTGAAATTGGACCCTTCATACACTGGTAGTGGGAATGTAAAATGGTGCAACCACTTTGTAAAATAGTCTGGCAGTTTTTTGAAAGATTAAGCATAGACTTACCCTATGATTCAGCTGATTCACTCTTGGGTACATATCCAAGAGAAATGAAACATATGTCCAGACAAGGATTTGTATGCAGATGTTCACAGCAACATTATTGATAATAGCCAAAAAGTGGAAATAACCCAAATGTCCATTAACTGATGAATAGATAAATAAAATGTGGTCTATTAATAAGCAGAACATTATTTTGTAATATAAAATAGTAAAGTACTGAAGTATGATACAACATGGGTAGATCTTGAAACCATTATGCTCAATGAAAGAAGTCAGTAACAGATGAACCCATATGGTAGAATTCCATTTTATGAAATGGCCAGCATAGTCAATTCTACAGAGATTAAAAATAGATTGATGTTTGCCTGGGGCAAACAGGAGGGATGGAGAGTATGCGTTGATGGGCACAGAGTTTTTTTTAGTGGGGGGGACTTGATGTGATGAAATTGTTCTAAAATTAGATCATGATGATGGTTACACAATGCCTTGAATATACATAAAGAACAACTCTGTATGTGCCTATACAGATGCAATGTGTCAACCACACCAAATATATTTGCAGAGTGAATTTGCCATGTAAGTTGCTGATTCATGACTCCTGTTGGGGATGAAAAAAAGAACAAAAACAGATGTTCTTGCCATTAAATCACCATCAAATTAGTAGGAGAGATGAGAAGATAGGCATAAATAATTACAACAATAGAGAATTCTGAAAGTAGGAAGTTCTTGGCTGTGTGTTCAAGGGCAAGGTGTTACGAAGGTAGTGGCCTTGAAGAAATAGTTCTGTTTTAAAAAGAGTGTAGGACATTTATATCTACATAAAACACCAATAAAAATCTAATTGAAATGTGTTGATATGATTTTAGAGATATAAAATGCAAATTTTTTTTTGCCAAATGCTCAGTGATGGAGTGATTAGATCAATAATTATCCAAAGCTGAGGCCAAATGCAAATATCACCATAATAGAATTAACTTATGAAATATAAGACTAGATCTGAAATTTTATTTAAAAATTATTTAATATCATGATTATTATAATTTGTGGTAGTCAAATATTAAACATTTGACATTGTGAGGGTCCCTAGCTGACTCAGTCAGTAGAGCATGAGACCTTTGATCTCGGGGTTATTAAGTTCAAGCCCCATGTTGGGTGTAGAGATTACTTAAAAAATAAAATCTTAAAAAAGCGTTTGACACTGTGGGCCTGGAATTGAAATGGTGGTTTCTCTAACCTCTCAGCTACTGGATGCCCCTTTAGTCACTCTGGCCACATGTTTGAGGTACTTAATGCATATTTGCTTTCAACTGGCATATTTAGTAAGATCATTAGTAATTTTTATATTCAGCAGCATATAACTCAGGAAAATGTTTTTTAGTTACATTTTATAAAATGAACTTGGGACAAATCTAACATAGCCTTTATCTTCAGTAAGTGTATAACAATCACTGGAATTAGTTTTTGGTTAATTTTTAACCTCAGAGACAAATTTTAAAGCATTCTCACAAAATTATTATTTTGAGGTTTGATTAGTGAGAAGAAAATGTAATTTGGGAAACGTGTTGTTCTTTTTTTAATGTTTGTTTATTTATTTTTGAGAGAGAGAGAAAGCAAGCAAGCAGGGAAGGGGCAGAAAGAGATGGAGAGAGAAAATCCCTCGCAGGCTCCATCATGCAGGGCTCCATTTCATGAACCCATCAGGTCATGATCTGAGCCGATTTCAAAAGTTGTACTCAACTGACTGAGCCACCTAGGTGCCCCAGGAAACTTATTTTTCTTTAACCCTTTCTTCTTTTGTTTATACTTATATTCTTCATTATGTCTAGCTGGTAGATGATTTATTATGAAAGTTGTTATGCAGGATTTGGGATATTTTCCTCTTTGTAAAATGTCAGTGTGGCAAAATTGATATTCTGATTTTAATTTATCCTCATAAACTATGAAAATTCCTTAGCAGAATCTTTGTGTTGAAAGTTTTAAAACTTCTGTGGGATTAGGTAACTGAAAACTAAATATAACTCTTACAGGTTATTTTCTTTCATGTTTTAACCGCTGACACCATATAACCAATTCTACTATGATTGGAGTATGATAGTGGTGGGTTGTCTGTTCTTCACCTGGGACACACACCCTCCCACCTAAGTCTGAGAACCAAGCTTTTCCGAATCCTCTTTGCTATAAGGTTCTGGTCAGAGTTTCCTGTTGAGAGTAATTTGTGTGAGATGTGGAAGATTAAAGTGAGGGGGAGCTCTGTCCTCGAGAAACTGTGGTGTTAAGCCCTGGTGACTTTGTAGACTGATTTAGGGGCTCTCCCTTATGGTCCCAGTGACAGTGGTTTCTCAAAATTCTCTGCAAGCTGCAGCTTCTCCATATACCAGTGGTCCAGGCTGCCATCATTAGTGATCGCTCTTGATCTCTTGGCTTCATGTTTGTAGACCTTTATTTCCCAGCACCTACTTCAATCATATAAGCCTGTATCACACTCCTTATTTTCATATTCTTATAGTGACTCCCTTTTTCTGATCAAACTCAGACTAATAGAATGTGATTCTAATCTTTATTAATAATTTTTGTATTATTATTTATATTTTATAAGCACATCTTATCTCCAAAAGAATGCATTTTTCCTACAGTTTATCTCATTAATGGACTCTCTCCTAATACTGATGTATTTCTCAGTCTATTTTTATTCAACCATTGGATATTTCTTAACCCTTTTAAAACAAATTTATCATCTGCTAACATTGCCTATTATTTCTCCAATTAATTTAGGTAATAATAACGGACTATACTTCAGCTGAGTGGCAGAATTTCAACACACAGGGCGCATAAAATTTTTTTGCTCAGGTTATACCTAGTATGCTTTTATCTATATTTGAATGTAAATTTTCAGAGCATGACAATAAATCTGAATGGCACGTCTTATTTATATTACTGACATCATTATACTGATTAAATATGTTGGTAACTTATCAAATACCTGTCATTGATTATGCACAACTTCAGGAAGACCAATAGTTCTTTAGTTCTATGATGGTTCAAATACCAAGGCTGAAGCTAAAGTCAAAGCGAAGATTTTGGCAGAATTCTGAGGAGAAGCTGAATGTCAGTGCATCTTGAGATCGCTGTGCATTGGGGGATCTCAAGAAATATTCACTTTCTGACTAGCTGACGACATTGATTATGATTTACAAAAAGCAGGTGCAGACTCAAAGATATATAATGTGTGTCTGCAAGTACAAAAGATAAGGAAAGTAGACTGGCTTCCTTCCCCCCAGTTTTGTTTAGAGACGACTTGTTTTAGTTTTCCTCAGAAGTTCATTGTTAGGAGTTCCTTGGAAACCATAGTCGATTCAGCATTTTGTAGCAATTAGAATACTAAGGAAGCACTTGTCAGTTCATGTGAAAAAAAGATAGACATTTCAAAAAATAAAATGTCTTCTCATAGTTTCAAGGTCATTAAAATGTTAAGTGGAAAGTTGCTAAATGTGGTAAATGAAAACACATTTTCAAATATAAGATACCAGGAATGATTCATTTTTATTTTCACGTTCTGAAGCATCTCTATGTAATTGTCCTGTGGCTATTCAGAGAAAGGAATTATAATCTGTTGGCAGTACACGTATTGTCTAGGATACTCACGGTTTTGTTGTGGAACCTGAGAGATAAACACTGAGTTAGAAACATGTAATCATGCATGTTGGTAAATATAAAAGCTCTAAAGCCTTTTTCTAAATCCACAGGAGAAAATCTGTTAAAATCTGTCGTTTTTCCAGAATGCATTCAACATAACCAGAACAGCATTCTTTGACTTTGGTCTGTTGTAAATGGGTCTAATGGGTGAGGACTGACATGCTCAGTGATAGAATAGAAAATCAACACAATTATTTATGTAAATGTTTGCCCCCAGGCATTCTGGGGACAGCAGGGTCCTCTTGCCAAGATGGTTTTTCTCAAGGACTGAAGTACTAATAAAAATTGGGAGCAGATACATTAATCAAAAAGAAAAGTTTTTAAAGAGTTTATTTTTGAGGTTTATTGTCACTGTCCTTAGTGAACTGATAATCTTAATTGGGTATATTTGGAATCAATCCAAATTCGTATTTGGAGATTGAATTGTTCTAGTGATTAAAGAAAGTAACCAAGGTCACCACCCTATTCAATAAGATATTTTTTGGCATGTAATTAATTATAATCTCATTGTAAATCCTTTTGATTTAAAGATTAATGTTGATTCTTTGCTTCAATTATGCAATTCATTTTTTTAATTAAAATTAAGGCATCCAACAGATCACTATAGAACTTTTTCAAGATGTTGATACTATTCATTTAAAAAGACAGTTTTATATTTTTTAGTCAAAAACAATGGGTTTGGCATAACTACATTATTTCGTTATTCTGTCACGTTGTATAGTCAATATGTATTTTGTAACGATTTTCATTTATTTTTTTATTTTTTGGGAGAGAGACAGAGGGTGCAAGTGAGCGGGGGGGGGGGGGGCAGAGAGAGAGGGTGAGAGAAACAAGTGTTTTTACCTGAGGCAGGGCTCCTGTTTGTACCCAAAGTGGGGCTTGTGCTCACTCAAAGAGGGGCTCACCTGAAGTGGGGGCCACCTGAGGCAGGGCACCTGCTCACCCCAAGTGGGACTCCAACTCACAAACTGTGAGATCATTACCTGAGCCGAAGTGAGATGCTTGACTGACCGAGCCACCAGGCGCCCTGATTCTTTCCATTTATAAATGTTAGTTCTATCTATCTCCTTCCAGGAAGAAGCTGGAGATTGGGTTTTACTGTTGGAGTGAGCAGAGAGAGAAAGCAGGTAAGTTCCCACTGGCCCTCAGGCAGTTGCTGGGAGAGTATGTAGTCAAACCCCCTCCAGGAAAAAACTGGGAGATGGATGTCTTTGCCTGCTCTCTTTGTGCTTCACCTGGAAGAGGTAGCTGGGAGGCATGCTTATACATCTAACAACTGCCTTTTTGTGTCCTGTAGTTCTGTGGGACTCATGAATGCAAGCCCTGTTGGCTCTCACAATTGGGTGATTTGGGGGCCCATTCCTAGGGTGGCAGCTAAAAAAGCTGGGGCTTTAGAGGTGGGGGCAAGCTCTTTCTAGGATCAAGCTGGTTTTATCTTTGGAGTGAGCCAGAAAGAGAAGGTGGGGGAAGTGCTCATCCGCTCCTCTGGGCCTCAGAGAGGACCCTAGTCCACATCTAGATGCAGGCTAATTAGCAGTCAGACCCTGAAGAGGCAGCTGCTTAAGTATGCAATCAAACTCGTTTCAGGAACAAGTGGGAGAGGAAGGTTTTGTCTCTCCTGGTCCTGAGTCTGGTGGGGATAGCAGGAGTGAATGCTCACATGCCTGTTTAACAAATGCTACTTTGTTTGCTATGGTCCTGGGAAACTTGGGAAAACTCTCATGATTTGGGGCCTGTGTCTTAGAGGCAAATTTAAAAGTTGGGGCACTAGAGGTGAGGTCCAAACCCTTTGCTCCTTAGGGACAAGCTGGGAGTTGAGGGTTCCCTTCTGACTGTAAGGCACCGAGCCAGGGGTGGGGCTTATAGCAAACGTGGCTTTCAGCCCTTCCTCCCATTTTGATGTGAGTATTTTCTCAGTCCCTGATGTGTACTGAGCCCTCAACTAGTTTCTGGATTTCTCTAGAGGGAATTGATCCCTGTGTAGCATTGTCTTTGGTGCATCCCTGGAAGGAGGGACATTCTGGAGGCTCCTATGTTGCCATCTTGGAAGCATTCCCAGAAAGATTTAGTAAGAATAAAAATGGTCTGTACTCTAATTGAGAGGTTTAGCTACCTGAGAATAAAGCCAGAAAAGGGAGCAGCAGAGACAAAAGACCACAGCAGTATGGAAAAGTAGTTGAGTGGTTGAGAATGTCAACACTTAGCAGTCATTTAGAATTAAAAGAACTTTAACTTTTGTTTTGTTTTCTTTTCTTTTCAAGAATAGATCCCCTAATCCTATTATTTGCAATGGTGACTATTGCTTTTCAGGGCTAGAGTTACAAAGTGAACAACACTGATCAGCCCTTGTGAGATGGGCTATACCTGGAGATCAGGATTGGATTCTGTCTGTAATTCATAGCACCTAATAAGATAGTTAGATAGTATCTGTCGTAGACACTGGGCCATATGGGATTGTATTTGCCTGCAGAAGTTTATCAGTAGTTTGAAACAAATGCTAATGATAATTAGATAGACATAAAGCCAAGCTCTAGGTATTAGGTGAGTTGGTGTGCTTAAAACACCTGCTAGAACTGAGCTTCTCAAACTATCTTTGGTGAAGTCCAGATCTTTTACCCCCTTCCCTCCACACACACACACCCCCGGCCTTTGAAAAAAAATTCTGTCATGGGCTTATACTTTTGAAAAATACAATATAAATTAATTAGTAGAAAATTTAAATATAACCCTCCACTTAAAAAATTTTATTCAACAGGCATAAAATACCCTATCAACTTGCTATAAAAGTTTCTAAATATCAATTTCTCTCTAATTCTCAAGTGTAAATTAAATGTTTTTATAAATATGATTTAATAATTCTAATTTAATAATTCTTCCCTGAGAGAACCTCAAAGAAATTCTTTTTTTACACCTAAGTTCTGGGGTCATATACCTGTTAGGTAGAAGGTAGATGTGAGCAGTGGAAGGAACACCCTGGGGCAGAGTCCCCAGTCCTTGAAGGGAATGATAGACACAACAGCTGGAGGTGAGGAGGGTAATTAAAAAAAGCTACACTTTATAAGCCTGGGAGCTCAACATCCTGACCTTGTGGCTTCTAAGACATTGGGGCTGACAGACTAAGAGCCGCAGGTGGGAAGCTTGTGCTCCCCTCTGACCCTCTTCCCTCCAGGGTAACCCCTAGACGCATTATAATACATTTGCATTGTGGGGACAGCCCCGCCCATAGAGAAAGGCTGCCAGAATAGTAGGTATAAACCATGTAGAGTCAAAAATTCCCCCTCCAAAACTGAGGGAGGAGTTCCCCAAGTGACTGGAAGCAGGTCTCAGCTAGAGACCACTGTATGTCACAGCTCCTCCCAGCCCGGAGAGACCCAATAGTATCCAATCCCCAAACAACTCAAGAGCTGGTTCCTCCTGGGGGCATCTGCCGGCTCTCTCCCACCTTGAGAATGCACTTTTCCTTTAATAAACTGCTTTGTGCTTGCGACTTTCCTTCTGGCTGTCTTTATTCTGAGTGTGGATCCCCATGTAAATCTTCTCTCGGGAATCCAGGGACGGAGACCTCCCTTCACACAATGCAGACACTCTCTCATTGGGGACATACCTGCTCGAGAGAACTGGAATATCACAGGGAGAAGATCATTTAAGACGTTCTGGGGGCAATACCCAGGTGAAGAATTGTTGAAAACGGACCTCCATGCTTTAGAGCCAAAACATAACGCAAAGACAGAGCTTGGGATAACGAGGAATAATAGCTTTACTGCTTTGCGAGGCAAAGGAGCCTGCAGCAGGTGATGGCCTTCAAAACTGCAAGCCCATCGGAGGAAGGGGCAGGGTGGGTTTGTAGGGAAATACAGGTCCTAGCTGGTTTTGACAGGAATTGTGGACCGTGCTGCCAGCCTCCTTTGACCTGTCTTCCGGATGGTATCAGGTTCCTGAAACAAAAGGCTATGAAAGGAGGGGAGCTTGCAGAAGAAGCAAGGAAAAAGGTTACTTAATTTAAAACCGAGTTTCACTGAAGCATTAGTGCAGCTGTTTTGATTTTTGTTCAACTTTATGCTTTTCAGCGTATGTCTCAGTGGGAGGAGGTCATAAGAGGACCTAACCACAGGTGGGCAGAGCTGGATCCCGACAATCAGAGGCTGCTCCCAGCTCTCTGTCCATGGACTCTGTTCTGCCCACCACTTCCATAGTGTGTACCACTTGCAAGCACTCAGCTTTCAGAGAGCCACATGCTGTTAAAAACACCTGCATCGTGTAGATGGGGCTGAATCCAGTTAAGCTTATATATGTATAAACTTTCAAGATTCTGGTGGGCAGGTGCGGATATCTACTTGTCCTGCAGCTGTTGAAGAGAAGCCTAGGAAGTAAGTTTCCTTGCTTGTTGAAACTGCCCCCTCCCAGTGTGGAGTATCCTGTCTTTTTCGTCATTCTCTCCTTGCCCCTCTCTGTGCAGGGCCAGTTTCAGATCCCACACGGGAAACTCAGCAGTTGCGAACCTACACTCTTGGTCCATCTCTTCGAAGATGATGCAAGAGAGGATAATAATTTCACTTTTGACTTTTGAAATAATTTAAGGAAAGAAATATTACTGAATATATAGGCTGAGAAAGCAGTAACATGAAACTCATAACAAGACTATCTTGCATATAAAATAAAAGGGGCTTGGGTGGCAAATTTTTTAGTGATACACACATTTAAATTTTTTACAAATAAATGGTATCAATTGACTATGTTATTTTAAAATAATGTTTATTTGTCTATTTTTAAGGCTTATTTATTTTGAGAAAGAGCATGAGCAGGGGAGGGGCAGAGAGAGAGGAAGGGAGAGAGAGAGAATCCAAGCAGGCTCTGTACTGTCAGCACAGAGCTTGATGTGGGGCTCGAACTCACGAGCAAGATCATGACCTGAGCTGAAACCAAGTTGGAAGCTAAACTGACTGAGCCACCCAGATGACCCTGAAAGTTTATTTATTTTTGAGAGGTGGGGAGGGACTGAGAGAGGGAAAAGGAGGATCTAAGTTGAGCTCTGCGCTGACAGCAGATGCTCGCTTTAACTCATGACCTGAACCCACCCAGGCATCCCTCAATTGACTATTTTAGAGTCTGAAAGGATAAAGGAGTCATTTCTGATGTTTGGCCACAGATTTCCCTATACTGTTGATACTGAAAATGTCATAGTGGCTAAATTATAAAGGAGTTACCATACTGAGGAATTTGAACTTGATTCTGAGGAGAATGGAGAACAATTCAAGAATTTTAAATAAAATTGCATGATCTGACTGCATCATTTGTTCTTTTGTTTCTGATTTTTTTTGAAAAATAGTCTTTGCTATTGGGCGGAGAATGATTAGGAAATGGGGTGGGTAAAGTGCTTCTGTATTAGAGGTGCAGAGGCTTGTGTTAAAAAACAATCAAAAGATAATGCAGACCCCAGTTTTTTGTAATCAGTACTTGTTGGCACATGACTGAATATGGTGGTAAGGAAGAGGAAGAATCCAGGGAAATTTCTAGTTTTCTGTCTTGCTCAAACATAAGTAGTGGTAAATTTCATAGACAAAGGAACATGGGATGAGGAGGGGAGAGATTGATTCAATTTCAGCAACGTTAGGTTTGAGATTATTGTGGATCCTGGAACTAATTATGAGTAATTGGCAAAGGGATGCTTCTTTTGACTTTTGGGGTGTGGTAACTTGGAAAATAATATTTACATAAACAGTTTTGAGTAAACTTCTTTGAGACATTTGGTTTACAAATATTGCAAAGATTTAAAACAGATTCAATGTTTTCCTGCAAAGCATCTTTGTGAAATTGGCATATTTCAAAATCAGAAAGAATTGAGAGGCTGGCTGGGATAATATTAATGCCAAACTCAACTGATACCTAAAATGTAGAAGAATAGAATGAACTTTTATTAAATGTATCAAACTTTAGCTTTCTCTAAAGTTTTTGTATTAGAATTAAAGAAACATATACAATCAGTATTTGTTGTAAATTTGTACTCTGTATTTAAAGAGAAATGTGAAAAGTGAGCACTCTTAACAAATAACAAAAATGGATATGGAGAAGTGGACATGGGGTCTATAACAAGTTCTGAAGAAGTTAGGATCATACATACATAGGGTCCTATATATATTCTATCTATCTATCCATCCATCCATCCATCCATCCATCTCCTTTTGGTTCTGTTTTTCTGGAGAACTCTGCCTAATTCAGGTTATTTAATAAAAATGCTAAGATTGGCCCTGAAAGTTCCATGTTTTTGAAAAAGGATAAAGACAAGTTTACAGCTTAGACCTTGGGAAACTTGAGCCTAGATTACACAGTGATTGACCATGGTTGAATTTAAAGAAGATTAAATACCATTCTGAGTAGAAGCAGTTCCATTTCATTTGAACAAATTTAATGGTTGATATTTAAACATTCGCATTATTAAAGTTTCACATTTTCAAAGAAAAAATAAATTGATGAGTTATAGAAATATATATCACCAATGTTTCAAGGAAAATATTGATAGTATTTGGCAGTATTGTTACATCAGGTCAAAACCTGATGTCTGGTCATAACTTCACAGGCAGTCGGTCTGTCCTTGGGAGTCAATAAACAGACTTAAATTGGGGACAAGGAGGAGGGAGGTGTTAATTTTAAAGTCAGTATGCACAAGTGACTGGATACTTTTGTTTGGAGGAATAAACCTCTGTCTACTCTATTTTAAGACAAGAATTTATCGAGAAAGAATTTTCATCTACTTTCCAAGTAACCTAAGAGAATACTTGCAGTATTTTTGCAACGGTGTTCATTGAAGTAGGGACAGATTGAAGACAAATTATACAGCTATTTTAAGTGTCTGGTTAAAAAAATAATTGTGGAATACTATAGTCATTGAAAACGATATGTGGAGCTCTAATTATGACGTGATGTGATCTTAACCCAACATATATATGAAATTAACATGTACTCATAATTCATATCAGTTGTCCTGTTTGGAAAGTGTAAGAACATTTAGGTTAGAAAACGAGGACTGGCAAAAAAAAAAAAAAAAAAAAAAAAGAAAGAAAGAAAAAGAAAATGAGAACTGGTGGCATGAATGGAGAGAACTGAGGAATCAAGACCTATTTCATGTGCCCTGCATGGCATCATGGGAGTAGAGAAAGTGAAGGTAGTGAGGAAGACACAGGGTCCAGAGAGTTATGGGAAAGGAATTGCTCACAATTCAGGGCTAGTGCAAATTCCCCAGCAGTGGGTTTACCAAAGGTCCATTTGGGAACTTGGATGTCTGATGTGTGATTTAAATGTTGGCATTACTCTGATGTAAACTTGTGTGTGTGTTTCTGTCTTTCTGCTAAATCTTCAGTAAAGTCTAGTGTATTCCTAGGTGTTTGTGTAAAGTGGGCCTTTGATTTTGTAGAAATCAAAGAATGGTCTGAGTTTGATATGAGACCTGGAAAAGAATGTACAAAGGCTAGAGACTGGAGGCAGAGGTACTCAGAACAACTGGGAATGCCAGGGAGGGTTCTGTAAAAGGCTCAGCTACAGGGTGTGGATTTAAGGTTTGAGGCAATGTTATTTAAATCTTATGCAGGCAAGGAAGCATTAGCTGCCACCACCTGTGATATATAGTGTTGAGCAGACAGTGCTGTCTGCTCCAGTTATCATTGCCAGGGGCAGACTCCCAACTACATGGAAGACAGCAAAGATAATCGCTGTGCCAGCCACCAGGAATAGAAGTTCCAACACTTCTGCCCATTACATCTTTGTATTGGTTGTGGAGAAATACACTTCTGTGGAGCACTGGCTAGAAGAATGCTTTAATTAAAGAGAGAAGAGACGAAGCAAGATCAGCTCCAGTGGTGGACATCAGTCCCCCAAGGCCAGTGGGTCTCTCCAGGCAGCTGATGCAGGCAGTTTACCTACATGAACCCTTCTTGACATGTCTCCTCCCTGTGGAGGACAGATGTAGCAGTGGGGTTGGCCACGTGCAATATGATTCAACACTTAAGCAGAACAAAGGGGCATATATGGAGCTTACAGTGGGGAAAGCAATGTCCACACAAGGTGATCAGCACAGGCTGTGAGGGCTCTTTATCTTTTGGCAAGGAGGTGTTCCAGCCCCAATGTTCATTCTTCTGAGGACCAGTGGGGTCAAAGACTATACTCAAGAGACTGCCTTTTCCCAAATATAGATTACTCTAAATAGTATTTTTGTGTGCAAGTTTGAGGCTGTACTCAAGCATGCACATGCATTCACACATATACTCAAGGATATTAAAACATTATATATCAATATGTAAATGGTGTTTGTTTCTGGGAGGTTGGATTTAATTTTCTTCTTTATATTTTCCTGTGTCTCATGAATATTTTTTACAAAAATATTTCTTGTTTTTTTTTAATGTTTATTTATTTACTTCTGAGAGAGGGAAAGAGTGTGCGTGTGCAAGCAGGGGAGGGGCAGACAGAGAAGGAGAGAGAATCCAAAGCAGTTCCATGCCTCAGCTCAGGGCCCAACTCGGAGCTCGATCCCACCAACCACTGTGAGATCATGACCTGAGGTAAAGTTGGACACTTAACTGACTGAGCCACCCAGGCACCCCGTTTCTTGTTTTCTGAGTCAGAAAACAAAGATATTTACATTTTTTAGAACAAAACTTAATCATGCAGAAGCTGAGATTGGCAGAGTTTTTCAAGGATATGGCAATATCATGAAATAGTTTTACATATTCTTTGTAAATTCTGCATGATATTTGATATGTATTAGAAATGCTATGTGCACGTCAAGCCTTTTTTATTTTTCTCTTGTTGCTTTGCTTTTGACGGGTAAGTTATAGCTTTGGAAGGTATTATGAGGTAGACGATGTCCTACTCTTTTAATCTGTGCTTTTACTTATGATTTTGTCCCCTTTTTCTAGGCTGTCCTCCTTCTTTGTCCTTCCAAATACACTTTGAATGTCTCTCCTTTCCTAGTTAAAGCTGTATCTAGCTCCCGTAGTACTTAATTGCTTTGTCTCTGCCCTGACAGTGCCTTACACAGACCCAGAACAAGGTTCTTATCACATTACTGTGTGCTTATTCTTATCTACAGCTATTTTCTCTACTAGACAATTAATATCACAAATTCCCATTTCATTTTTTTATGGAAAGACTGTTGGTGTGGCCAAGATTTCTATAAATTCTCAACTTCATTTCTGGCCCCAATTTCTCAGCTTGATGAGAGATCACCTTGCCCTCTCATATGTTCTCTCCTGAGTTACACAGGGGCACAGGACAAAAGTTTATTGTGTGTTTGTATTCCTTTTACTTAGCATAGTGCTCAGCACAGAACAGCTTTTGAATTTGTGTTGCAAGGATAATAACACACAGGACAAGTGCTTAGAAAATGGAGCCTACTCTAACTCAATCTGATCATAGCTATAAAGCTATTTCATTACATGAACCCACAAAACAGATTTAGAATAGGCTTTTAAGTATAAGTACTATAATCATATCACCAAGAATATTTTAAGCAGAATTACGCGATTGATGCTTTAAATAATTCATACTTATTAAGAATGAGTATTATGTGTTATACCTTTCCCCTCAATATTGATATTTATAAAAGAATTGATACTTTCTCTTATCTCTCTAGTGTGATATTTACTTTGTAATGCATTTAGGACTGTCCCATCTGTATTAAGTTTAACTTCAAAAATATTTGGGATCTGTTCTATATCCAACTCCAAAAGAAAACTGCTCTGTCCTTCTACTATCATCCGTTATTATTATGTTTTCTGCAATGCATTATCCCATGTGTAACTAATATTTTAGAATTATAGAGAAGCATCTGCTTCTGTTTTAATGTCTTGATAAAAGTGTTGTAAATATTGTAGCTGTATAAGATTCCTTCCCTTAAAGAATCTGTTTTATTTCACCTGGAAACTATTTTAATTCTTAAATCCTTCACCCAGATGCTGCATCTAGTAGATGAAAAACATAACTCTTAATCAACTCCTTTGTTAATTAGTAATGGAAAATATGTAGCATTACATTTTTAAGAAATGGTGTTAAAATTCCAAGATAAACAAGAAACCAGGGATACAATGTTTACTCCTGTACCATATAATTAACCTTTTAGAACACAGGGTTCATATTCATTTAATTACTCAAGTCATGAAAATTATACTTACCAGGCAGAAATAACTGGTTAGGGCCAGTGGGGAGTAGTGTTCACATGGGCATGCGACTATTCAGTGAGCCCTGTCTTTTGGAGAGCCACCATCCATGTGATTGCCTCCTGATGCCCCTTTCATTCAGTGATAATCACTTTACACAAGCTTATGAGGACAGATGGAGGCTTGCCCTTTCTCCATTAAGACATATATCCCAGTGGGAACAGGGAGCAGTTAAGGATGTAGCAATAAGGTCAAGTTGGGTTACATTCAGTTTGTTGCTTTTACATTGGGGGTAAGGGGGCAAGGGTTAATTTATGTGCTTTTTCCTGGATAACCTTAGTTTCACAGAATGTTAGAACTGAAAGTGGACCTAGGTATTTCATTTAATAACCAGTTTGTGGTTAAAAAAAAAAACAGTTTCATAAATGTTCAGCATCTAACTCCAGGGAAAAAGAATGTCATCCCGGGTGTTAGGATTTATATAAGATTCACATAAACTGCTATTTCACTCTTTGTAGAAAGACCATTGGTGTGCCCAAGGTTTGTGTAAATTATCGAATTCACTTCTGGCCCTGACTTCCTGCCTATACTAATCTTGATGAGAGGTCAAGTTGCCCTCCCACATGTGTGCTCCTTGATCACACAGGACTTAAATTTTTCTTAATACCTCTGCGAAATAGTAGTTTCTTCAGTTTCCTGCCATTCAGGTCAGCCCTGCTCTTTTCTTTGTCTCCAAATTCCTATTTGATTTTTAAGCTGAGTACTTTATTTCTTCTGTACTTGCTTTCCTCCTCCAATGGCTTATTAAGTTTTTTTTTTTTTTGTATAGATAATTCCCTCATTCACTAGAAGGTGTCCAGTGCTAACTACATATAATGTTAATATAAGCCAATGAACATAAATAAAAATAGAAATAAACTGATTTTAAAATATTTGTTCCATGAATTCACACAATTGGGAGTTATCCCTTTCTATGTAAGGGGCACTTTTGTTATACACAGACTGCTTATTCCTCTCTCCAACTGTGGTACTTGTCTGGTAAAACCAAAATTCTGGTGAAATCTAACTGTTTGACTTTCTGTGCAGCCCTGAACATCTGAATATGTCTGGAGGTAAGTACCCAACCATGGTCAGTGATTTCTCATTAATTCACGACCATGCAGGCGTTCCTTTCTGCCTGCCTGCAGCTGGACTTTCTTTCCTTGGCATTGACTCTCCCACTCTGAGATGCCTATTTCACACTTTCTCCTCGTTCCTCAAACCTCCCATACTTCCTGTCTCTTGTTCTCTCAGCTGATGAGTCTGCCTTCTCTTTCACTGGGACAATAGAGGCAAGTTAAAGAGATAGTCCTCATCTGTACCCCACCGAATCAACCAGCCCTCTGGCATTAGTGCCCATAAGCTCTGCTGTCCCTGGTGTCAATATGGACGAAAGCTTTGTGCTCCTACCCAAGGCCAGCTCTTCCACTTGTGCGCCATTGTATCCCTAGTACTTAGTGCTCTGCTTGGCGCATAACGGGTTTGCAATAACTAGTTATAACCAATGCCACTCTTTCCTTGGTTGAAAATGGATTCAAGGTCTGTCCCGTGAGTAAAAGGCTGAATGTGAGAGTGTTGTTTCCTTGACCTCTATATCACTGCACTGAGACGTCCATGTGTCTTCTCTGGGTTCAGGTTAGATGTGGCTGCCATATATGTGAATTCACTTTGTTACACCAAATACTCGGTGCCCGGGAAGAGACAAGCCACATGCACTTGGGGAATCAGAAAAAGACTGTTTATTGCACACTGGTACCGGCCCAGCAGAGTCACCTCCAAAGGCTGAGCCCAGAACCTTGGCCTCAGCCTCCTTTTATGGCTGGGATGGTAGGGGGTTGAGAGACAAAAGAAAAAAGGGGAGAGGGCACTTATCAGTGGTGCTACATGGGTAGTCGGTGGAGGCAGAGGCAAGCAAAAAAAGAGGAAGGGGCACTTGTCAGTGGTGCTATGCAGGCGTTGGTGGCAGCAAGATGCAAGCAAGATCATAGAAGCCAAAAGCATGCAAAGGCCATACCAGCCTCAGACATCTGGCTGGCCCCTTTTATCTTGTTTTTACTAGCTTTTCTTCTTAACTCTAGTTTAAAGAAAAGTTTCAAGGGCTGTGCTAGGGGATGAAGAAAGAACAGGTAACCTGGCAATATCTCTGTTGTCCCAAAGTTTGCCTTCTAGTGAAAGGAAGCATTATTCTATTCAAAATTTAGTTGACAGGTTTTGAGATATTTTGAGTCTTTCCCTAAGTTTGTTAATTGATTAAAATATCAAATTAGACAAATATAGATGAATATTATCCTTTTCCACTTGTCTGATGTCTTTTGGCTTATTTATTTGGTTTGCTGAATATTGTTTTTTCTTTACAATGTCTTTATTGCTCTTTTACCTGAATTCCAGCCACTGCAGCCACTTTCCCACTGCACTTTACCCCATGATGTGTAATTAAAGCTGCCCATTTTCCTATAATTAAAAAGGTTAGAGAACTGATTGTAATCATCACTCTCTGAGGAAAACCAGCAGGAATAAAATTACAGATGATGGCTTTTTTTTTTAAACCAAACATGTTTGATATATATTTCTTTTAAGCAGATTTCATGATTTATGAAATAGACCTTCTTATCCATCCCCAGGCTTTTCAGCAGAACAGGAAACAATCTTGTTCAGATAGATAGTTATTCTCTTCAGTAGTTTTAAAATCTTTGCCTCTTTTGCTGTTGGCTTTATGTTTTAAAATTTACACCTTTGTAAAAATTTTTTTCTTACATATCAACTGGCTCTTTTCTGCAGAAATCTAAGCTCAAGTTTTCATCAACTATAACATTTATATCATCCATCTGACTACCTTATTTTAGTCTAAATAATTTTATTTCTCTGAAACTTTCCTTTTGGGCTTTTTTTCCCCTCAATTTTCTCTCTCTCATTGCTTTTCTATAAATGTAACAATCTAATAGCAAAATATCACCCTAATTATAAAACAATTTTTTGGGGGACCAAAAGCAGCAGATAAATTATACCTCCACTTTTTTTTGGTAAAGTTTTACTTAAATGGCCTAGGAGGGGTATTAAAATGTCTAGGATGTTCGGACTGTGTTAAAGGTTTACAATTAGGTAAGAAATACAGATTTAAACATGTAAGTATAATCAAGAGAATAGACTTTGGAGTCAATATGTTGCTAAAATTTCTGATTTTCCTGTGAAAGTTACAGTCTAGCGGGAAGATAATATATGAACAATGATAGGTTATCAGTCATTGACTGTGTGCTGAATTATGTGTTATGATGTATTAAAGGTCTTCGCAGGAAGAAAGGATTAGGGTGGGCTTCCGTACCTGAGACAAGAAGCATGCCCCAGGTGGGAGTCTGGGATGAAAAGAATGAGTAGGATTTGCACTGCAGAAAAGAGAAGATATTGTAGAAAAGGGAAATTTCTGGATGGAGACAAGGGGCCTCGGGATTAACAAACCATATGAGGATAGTTGGAATTTTGGCTGCTATCTTCTGAGAAAGCCAAGCTTATCTCTTATATTAATCAGGTTCTCCAGAGGAATGGAACCAGTAGCATGCATCTATCTGTCTATTATTTATCTATCTACTATCTATCTATCAGAACATTTATTCTAGGAATTGTTTCATGTGATTTTGGAGGCTGAGAAGTGCCACTACCTGCTGTATGCAAGCTGGCAAACTAGAAAAACTGGTGGTGTAATTCAGTTTGAGTTGAAAGCCCTAAGAACCAGGGTGCCAGTGGTGTAAATCCTGGTCCGAAACTCAAGGCCCAAGAAGCAGGAGTGCCAATATGGGCAGCAGAAGATAGATATCCTGGCTCAAGCCTAGAGAGCAAATTTTGTTCAATTGGACGAAATTTACCCTCATTGGTGAGGGGATCTTTACTCAGTCTACCAATTCAAATGCTAATCTTTTCCAAAAACACCCTTACAAACACACCCCAAAATAATGTTTTACCAGATATGTGGGCAACCCTTTAACTTTTTCAGGTTGACGCCTTCATTTAACCATCACACTCCTAGAAAAAAAATATTTAGTTGATTCTCCCCAAAACAATGCCTTTTCTGATTATTATACGGGAAATAATTGGGAGTTTTGGAGAGCAAAACACTTGACTAATTCTTTATTCATTTTTGGCTCCTTTCTAGCCATCTGTCCATATCCATCTTAAACAGATGTATTTTAATATGTATTTTCTCTGGATATAGTAATAATTAAAATAAAAGTGACAACAGCTTCAAGTACTCACTAGGTGCTGGGAGCTGTTCTAAATGTTTTATAGCTGTTAACTCACTCTCTTAGAACAACCTTACAACCTAAGTACTGCTATTATCTCCATTTATGCATAAGGCAAGTGAAGCACAGAGAGATATGTGAGATGTTTGGGGTGTCTAAATGGGATGTCTGTCTGACCAGATGGGGCCCCCAAATGTGGGGCGATGATCGGGTAGAAGCCAGTGTCACAGGCAGTTAAAGGATTCACCTGAGGCAGAACAAAGAAGACAGAAGTTTACTGCTAGGGAGTGCTGGGCAGGACAGCAAAGGAGAGACTGTTTGTCATGAGGCAGTGGGTGTGGAATGCACCATAAGGGAACAGTGGGCAGGATGGCAGGGAGAGTCTGTCTGCCACCAGGTAGTGGGTGGGGGCTGTTTTTAAAGGGGGAAGATGAGGAGGTATGATGACATATGAAGTTTCCCTTCTTTGGTAACTGTGCCTGGTTGTAAGTAGCCCATTGGTTAGTTAGGGCCTCTGGATATTTTGAGGTGGGTTGCTTGATGGGCCTGCCTATATTCTCCCGGGTGGTCGCCTTGGGCCCTTTCCACATTCAATCCCTCAAGCCTATTTTGCTTAACGGGGCCTCTACAATATTGTTCCACATTATAGACTTGTAATCAGCAAAGCTGAGATCGGAACTCTCACTGGTTCCAGAGATTATTGAGAGCCTGTGTCCTGGACTTAGTCACTTAGGCACTTCTGTTGAGCATCTCGCTAAGTGCTGGACACTCTGGGGCTAAACAAATGAAAGCCATGGCTCTACCTTTAAAGATCTGACAGCTCGTTGCTAAGTTGTGAGACGTGGATTCATAGATTTTGAACTGCTGAGAAGAAAGATGACTGACGAGATCAGGAGGACTCGGTGAAGTCTGTGCTGAGATTCCAAGAGGAATTGGATAGATCAGCTGGGACAAAAGAGAGCGAATATTCAGGCAGCTTACCAATGAGAGTGAATAGGCAGAGGTGGTATATTAGTTTTCTAGGGATGCTATAACAAAATGCTACAAACTTGGTGGCTTAGAATAACATAAATTTATTCTTTCACAGTGGAGGGGGCTGAATGTCTGAAATCAAGGTGTGGGCAGGGTCATATTCCCTCTGAAACCTCTAGGGAAATCCTTCCTTGCCTTTTGCTAGCTTCTGGTGGCCTTATCCTGGCGTTTTTTGATGTTCCTTGGCTTGTAGCTGGATCTCTCAAACCTCTGTGTCCATCTTCACATGACCTCCTTTGCTCTGCCTCTGTGCGTCCTTTCCTCTTGTAAGGCACCAGTCACTGGATTTAGGGCCCCTGCAAATCCAACGTGACCTTATCTTATTACAGCTGCAAAGACTCTCTTTCCAATCAGGTAACATTCTCAGGTGGATAGATACCGTAAGTGGTAAGAAAACAGGGACTGTGTAGGTCATGCTCTTTGAGAAAAAAGGAATAAGAGGGAGATCTTTGGGGGGAGAAAACGTGAGTTGTACTTTAAACTACATGTCTTTGAAGTGATATTTTTGGATAGGTTTCAATGACAGTATGAAACAACTTTATTTCCATGGAAATATCACCCATTTCTAGGTCCTTTAAAGCTCGTGGTTATTGTCATGCAAGAAATTAAATAGGTTGTTTCTCTGTTGAAATGTACTTTCTTCTCTTTCATAAGTTTACATCCTGCAACTGCTTTTCATGCTCTTCTGCGTCCTCCTCTTCTTTTTCATAATTAGCACTGTGGATGGCAAACATTTATTGAGTACTTATTACAGGCCTAGCACTTGTCTAATCTTTACAGCAATCTGATGAAAACTGCTCTATAACCTTTTTACAGGTGAGGAACCTGAGATGGTTCTTATTTCAATGCTGCATTTTAATGAAAATGAAATATTCTTGGGATATTTGACCTCATAATTAGTAATGCAAATTTTAGTTAAAATGGAACCACAATTTGTGCGATCAAGACATTAATCAGGTGAATAGATGCCTCTTTTACTGGGTAAGTTCTCAAAAACTCTTGACATACTCTGCCTAGAAATGGGAAGTTTTCTTTGACTTTGATCGCAAGTCAAAATTCAGAAAATGCTGGAACTTAAACCCTATGTTGTACAATCAAAGGTATCTGATTGATCTAGTTTATCAATTCATAAATTATCGTATGCATTTCTTTTGGTGATAGGAAGTTACTGGAAGTGTGGACTCTATATATTGTTGGTTATATATATTCAGAAAGTGTTACTTTAGAGTAGCTATTTTAAGATTCTATTTCTGAAAATCTTATGGGAAGGATTCTAGAAGGGTGACTAAGAACATCAGTATTGGAATCAATCTCCTGACTTCCCACTGTGGCTTGCTACATGAATGTGGGAAACTTGCCTAAACTTTCTGAGTTTCAGTAACCTCATGGAGATAAGGATAATTAACATATGGGGCTATTTTAATAATTAAATAAAATGATATGTAGTTGCCTGTAACAGAGTAATTGTTAAATTTCTTAACTAAAATTAGTAATAAATAAAGAATACACTTTTACTTTGTTATTTATGAATTTATCCTCAATAGCTCTCTTTTAATGCTTGACCTTGTTGCAGTTTCATTAGTTGGTAAATGTATTTTAACTTACCTTCATTCAAGTCACAAAAGTAAATGTAAAATTCTTTCAACTTTCAAAACAGGCACTCCAAAGTAAGGAAATAGGAAAATTTGGATTCATATGATTGTTCAATTGCTTGTAATATATGCATAATTGTTTTTATGGATTGCTAGTTAGGTCTTTAAAAATATGTAGGACATGTTAGAGTTTGAGGCACTGAAGTGATTTGACATTTCTAAAACTCTGAAAAGAAATCAACATCATTATTAGATTGCTAGAATAATCTCCATTTTAGGGAGCTCACTAAACTTGATTTGAAGTATTAATTGATAATGACCCTGTAATTTCTAAATCCCAAGATAACTTATTGTCTCCTGATGCATATAATGCTTATTCATAATTTTTAACAATAAGATTTAGCCATTTATATAAATAGTTTTTTTGTTTGTAAATGGATTTTATCTGTTGTAGATTATCAAATTTATGCATGTTGCATCTCCTTTTGATTTCAACATTTCCTTCTGGTTGTCACATATATGTGTGTTTTAAATAAAATAACATTATTTATACATTCTAGGTCTTTATAGAAAAGTGACTAATTCACAAACAGTTGCCATAAGTACGACCTTCCCCCCAAATGACTTATTTCCCATGTGATTAATTTAGTTCTCAGTATTTTAAGAATCAGAGGAAGTGAAATTCTATTACGTGATTTATTTTTATTTCTCTCATAAAGCAACTATGAAACCTGTGGACATGTCTTGGATCAAAAAGTACAAGGCATTTATCGACAGAAGCTAGAAGTCAGTAGAGATACATGTTTGTTGAAACATTCATTTGGCTAATAATTTTTAATTTGTTAAAGTCTGGATTATGGAGCTAGTTATAAAATTATCTACTTCTATATAATAAACTCAATGTAGACTATGAGAGTGTCGTAAATAGTTTGGGTTTTGAAGTCTCCATAGATCTCCAAGATCCTCATAGGTTCCTAAGTATTATTCCAATTTGATACCCCAATTGTAGGAGAAGGACTAAGTAAATTATTTTCTGAAGGTTGATATATAGAAATCAGTTGCTTTAATTCTGACTTTTAAAAATATCTCAGATTATAGACATTATATTTATTTTTCATACTTGTTTAGACTTAAAAAAATTTTTTTGACATTTATTTATTTTGAGAGATGAGACAGTGTGAGTGGGGAAGGGGCAGAGAGAGAGGGAGACACAGAATCTGAAGCAGGCTCCAGGCTCTAAGCTGTCAGCACAGAGCCGAGTCACATGATAGGGTACATGAAGGGCACTTAGAAATAAAGATCTAATATCAAATTTAAAATTTTTGATGCTTCAGAGTATAACTTCTCCCTTTCCTCCAAGCTTTTGTCAAAGTCTGCAGCACCAATGATCCTTTGCTTGTGTGTATAAATCAAGGAGAGGTGATGGAGGTGAAGTCATAGTTATTATTTGAATTTAATTTGGTTCCCTCATTCTTTTTAATTAATTAGAATTAAAGTATTCTCATTTTTTTATCTTTTAACTTTTAAAATAATCATCAATTCGACAGTATTCCCAAACAGAACACTGTAATCTTATGTCATTTTCAGGTGACCCAAGCTTCATTTTAAGGTCTCTAAGGAATGCATGGCCGCAGCAATATAGTAGATCTGTATACAGTGTTCACGTAGCTGGTCATTAGCACCCTGCACGTTGGTGTGCGTGTCAGAGCCCAGAGTGGTATTAACAGCCCTGAGTGCATGTTTACTCCGTGCTCTACTGACAGGAAAATATGATCCATTGGCAATTCACGCACTGAGTTTATGTCACTAATGAATCACCAACTGATTTATAGTGTGCACTATTCCTATTCTGTGTCATAGAATATAGAAGTCAGGCATCCATATTTGAATAGGACTGTGTGGCCATTTGACATGCCGTCAAGCATTTAAAAAGAAAAGAGGATTTCAAAGGATAGTAGCAATATTAGTGGTAATATTAGTTGCACAAACTCTTCTTTCATTTGCTTTTTAATGTATTAAGCAACAATCAAAAAATCTCTTGAAACTGGGGCTTGGTTGTGGTGAGGTCAACAAGTAGCCTTCATAGAACGTGGTACAAAGTTCATCTCAATCACAGGGTAGTGAACTTATAATGGGATTATTCTTTCTCATGCAGAATCCAAGGATTTTTACTGCTTTTCAAAATGCAAATCACAGGAGATTATAGTTAAAGACTATGTTATTGACCTAATTTCTCTGATACTTTAAATTCATTCATGTTTTCATCTGACGAATTTTATGCTTGTAATTGTAGTTCATGCAATGTGCCCGATGTTCTAGTTCATGGCAACTCTGCTTTACACAATCCCATTGAATGACCTGTGGGGCAGTTTGAAAGATTCCAGCATGAGTTATATGAATGCCTGCCTATGCATGTATGTACACCTATTTAAAACTGAGCTAACAAAATGCCAGCTTTAAATTACATTATACGGCATGACTTCATTACAGATTAGCTTTCTACTATTAAATAAAATATGCCATGTTGTATCATGGTTTAAGATAACTGAAAATAGTTTTAGGATTTTTGTGAGCAAAGATAGGATACCAAAATACCTAAGAATATAACACTTAAGTTCACCATTACATTTAGTGTAGGTACACTTATACAGAGAGATTCAAACTATCTACGGTATAAATTATTAGATAATTTATTTCCATTTTGCTAATTGAATCTCAATGTTTATTATGTCAAAGCTATCTATTACCCATTTTTCTGAAGCTAAAAATATTTTCCCTTTCCATTAAGTTAACTACAGAATTTTGTTGATAAGATCGCATCATTTTAGATCTATTTATTGGTATAAGTTAGTTTTGGAAAGAGACAGGAAGAATTATAAACTGTCAAAGTAAAACATATATGGAGCTTGTGATGTATTAAAATGAACATTGGCATTAGCTTAATAGGAATTTGAGCAAATAGTGTTTTATTTGGTGTTCAGTATATTTACTCACATATTCATGGAGGGCTCACCATGGAAAGATCTGGGGAGAAAGTGAGGTTGAGACCTTGTCTTAGGACCACGTTTCTCCTCTGAATCTTCATTCCTGATGTTCCATTGCTCTCTCCTTTCAAATATGTTTGCTGGCAAATGGCATGAGTAAGCTAAATAAATATTCTGAAAGAAAAATCTGTTTATTGTTTAGTTAAATATATAAATATTATAAAATGAAGTAGGGCATGTGTCTGTGATTCCTGGAATTTTCATTGGTTTATAATATAGTCTTTCCTGAGTTTTTAATTAAAACTTTTTTCCTGTTGTTGTTGTTGTTGTTGTTTTCTTAAATCAATACCTGTGGCTCACCTAGCCAGTTAGAAAATAGATTTCTATATCCAATCGGCTTCTTATATTTCCACTGGAAATCAGAACCTAATTTCTCAGTTTCCCAGTCCCTCTTGTGATAAAGGATCATTTTGGGACACAGTCCACAGATGTAAGTAGAGGTATTCTGAGAAAGACTTTACTGGTGGTGCCTTTCTTCTGTTCTTGCTCTCAATACTGATATGTCTGGTGTTAAATAGGAGAGAAAAACCCTACAAACTAGGAATCCAATCCCAGCAGCCACTCTTCTTTCCTGTGTGGTTTAACATGGTAGTTAGTAGCCATATCTGGGTAATGAGCACTTGAAATGTGGCTAGTCTGAACTGAGATATACTGTTAGTGTAAAATCCTCATTGGATTTCAAAGACAGTATTTAAAAAAAAACAGAAAATTAAGTCAATGTATATATTTTTTTTCTAAAGATTTTATTTTTAGAATAAAAAGATTTTCTAAAGATTTTTATTTTTATCTGTACACTCATTGTGAGGCTAAAACTTACAACCCTGAGATCAAGAATCTCATGCTCCACCAGTTGAGCTAGCAGGTGTCCCAGAAAATTAAGTTAATATTTTTAATATTTAATGCATGATGAAATACATTGGATATATTGGGTTAAATAAAACATGTTATTAAAATTAACTTTACCTGTTTCTTTTTAGTTTTTTAATGTGGCTACTAGAACTTGTGCTATTACATATGTGACCTGAATTTGTTTCTTGCATTATAGTTCTTTTTTTTAATTGTTAATGTTTATTAATTTTTGAGACAGAGACAGAGTGTGAGCAGGGGAGGGACAGAGAGAGAGGGAGACACAGAATCTGAAGCAGGTTCCAGGCTCTGAGCTGTCAGCACAGAGCCAGACACGGGGCTCAAAGCCACAAACCCGTGAGATCGTAACCTGAGCTGAAGTTGGATGCCTAACTGACTGAGCCACCCAGGCGCCCCTCTTGCATTATATATCTATTGGAAAGCACTGCTCTAGACACTTTTGTGTGTGAGAAAGTGATGTTTAGGCCAGTAAAAGCTGGATTGACTGTTACTTATGTCTGAAAACTTTCCTTACTGCTACTAAATGTCATTGCCAATCATTGAGTAAAGGGATCATAGAAGTCATTGGTTGATTCTTTCCTACACATTTACAGATGTTATAGTTTTGACCAAACCACAGTACACATTTCCTCTAGTATCTGAAAATAGAGCAAAACCTGTGAAGCCTTTTGTAAGCCAAAATGGCATGAAGCAAAGAAGCAACTACCATTAATTGATATTTATAGAATATTTTTGAGCATTCCCAGACCCCCAGAATAAATACCTTAGGACACATCTTGCTAGAGGGTACACAAAATAAACTGAGATAAAGCACAGATGCTCACAGACACAGTTCACAGCTATGGCAGTTGGGGTGCTGAGTGTGGTTCCCAAGGAAGGAGCCCGGCCCAGCCGCTCTGGCCTCTTGCTGCAAAACAAACGCTTTCACCTTTTTTCACAGAAGTGAAAATCTTCTCTAGATTTCTTCCAGCTAGTGGTTAGCGAAAACAGATACTAGTAGGTTGCTTGTTAAGCAAAGTGGTCTAATGCCAACTTTAGAAAAGCGGGGAATACCTGTATAGGCTTTACCACTCTTGTGCTCATCCAACACTATCTTCTGGTTATGATTCTTTTTAAACAAATACATATTTTAAGAATTGAGGCAGACCTGAGTACACATCGAGGCTCCCCTCCTTACTGTCTATGGATACTGTGCAAGTTATTTAACCTCTCTGAGCCTCTGATTCCCTAAGTTTTAAAACAAGCTCATTCCTAATTTGTAAGAGTGTGTAAGGATTAAGAGATACAATTACTATATAATGGGGAACTCAGTGCCTAATACCTGGTTGTTGCTTAAAGTATGATAGCTCTTCTTATGAAAGGGTGGGGCTCAGTCTCCAGCAGTGGTTGGGTTAGGTGAAAGGAGAGAGACAGTTGGCTAGAGTGTGAAAGCTCGATGTAAAGCCCGGGAGGGTTCTGTACTCAAGATGAGGCTTGGTCATCCACTGAGGGTCCTGCCTGAATCCCTTCTCTTACCCTCCACTGCCTCATTTCCATTTTCTCTCCCAAAAGCCAATGAAGATTAAGATCCAGCCTGCATAAAATTTGGAGATAACAGTGAAGCACTAGTGAGGAGAGGAAAAGCAGTGCAATTATGAATTTTTGGGAGACGAACTTGTTTGACTAGAGACACTTCACAATTTGATTTGGCTTTTGGTCTGTTTTCCTAGAATTTGTGCTGGCAGAAGTGTTTTAAGAGGACAGTTTTGCTATTATCTTAAATGTTTTACAAGGAAAGGGGAAAGACGAGAGAAATAGGAGCACAGCAGTAGATAGTATCATTACTAATATCGGAGAGAAGGGGGCCTCTGGCAGGTGCTCTTGGAAGGAAAAGGGCATCCACAGATACATGCGCATAATCGCGTAAATGCATCCTCACCACTCTGACACCCGTTCTTCATGTGGCCTGAAAAACATCCAAATGGGTAGCACTAACACTGTGAGATACATGATTTAATAAGAGAGTTGGAGCAATTGCAGGCAATATCTCAAATGTGACATTCTAAGAGGAGCACAATTGGGAGAGAGAAGAGTTTAAAATGGATTAAAATTTAAACAATTCCCAATCAAATGAAAATGTTCTGGGAATAATGCCAGAGCGTATTGTTGAATGGGTTTTAATAGAAGCATTCTAAATTTAACTGGCTGAAATTATTTGCATTTTTTTGAAATTATATATGTGGATATGTTGTATGGACATTTAAAATACAATATTTTTTCTTGTTCTTAGTGGCTGAAGTGTCAGAGTTTATATTATGTTCAGAATATAGAATTACTGAATTTCAAGATGGGATGGAATCTTAGAGGTCAGTGAATACAATTTCTTGTTGATAGGGAAATGCATCTGGGGAAACTGAGGCTTATAATCATCAACCGAGTAGCTAAGACAGGCCTGGAATCTAGCTATGTTCATGCCCAAATCAGGGCCTCTGTCCACGACGCCCAGCTGCCTTCTCAAGAAATACCGACAGGCTGGCGGCTGAAAAGCTACCAGTGGGAGCCCTGGGGAAAACGTGCAAACTGTCAAAGAGGCGGTGTGTGAAACCAATTAGAATATCCAGTAAAAGTTCGAAATTGTAGCAAAATATAGGAGGAGACAGGAAGTTAGAGTATAAATTACATACCTCATTTCTAATCCCAGGTGGCCAGGTCATCTTCCACTCTGAAAGCCTGTGAACTAAGTCCTTGTTTCTCACTGCCTGTGGGGGTTGTTTGCCAGGAACCAAGCCATCTGTGTGTGTGTGTGTGTGTGTGTGTGTGTGTGTGTGTGTGTGTGTATGTGTGTGTGTGAATGTGTACATAACGTGTGAGGGTGAAAGTATGTGTGCTATGTCTCTGTATGCATGTGTGTGTATGAGTGTGTGCAGGTATGTGTATATATGAGTTGTTGTGTAAGTATGTGTATACCAGTGAGGACAGATCAGAAGAAAGAAGGGCTGGCTTTCCTCACGGAGCTCACATGCCGAATACATAGCCTGAGACACTCCAAAGTGGCTCTTGCTTAAAAACAAACAAACAAAAAAATCTGAAGATAGGAACCAAAATGAGAGGAAAATGTAGTGGTTGTTGTCCTATGATTATAATGAGATTTTCACCCACCTGTATTATTCAAATTCTTCTTGACCTTTGGAGAGGGGGATGACCTTTAGCTTGCTTTTGTATGTCTGATAGTACCTAGTGTGATGCCTTGTGTTATAAATACTTGGTCAAATACGTTAAATTTATTCTTTCTGTTACTGTCTTCTTTTTATTATGAAAGTGGACAATTGTAAGTGTCAGCCTTTTATTTCACTCATTGGTTTGATCACTAGGTAGCCCTTTCAATTTCCAACTCATATCCCTTAGTTTGGGAAATTTGCTGAATCATTTTTTTAAATCTCATTGTCTTCAAGTTTTTGTTTTTTCTTTCTGTAACCCTTACTCTTTGTTGAATCCCCATATGCATATTCTATTATTTGTATCTCCTTTTCCTTATTTCCATCATTTCCCTCCCCCTATGTTTTTTGAGGGACTTCTTTTATTTAATTTTTAAAAAATGTTTATTTATTTATTTTTTTTGAGAGAGAGAGAGAGAGAGAGATAGAGAAAGTGCAAATGGGGGAGGTGCAGAGAGAAAGGGAAACACAGAATCTGAAGCAGGCTCCAGGCTCTGAGTTATCAGCACAGAGCCTGATGCAGGGCTGGAACCCATGAACCTTGAGATCATGACCTGAGCAGAAACTGGATGCTCAACCAACTGATTTACCAGCCAGGTGCAACCTTTTTGAGGGACTTCTTAAGCTTTATTTTTGAATATTTTATTTCTAACATCCTCTTATTTCTTTTTTAAAATTTTATTTTAACGCTTATTTATTTATTTTGAGAGACAGAGACAACATGAGTGGGGAGAGGGGAGGAGAGAGAGGGAGAGATTGCGAATCTCAAGCAGGCTCCGCATTGCCAACGCAGAGCCTGACGCGGGGCTTGAACTCACAAGCTGTAAGATCATGACCTGAGCCAAAACGAAGAGCCAGATGCCTACCCAACTGAGCTTCCCAGGTGCCTCTCTAACATCCTATTATTTCAATGACAGCTTTTTAAAATTTAGTTTTATTTCCTTTTTTTCCAATTTTTTTGCCTTAGGGATCTTCTCTTCAATCTCTGAGAATATTCAGTATAGTTTATTTAAGTTTTCTCTGCTTTTTGCCTTGTCTTCAATTTCTCCTTTTATTTGTTAGAGGGTTTTCTTCAATGTCAAGTGATCTTTGGGTATCTGTTCATATTTGAGAGTAAGGCAGTGAAACGCTGATTGGAAACTGTGTGCTTTGTGTGTGTGTGTGTGTGTGTGTGTGTGTGTGTGTATGTATGTGTTGTATCAAAGACAGTTTATTGAGCAATGGGCTTCAATATAGTGGGCTCAGCTTGGAGTGTTTCACTGAACTTATTTCATTATCAGAAGGTTTTTGGTTTTTGTTCTTCTTCTGAGATAATCACTTCTCTCAGAGAGGAATACTCTAGTGTAATATCTGAGGAATATAAGCCGGGCTTTCATTCTTCTCAGTGCAAAGTAAGTGAAAGGGGTTTGCAAATCATTCCTTCATATGTAGACTTTGACTTGATCACCCCATTATCTGTGTGATATCCCACCTTGTCTTGGTCCATTCAGGCTGCTATAGCAAAAACACCATAGAGTAGGTGGCTTAAATAACAAACAGTTATTTAAGTTCTGGAGGCTGGGAAGTCCAAGTCAAAGCAGTGGCAGGTCCAGTGTCTGGTGAGAGCTCATTTTCTGTAGATAGCTGCCTTCTCACTGTATCCTCCTGTTGGGGGTGGGGTGGGTGAGAGAGGGAGAAGGAGATGGGGAAGCAGGGTAAGAGAAGGAAGGAGGGAAGAAGAGAGCAGAGAGCAAGGAATGGGGAGAGAGAGGACGGAGGAAGAGGTGATGCATCTTCTCTTATGTCTTCTTAGAGGGGCACTAATCCCATTCATGAGAGCTTTACTCTAAAGATCTATTACCTCCCAAAGGCCCCACCTACAAATGCTATCACATTGAGAATTAGTCTTCACTATATGAATGTGGTGGTAATACAGGCATTTAATCCATAGCATACCCTCAGCTGTGCTTAGTGTCCCAGAGAATCTGCTTCCGCTTCTCTGTAGAATACTTCTTTGACTTTTATGGTGGAAGAAGCTGCAAGATCAGTCACTCAGCTTATGCAGTGGGTATAAGGAAAGGGATCTGGAGATCTTATGGGCTAAGTGTACCCATCTCTTCTTTGAGCCACCAGTGTCTCCAGTGTCTCCCGGGATTTCTCGGGGTTCTGTTCAGTCACCAGCTGGCATTCTAAGACCACCTTCATGCAGTCCTTGGCATCTGTTTTTCTTTTCAGATGTGCTATATCAGTCACAACCATTTCCAGATTTCAAAATTTCGCTGGTTGTCTTTTCTCCAATTCTCTTTTCCTTGGGATCTCCCCCTTTCTGCCATGCTCTTAAAATGTCATGGCTATACTTTCAGTTAAGTGTGGTTAAGGAATAGAGTAAATGTGTCTTCAGTCAGCCATGTTTTACAGGAATGCATGCCCAATATACAATGTCTGTGGCAGATGCATGAACATATTTAAGATTATTGATACATATTGACATTTAAATATTTTAAAAATTATTTTAACAGCTTCATTGAAGTATAATTGATATATATTGAGCGGCACATAAAGTGCTCAATTTCACTATTTTTGATATTTGTATATGCCTGTGAAATGATCATTATAATTAAAATAATAAAAAATATCCAACCACCCAAAAGTTTCCTTATATCCTGAGTGTACCATATCTATAGATCTTATTGGGGAGAATTGATATCTTAACCATATCAATCCATTTGACCCTTGAGCATGGCATATGTTTCCATTTATTTAGGTGTTTTAAAATTTCTCTCAGTAATGTTTTGAAGTTTGTAGTGTATAAATCTTACACCTTTTTTGGGGGGTCAGATTTATCCCTATGTATATCATTTTTACTTACAGTATTGTAAGTGATTTCAAAAACAATTCAACTTTTTACTGCTCATTTTTAGTATTTAGAAATAGAATTGATTTTCTATTTTGATGATGTAGCCCACAATATTGCGAAACTCATTTATTCTTGTAACTTTTTTTGTGTATTCCATAGGATTTCCTGTATAGAAGTTTATGTTGTTTGTGAATAAAAACAGATTTACTTCTGGGGAGATTTCAGCTCAGGTCATGATCTCATGGTTCCTGGGTTCCAGCCCCACGTGGGGCTGTGTGCTGACAGCCCAGAGCCTGGAGCCTGCTTCAGATTCTGTGTCTCCCTCTCTCTCTGCCCCTCCCCTGCTCACGCACTGTCTCTCTCGCAAAAAAATAAACATTAAAACAGATTTACTTCTTTTTTCCCCAATCTGGATATCTGTTATTTCTTTATCTTGCCTATCTTACATTGGTCAGAACCTCCTACTCAACACTGAATGCAGTAGTGAGAGCCGACATTCTTATCTTGCCCCCTCCCTTTTTTTTAAGGTTTATTTATTTATTTTGAGAGACACAGACAGGGAGGGGAAGAGAGAGAGGGAGAGAGAGAATCTAAAGCAGGCTTCACCCTGTCAGTGCAGAGCCAGACGAGGGGCTCAAACTCACAAATTGTGAGATCATGACCTGAGCTGAAATCAAGAGTTGGATGCCTAACCAACTGAGCCATCCAGGCACCCCTCTTGCTCCTTGTCTAAAAAGGAAGGCCTTTCAACCTTACCTATGTTAGCTACAGGCTTTCCATAGCTGCACTTTATCAAACTGAGGGAATTCCCTTTAGTCATGATGGTTTTTTAAAAACTTTATTTATTTATTTTGAGAGAGAGAAAGGCGGGGGGGGGGGAGGGGCAGAAAGAGAGGGAGACACAGAATCTGAAGCAGGCTCTAGGCTGTGAGCTGTCAGCGCAGAGCTTGACCAACACAGGGCTTGAACTCACAAGCCGTGAGATCATGACCTGAGCCGAAGTCAGACGCTCAACTGACTGAGCCACCCAGGCACCCCAGTTATGAGTTTTTTAAGAGTTAAAAAAATTTAATCAGGGATGAATGTTAAATTTAGTCAAATGCTATTTTTATGGTAATAGAGTTGACCATATGGTTTTTCTTTTTTAGTTTGTTAGCTGGTAAATTAAGTTGATTTTCAAATTTTAAAACTGCTTTGCATTCCAGGGATAAACCCACTTAGATATAATGTATTATCATATACATACACACACACACACACATACACACACATATATATGTGTATATATCTTGTTGCAAACTATTTACTGAATTTTTGTTTAGAAAGTGCATATATGGAATATTGATCTGTAGCTTTCTTTTCCTATAATGTATTTGTCTTGATTTGATATCAGAGTAATACTGGCCTCACAGCTTGGATTAGGAAGCATTCCTTTCTTTTCAATTTTCTGAAAAAAATTGTATAAAATTGGAATTATTTCTTCTTGAATGTTTGAATATCTTCAGAAAAGCCATTAGGACCTGAAATTTTCTTTGTGGAAAGGGTTTTAACTATAAATTCAATTTCTTTAACAGATAAAGGATTATTCCGGTTATCTATTTTTTATTTTTTTTAAGAATTAATTTTAAGTAATCTCTACACCCAACATGAGGCTCGAACTCACAACTCTGAGACCAAGAGTCCCATAATCCATTGACTGAGCAAACCAGGTGCCCCTCCCTGGTTATCTGTTTCTTCTTGAGTGAGCTTTTATAGTTTTGGCTATTAAAAAAAACTGTTACTTTAAGTTGTTGAATTTATAGGCATCAATCTGTTAATAGTATATTTTAATATTTCATATTATATTTTAAATATCTATAGATATTGAAATTATAGTGATATCTGTTCCATTTTGATATTGGTAATTTATGTATTCTTTTTCCCCCCCAGTGTAGCTAGAGTTTTGTTGATTTTACTGATTACTTCAAAGAAACAGCTTTTTTTCTAAAGGTATCTTTTTAAGAGCACTTTTGGGTTTATAACAAAATTGAGAGGAAGGTACAGAAATTTTCTATATACCCCTCCCCCCATCCACCACTCATAACCTCTCCCACTATCAACATCACTCACCAGAGCGACACATTTATTACCAAGGATGAACCTGCATTGACTAATGAAGATCACCCAAAGTTCACAGCTTATCTTAGAGTTCACTCTTAGTGTTGTACATTCTATGGGTTTGACATGGATGCATCAGGTATAATCACATAGATATTTCATGAACTGCCCTAAAGTCTTCTGTACTCTGCCTGTTTCTCCCCCTACCCCATCCCTCACGACCACCGATCTTTTTATTGTCTCTATAGTTTTGTCTTTTCCAGAATGTCATACAGTTGGAATTACACAGTACATAACATTTTCAGATTGCCTTATTTCATTTAATAAAATGCATTTAAGTTTCTTCCATGTCTTCTCATGATTTAATAGCTTATTTCTTTTTACTACTAAACAGTATTCCATTATCTGGATGTATCACAGTTCATCCATTTACCTACTGAAGGACCTATTCGTTCCTACCAAGACTTAGCAATTATGGATAAAGCTACTATAGCTACTATAAACATTCATGTGCAGTTTTTGTGTGGGCATAACTTTTCAACTTCTTTGAGTAAATACCAAGAAGTACAATTGCTTGATTGTATGATAAGATTATGTTTAGTATTTTTAAGAAACTGACAAACTGTATTCCAAAGTGGCTGTACTATTTTTCATTCCTATCAATAATGAATGAGTTCCTGTTGTTTCATATCCTAAACAGGACTTGCTGTTGTCAGTGGTCTAAATCTGGGCCATTCTAATAGATGTCTAGTGGTATCTTGTTGTTAATTTGCCTTAATGCCATGTGATGTCAAGCATCTTTCTAAGAACCAGCTTTTGATTTCATTAATTTTCTCTCCTGATTTTCTAGGGTTTTTTATTTGCTTGTTTTATTTTCTTTTGTTTTTTAATTGACTGATTTCTGCTCTGATCTTTATTATTTCCTTTCTTCTTAATTTGGATTTTATTTATTCTTCTTTTTCTAGGTTCTTAAGGTAGAATCTGGGTTCACTGATTCAAGATCATACTTGTTTTCTAATTGAGGCATTTAATGCTGAAAATTTCCCCCAAAAATCACAAATTTTAATTTGACTTCTCATTTCACTATTTTGAAACATTTAAGTTACTTAGACATTTTAAAGCACAATAATATCTTTCTTTTAAATGTTTATTTTTGAGAGAGAGAGAGAGCAAGTGGGAGAGGGGAAGAGAGAGGGGGACAGAGGATCCAAAGCAGACTCTACACTGACAGCAGTGAGCCTGATGCTCAAACTCATGAACTGTGAGATTATGACCTGAACTGATGTTGGGCGCTCAACCAACTGAGCCACCCACATGCCCCAAAGTACAGTAATATCTTGAATTTGTTTAACACTTTACATTTTTTATGATTTTTTTTACCTCATTTCACTCTCAGGTTAAGTTGAAACAAGCCTTTAATATATCCCCAGTTGAGCAGTTAGTCATTTAGCAAATATTTGGTGAATGCTATACTTTATGCCAGGTACCAGACATATGCTAACAAAGAAACAATAATCCCTCTGTCAAGGAGTTTATTTTGTTTTATTTTTGTTGGAATAAGAATTTTAAAGATATGGTGTGGAGAGGTGCCTGGGTGGCTCAGTCATTGAGCATCTGACTCCAGCTTAGGTCATGATCTCGCGGTCTGTGGGTTTTAGTCCCATGTCGGGTTCTGTGCTGACAGCTCAGAGCCTGGAGCCTGCATCAGATTCTGTCTCCCACTCTGCCCCTCCCCCAGCTCAAACTCTGTCTCTCACTGTCTCTCAAAAATGAATAAACATTAAAAAAAATGAGATGTGGAGACAAAACGAAGTGGTTCACTGAAGATCACACACCTGCACATGCTAAATCCTAATCTTTCAGCCACAATTTATGGTCTCTTTCTTACAGCATTAACACATCAGAATTTTTTTCATTGAATATAAAAATATTAATGTATCAATACAATAAATTCACATTATTAAAGCTGAGTCAAATAAAGAACCCTGAATAAAACTAAGACTATAGTTTGCTCATGCTGATAGGAGATTAACTAAGTCTTTCTTTATAGCGTCAAAGAAAAAAGATGTATGGTAGTGTTAATACTACTGTTGGGAAGAGGGGCACTATTCTATCAACTCATATTTGTTTTGGGAAAATAACTGTATTTTCTGGTTTCATTTTCCTCATTTAAAAACCCATAGTTGGGTCAAATAATCTTTCATATTGCTTCTAAGTTTTAGGTACTACATTCTATTTTTTTAAGAAGAAAATATAAAAATTTTAACAGGCTGATAACCAGCAAGGAAATTGAATCAGTAATTTTTTTCTTTTATAGTTTATTGTCAAGTTGGTTTCCATATAACACCCAGTGCTCATCCCAACAAGTGCCCTCCTCCATGCCCATCACCCATTTTCCCCTTTCCCCCACTCCCATCAACCCTCAGTTTGTTCTCAGTATTTAAGAGTCTCTTATGGTTTGCCTCCCTCCCTCTCCTTAACTATTTTTCCCCTTCCCCTCCCCCATGGTCTTCTGTTAAGTTTCTCCTGTTCCACTTATGAGTGAAAACATATGGTGTCTGTCCTTCTCTGCCTGACTTATTTCACTTAGCATAACACCCTAGAGTTCCATCCACGTTGCTACAAATGGATAGATTTAATTCTTTCTCATTGCCATGTAGTATTCCATTGTATAGATAGACCACATCTTCTTGATCCATTCATCAGTGGATGGACATTTAGGCTCTTTCCATGATTTGGCTATTGTTGAAAGTGCTGCTATGAACATTGGGGTACATGTGCCCCTATGCATCAGCACTCCTGTATCCCTTGGGTAAATTCCTAGCAGTGCTATTGCTGGGTCATAGGGGAGTTCTACTGTTAATTTTTTGAGGAGTCTCCACACTGTTTTCCATAGTGGCTGCACCAGTTTACATTTCCACCAACGGTGTAGGAGGGTGTCCATTTCTCCACATCCTCACCAGCATCTATAGTC
>CM053573.1:38233218-38279755 GCA_028646485.1 Cryptoprocta ferox
ATGTGCCCCTATGCATCAGCACTCCTGTATCCCTTGGGTAAATTCCTAGCAGTGCTATTGCTGGGTCATAGGGGAGTTCTACTGTTAATTTTTTGAGGAGTCTCCACACTGTTTTCCATAGTGGCTGCACCAGTTTACATTTCCACCAACGGTGTAGGAGGGTGTCCATTTCTCCACATCCTCACCAGCATCTATAGTCTCCTGATTTGTTCATTTTAGCCACTCTTATGGGCATGAGGTGATATCTCAGTGCAGTTTTGATTTGTATTTCCCTGATGATGAGTGACGTGGAGCATTGTTTCATGTGTCTGTTATGAGGCCACCTTTTTTAAAGATTATCTTGTAGAGTTTTGATAAGCTGCCTCAGATTTATCTGAGAACTTCTAAGATGGAGAAAAATTAACTGAAAATAATGGCTTTTATTTATTTTTTAAATGTTTATATATTTTGAGAGAGAGAGACAGAGTACATGAGCAAGCAGGGGAGGGGCAGAGAGAGAGAGGGAAAGAGAGAATCCCAAGCAGTCTCCACACTGTCAGGGCAGAGCCCAACCCTCTTGACATGGGGCTTGATTTCTGGAACCGTGAGATTATGAGCTGAGTTGAAATCAAGAATTAGACACTTAGCTATCTGAGCCACCAAGGTTCCCCTCAAAATAATGGCTTTTAAAGTTATCTGAGGTATCTGTTTTGAACTATGGCCTACTATGCAGGACTTGATTTAGGAGGTACAGTTGTAACTAGACCACAGTGGAGATTCTTCAGAATGGTTTCATCATTTCTAAACAGAAATATAAGGCTCAAAGGAAGGTACTTCCACTTGCAAATCCTCCTAAAATGACTCTGTTTCTCTTAGACACAAGGAGGCTCAAAGTGTTCACATTTGGAAACAGTAGTTGCTATTAGAAAGAGAAATGAGTGCTGCTGCTTCTACATCACATAGGGATATGATAACTAACCTGGGAGCAGGTGATGTGGCTTTTTTGTTTAGGAAATTTCATGACAAGGAGTTTTCATTGTGTGAAAGGAGGCTTAGAACTTGGTCTGGAGTAGAGAATAAAACAAATGTGAGATAAATTTTGCAGCATGATTAAGTAAGAGGAAGATGCAGATTCTCATATGGTCTCTGGAAGGGGTGATAGATTGAAGGGGTCTAGAAGTAAACAGCAGAGAGGAGACGGGCATTGGGACAGAAGGTAGCAATGGGATGTAGCAAATTTTGCTGGACAAGGGCAAAAACACATGTGACTGGAGAAGTTACCCATGGTAGTGATAATTAAGGAATTTTGAAAGAAAAATGATATCTAAATATTCATCTTAATTTCTTATTTGGTCCTGGGCTATAATGTCCCTCAATTATTCCCATACCTTTAGTCGAGTGAATACAATAACCTTGAGTTAACAGTGCTCTTGGAAATGCAGGAGCAGAAGCTCTGGATTTGTCTGGGCCATGAACCAAGGATGGCAGCTGCAGTGTGCACGACAGTGGGGTAGGAGGTAAGACCCAAATCTGCCCTAAAACTTAGAAGCTGGAGTCAGTAGTCTAAGGAATATTGTAGAGATACTGAGTATTCCTCTGTAGCATGCATGTTCATAGGACTCAGTGTTTTACAATTTTACTTTTTATTATTTTTAAATACTTTTTTGATAGCAGTTTCAGATTTATAACAAAATTTAGAGACAGGTACAGAGATTTCTCGTATACCCTCTAACCCCACATATGCCTGGCCATTTCCCATAATCAGCAATCCCTACCTCAGGGGAGCATTTGTTACCAAGGTTGAACCTATGCCACGGGATCACAATCACCCGAAGTCCACAGTGTTTCTTAAGGTTCACTCTTAGTGTTGTACATTCTGTGGGTTTGGATAAGACTATAATGCCATGTATCCATCATTATAATATCCTACAGGGACATCACTGTCCTGAATGTCCTCTGTGCTCAACCTGTCCATTCTTCCCCTTCTCCCTGTGTTGGGCTCTTGATATTTCCAGATATTAAAAAAAAAAAAGAAGAAGACAATTGAAGACTGCAGATTTGGGGAAACTTGCTTATAGTAGGAATAAGCCCAAGAAGAAAGGGGAGAAAGGAAAAGGTGAGAGAATAGAGTCCCCAGTTCATGGCATTTGAGTCTTTTGCCTCCTCAGATATTTCATATAGGTTAAATTAAATTAAAATGAAGCCAGACACAGCTTTCAGAGAAGAAAATGTAAAAAAACAACAACAACAAGAATTCAGAACACAAAGTGATGTTGGTTAAAAATAGGATGAGTCTATTCACTTGATCTCTGTCAAAGGGGTTGTGTACCAATTCAGGCTTTTATTTAGCACCATCTGGCAAAGCCACATCTTTTCCCACAAGGCCTGGGCCCTTTCTCACTCTTCTACTTTTACTGCCCCCTGAGGACATCCCCAAATGGAATACCCCCTGACAAAAATGATGCTCTTGATGTTTTTTCTGAAGATAGAGTGGAGGCTTAGAGAGGCAGTCACACATAACAGTCACCAGCCAGCATTCAGAGGAAGGAGACATTCTTACAGCAATAGGAAGTACAGAAGATTAGCTGGACCAATGTCCTTAGTATTTCTAAAAAGGAGTTTGAACACTAGAATGGGATTTGAGTGGACAATGTAAATGTGCACTATCCATTAGCTTTACTGAGGTATCAGTTAATGAGGCCCAGTCTTCAAGAAGACAGCCAACAATATAGCCCTCCAATTTTAGAAGATAAAGTTATTCTGGAAGGAAAGCAAACGGGAGGCTTTATGTATGACTTGGGAAAATTTAATCCTTGGGGCTTTAGTTTCCTTATCAGTGAAATAAAGAGATTGGAATAAAAGATTTTCTAATGCATCCAGTTAAAATATTTTATGATTTGATAATGTTAATCAAACAGAATTTATTAACAGTGAGTCCTAATCAAATTCAGGGCACTCGACAAATTCTAGTGATACGAGTTTAAGACTGATCTTTGTCTTCAAGTATCATAAAAGTAATTGGAAAAACAAGGTATAGGAGTAAATTAAAAAGTGTAAATCCCATGCCACCAACTCAACTGTACAAAGAATAAGGCAACTTTTTGTTTTTAAAAAGCAACTTAATACTAAAATTTTTATCTCCATTACTTTGGAGGTTTCCTGTTCTTCTCCAGAGTTGTGCCACACATAGCTGTGGGGGCCTGTACCTGGTCAGCTGGGGTGGAATCTGACATGCAGTTATCAGGTCAGACGCTAATGTCAGGAATTCAGGGTTCCACCCTGCATGGCATCCTCCGCTCCTATCCTGGCTGGCCCACTGCTTCCATGTCATGTTTGGGGCACGAGGAACTTCTTCAAGGCTGCGTGCCCATCTGTGACATCTCCCACATGGGAAACACTTTCTGGGTTCTAGAGTTTTTGCCAGGTGCCTTCAGGGACCTTTGCGCTCTGAAGAATTGTGGCTGTTGCCTTGATCTCCTTGTCCAGGATATATCCTTAGTCTGGGGTGAATCATTTTCCCTTCATGCATCTTCAAAGCTATTCTGTTTATGTTCGTGAATTCTCTAAGTTGTCCACTGGGGTTTGGTTTTTGAAAAGCCCAAAGTAAGGAAGGCATTCAAAATCCTTCTTAGTCTTCCTCCCCTGAAGCAATGAGTCACAGAGGCTGTGTTGTCTTTCATTGGAGGGAAGAGAGAGAAGTATATTGAGAAAAAAGTTAATATCTTAAATAACTTCATCTGATTAATAACTAAAAAATAATAGAAAACATAAGAGAATGACATTTTCTTTCTGGATGTGCGTGTGTGTGTGTGTGTGTGTGTGTGTGCGTGTGTGTAAGTGCATTTTAACACTGTCTAATTATAAAGTGTAGATTTTTGTAAGGTCCCTGGAGGAGACCATTTGGAGGATCTGAGAAGGAAGAATTGTCAACCTCATCAAAGAAGGGCTAGAGGGTGTCCATCTTCTCTGCTTCATAAAATTAACAGAAAATTAATAGTATTCTTTCCATAGGGGAAATCAGTGAGTGTGCCAGATGAGGGTGGGTAGTTTAAGAAATCTTCTGCTGTTGGTGTTGGGTGCGAAATAGGGAGGCAGGGGGTACCAAACAGTGAATCACATAAGGAAAGACACTTCTGGGAAATGGTGCTTCCTGTCTGAGGCCATGAGATCGCTAGACTCTAAAATTTAGGTTCTCAACATAAGTTTCAAGGGTCTGTGAGTGCCTGGATAGAGAGCTTGCAATGTTCTCTGTGTAGGTGTTCGGTTTCTCTGAGAATCTGGTAAGTGAATACGTTTGACTTTGGGGCTGGAGGTTGGTGCTAAGTTGCCAGAGTCATGATGCCTTCCTTAGCAAAAGTTTGTAAAAGGACTTTTCTCAAGGCACAGAAGGTCAGAACGTGGGTTTTTATATGGGAGCAGTTGCCCAGATGAAAGGGCAGTCTGAACTCAAAGGGAGCTTACTGGTGGCCCGGCACCCAGAGAAAATACCAGCACAAGGGCTCTAGTGTGAATACTGTTCAAATTAGGTTTATGGCATCAGGGGTGGACAGAGTTGTGAGGATAAGAACCAAGGCCCTGCATGCCCAGAAATTAAACCAGCCAAGCCAGTCTGTGGTTAGACTCAATCTGTGTGATGGTTACAAAATGTGCACCATGAATAGGACTGTTTCTTTAATTTTGTTACAATATTGTTGTTCTTCCAATTTTGTTTTTCCTTTAGCATTTTATGAGAGTCCCTTTTGAAAAGTCCAGTACTATCCCAACTGAATTATGAGATAAAAATATTTCTCCTTCTTCTCCCTGCCTAAATTTGGAGAACAAAAGGATTAGTGTGAGGGTCCCAGTTGCCCAGCAGACCAGTGGTAGGGAGAAGTGGTGGAGCTCTAAGCACACTCGAGGTGTTTCTGAACTAAAGACAGGGTGCACAAAATGCTGAACACGTAGTTCTTAAGCAGAACCCTGTAGAACATCCTGGAGGGGAAAAATGCTGTGGTCAGGCTTGCTGGGAAAGATTTCACAAAATAGTTTTTGTGTGAATTAGACCTTGAAATCTGGGTAAGAACTCCGGAGAAATGTGCTTAAGGATGAGCATGCCTTATCTATATGTATTCGTTTCTACATTCGGCACACGAAACCGTGTGTGCTGGGAGCAGTCAGTCCTCTGAGATCGTTTTGCACATTTAGGACCCTCAGGCGTGGCCGTGTGAATGAGGAAGGCAGCAAGTTACTTTCAAAGTTACCACTCTAAAGTAAGTTGATGGTGGATTCAATGAAGATACATGGAATGTTCTACGGAAAGTAATTTTTAGGAAATCTGAAAACCTGTATGAATCATCGCTTTAATATCTCCTTATATGAGTTACGAGATAGGAGATAAATATCAGCAGGCAGCAAATTACTATGCTTTAGCCTACAGCCAGGATAACTCTGACCTTGCCTTTCATAGCTTTATGTGCAGTGGGCGAGGTAAGAAAATCATTTGATTAAGTTGCATATATATATATATATTTCTGTAGGACTTCAACTGGGAAATTGATCACTGAACTATAGATAAAATAAGATTTTGAAGACTTGATTAGGAAATGAGGCTTTCACTTCTGAAAGACTGGCTTCTAGATCTTGCTCTGTTACTAACTAGCACTTTGACCTTGGGCAAGATTCTTAATCTCTTTCTGTATTTCCTCATTTGGAGAGTTAAATTATGTCAGGGCTTTGTGATCTTTCTCTGTGTATGACCTACTTTTCTTTTCCACTCTAAAAGCTTGTGGCCTGCTTAAAAAAACTCTAAATGCTATTTTGGTTCTGACGATGGTGAACAAAGAACTGTTATTAGCTTCATTTTATAACTTAATGTAACTTGTAGTATAAAACTCTAATCCTTCCAGCTATGTTGAGGTCTTTAGCATTAGGATTTCACAAAGAATTTGGGGAAGACCCAAACATTCAGACCATAGCAGAAATGTTTTAGGAGTATTAAAAAAAGTTTTTTAATAGATTTATTTATTTTTATTTATTTTTTAATGTTTATTTTTGAGACAGAGAGAGAGAGAACACAAGTGGAGGGGCAGAGAGAGAGGGAGACACAGAATGTGAACCAGGCTCCAGGCTCTGAGCTGTCAGCAGAGAGCCTGATGCAGGGCTTGAACTTGTGAACAGTGAGATCATGACCTGAGCCAAAATCAAGAGTTGGGCACTTAATCAAGAGTCCTGAGCCATCCAGGAGCTCCTAGATTTTTTATTTTTAAGTAATCTCTACACCCAACTTAGGACTTGAACTCATAACCTGGAGATCAAGAATTGTATGCTCCACCAACTAAGCCAGCCAGGCACCCCCTCCCACTCTTTTTTTTTTTTTTTTTTAACCTCCCTAACCCAGATTTGACTTTGTGGCCTCTGGATAATGCCGTTTGTTAATACTCCTGAATATTTTTAAAAAATTTTTAATGTTTTTATTTGTTTTTGAGAGCCAGAGAGAGACTGAGCATGAGTAGGGGAGGGGCAAAAAGAGAGGGAGACATAGAATTTGAAGCAGGCTCCAGGCTCTCAGCTGTCTATACAGAGCCCGACGCGGGGCTCGAACTCACAAACCATGAGATCATGACCTGAGCCAAAGTCAGACACTTAACTGACTGAGCCACCCAGGAGCCCCAATACTCCTGAATTTCTATCAGTGAAAGAATAAAGGTCTTTCTCTGATATCATTTCTCTTCCTCGGAGTCTTATCACACTAAACTGGCAGGTAGCATTCTGGGAAGAGAAAGGAGCTTGGAGTCAGTGTATAGGATGGAAACCTTCTATGTACTCACAATCTGTTGATCTAGTCTAGTCAATGTCCAAGATCTTTTCTCTAGCATTGAAACATTAAAATTCAATATGAAAATTTAGAAATATTAATGCCTTTTTCAAGACAATGTCTCATTTTCTGAGCTGGAGTGGGAACATAAAGTAAGGGGAACAGGATCTATATAGTTCCTTTTATAAGAAGAGTTGAGGTTCTCTTTGCTTGATGATACTAAACATCAGTGATTCTTGTTTCTATCCCTGTGTTTTCTCATATCAGCATAGGGCTCTGTATGAGTCCCAATATATGTGAATCAGGGCAGGGTTTCTCATCCTATCTATTCCCTTCAGGGATGTCATAAGCACTGCTATAGAAAGTACTGATTTTTCTCTGGACATGATGACTGCTGACATAGGAATTCTGTGTTTTGTTTTATGTAAGGAATTTGGTAGGCAAGTTTTAAATGATATTGAGTAACAAGGAAGTTCTGGAGCTTTACATGTGGAGGGAATCTCAGGATTTGTGCCCTGTGTTTCCACTTCAGTCACACTTCTCTGTCCACTAAGTTTTAAAAAATTAGATGTAGATAGGAACATAACCTAAAGTTGTTAATGAAAGTGACATTTTGTCACATTCTTATATTTTTTAACCTGGTTTTAAAGAGTACGTGGATGAGGTCTGAGAGAAGGGTGTAAAGAAATCACTATTTTTGCCCCATTTGACCTTAAGCCTCTGAAATTCGATTCTAGTGAGAATGCATAGTCTTGATTATATTTGGAACAATTGAAGTCACATGATCATTCCAGAATTATTACATATTTATGGTGTACAGATTGTATAATATTTATAGTTTTAATTTAATAGCAAACACACAGTTTCCATGCTGCAAATGGCTATTAAAATCATAGGAATCATGGAAATTAGATTTATTTGGACTTCTGTGGCTGCCTGAATTCCACAAGATAAATGCCAGATTATTTTTTATTGCCAGACCCCATACTTAAGGAAACCATGAAAAACTTGGAATTTCCTAAATAACTGTCACAAAGATACAGTTCAATTTAGACTCCCCAAAATGCATTATTATGCTTTTCTTCTTCCCCTCCCCCACATACTGCCTTGCCTTCCTTTTCCTCCAATCCCCAGTACTGCTGCGTGCTGCTCAGGTTTTATTGGCTTCATATGTAACATGAAATTCTGAAAATATTGTGGCTAGAGATTGTGAGTTTTATCATTACCTCAAAAGTCATAGCTAAATTTTATCATATTCATCGTTTTTATTTGTTGGGGCTAGATTCTCAAGGAAGAATTTTAAGCTGCATTAGTCAGTAAGTATTTATAAATCACTTGTTATAGGTTCAAAACTGTCCTTAGATTGTCAGGCATGCAATACCCTCTCAGCCATTATTCTTACCTTCAAAGGACTAATAGTGACAGGTATTATAAACAATTTAGAAGAAAGATTGAGGCTCAAAAAACTGAACTGTGGATAATAGCACTTCCTATTAGTTTAGTACATTGACAAGAGGGATATAGAGCAAGGAATCTGAGATACACTAATGGCTACTAGTGAGTTCTGGAAGTCAAAAGAGACAGATGACTGGGATGAAGAGTGCACAGAACAGACATTAATTTATCTGAACAGTGATTTCATGAGTAGATTTGCTATCTCATTGAGACTCAGGAGGTTTGCTCCATATCTAGTAAAAGTTATCTGTGAAAGTATAAGAGGCATGCATGTGTGTATTGCATGCATGTATGAAAATATCTATGTATTCATCTGTCTATCCATCTGTCTTTATCAGTCTACACTCACACATAGGTAAATACACATATATGCACCCCATTAAATAGCCATACTGATCCTAATCCAAAATTTAAAAATAGCCTAGGGGCACCTGGGTGGCTCGGTCGGTTAAGCGTATGACTCTTGACTTCAGCTCAGGTCATGATCTCACAATTTGTGAGTTCGAGCCCCACATAGGGCTCTGTGCTGGCAGCATGGAGCTTGCTTGGCATTCTGTCTCCCTCCCTCTGTCCCTCCTCTGCTTGCTCTCTCTCTCTCTCTCAAATAAAAAAAACTTTAAAATAAAAATAAAAATATCCTAGGATATTTCTGAAAGAAACATATCTATTAATTGTTCTTCATTTTTCAGATTGCTGTCCACTAGACATAAGTGATGATTCCTTTTCCCTGAAGAGTTTCATTCTTTATTCATGTTATTTATCTCTATGGAATGCACTGTGAATGTCAGCCTCATTTACATATTTCATAAGCCATTAGTAGGAAATCAGAGTCCATATTTACTCTTTTATAGGCTCCAACTTTTCATTTATTTTTGACACTATTGTATTTTACAGGGTATTACTTCAGAGAATCTCAGATTTTAATCCACAAATGTGTTGTAGAATCAAGTCTCTGCCTTTCCCCTCATTGCTATATTCTTTCCAAACAATGGAGTTTTAGGATATATAAACATTAATTTCTGGTTGACCACTTTTCCAAGGTCATATTATTTTGCTTCAATTAATATTACATTTGAATATTTGCATATCCCATAGTGTCTTTGGATTAAATAGAAAACATGTGATTAATTCCATTGGTAGCCACATCACTGCTCTAGATACCTTATTAACATATAAATGATTCAGTTGAAAATGAAATGTATTCCCACTACATTTAGTCAGAATGTGGCAAAAGCCACCTCATTAGTAATATTTTCCTTGTATCTGTCTTGTCCCCTCCCCATCTAACATCCCTACCCTCTTTATTTCTGATACCTATTCTTGCAAGATCCTCACTGATAAATGTTAGCTTTTGCCCTGTGCTCAAAATTATATCTGTTCTTTTCATTAGCTTTTACAATAAAACAGAAGTTTATACAAATATTAGCCCAGCTTTTTCTTTAAGGACACCAAATCTAATCCTAAGTGAATTGTCATTAGTGTGCCTTTCAGGAAAGGTCTCAATTTTGATTAGTTTTGTAGACTATGAAATGCAGAAACTGCATGGAAAGTCAAGATAATGCCATCCTAAAGCTGGTTATGCTGCGTACTCTGGCCTGGGCTTCAGGAGAGGAAGGCCTCTGGAAGGTTTCTTGGAGAATTAACATCTAAATTGACCTGGAGAACCAAAATTAGCGGAAGAGAGTGGGAGGTAGGAGAAGGGTAATGAAGGGAAAGATTGTAGAGAGAAATCAAGTGATGTATATCAGGGTGAGGTAACTGAAAGTGATCCTGGGCATAGGGATAGAGGTCAGCCAGGACAGATAAGCAGAAACCAGCTTTAAAGGGCCTTTTAAATTAGCTAATAGGGGGCACCTGGGTGGCTCAGTCAGTTAAGTGTCTGACTTCAGCTCAGGTCATGGCATCACAGTTCATGAGTTTGAGCCCCACGTCAGGCTCTGCTCTCGGATCCTGTCTCCCTCTCTCTCTGTCCCTCTCCTGCTCCTGTGTTCTTTCTCTCTGTCTCTCTAAAAAAAAGAAAAAAAAAAGATAAATTAGCTAATACAGTTGGAATACGGTTGGATTATTTGGCACGAATCACTGAAACTAAATAACCCACCAATATTTAAGTGTTAAATTAATTGAACAGGTAGGCCAATAGGCTGAAGTGGCTGTAATGCTGTGTAAATAAGCAAACCAAAATCCAAGCCTGTAAATGCCTCAAAGTTACAAAATCAAAACACCAGAGACTACCAATCAGAAACAGCCAGCCAGACTTTAAGCTATAGCCAATCCAACAATTTTTCTTTCTTTCTTTTTTTTTTTTTTTTCCCTTCTACTCTTCTCTTGTGTAAGTCTTTTCACTGGAGCCTGTTGGCAGAATGTTCCTAACCACTTTTGGTTTGGTGCTGCCCGATGTCAATCAATTTTTGCTCAAATAAACTCTCAGAATTTTTAATATGCCTCAGTTTATCTTTTAATAGTTCCTAAATAGTTCCTAAGTTATTTTAGCCTCAATGATATGAGTATAGTGCTGTATTTTCTTTTAGTGGGAAATGACTGTCTTTAATAACATTTTGGAGGTTCAATCAGTAAATTAATCAGCCACTATCAATCAATGGAATATAACTTTTTTATTTTCATTTTTTAAAATTTATTTATTTATTTTTGTAAATTTTATTTATCTTTGAGAGAGATAGAGGCAGCATGAGTAGGGGAGGGGAAGAGAGACAGAGAGAGAGAATCCCAAGCAGGCTCTGTGCTGGCAGCACAGAGCCTGATATGGGGCTTGAACCCATGAAGCTGTGATCCTGACCTGAGCCGAAACCAGGAGTCAGATGCTAAACTGACTGAGCCACCCATGCAACCCATTACTTTTATTTTTTTAATGTTTATTTATTTTTGAGGGGGAGGAGGAGCAGAGAGAGAGAGGGAGAGAGAATCCCAAGCAGGCTTTGCACTGTCAGCCCAGAACCTGACTCAGGGCTCAATCCCATGAACCTGTGAGACTGTGACCTGAACCAAAATCAAGAGTTTAACTGACTGAACCACCAGGTGCCCCAGAATGTAAGTCTTTTAAAGCAAAAACTGCTTCAAAGGTAATGATCTAATTTTGGCATTTCTTAAAATCTCTAACATGGCTCTAGATCGTTTCCTTGCTTTTTAAAAAAATTTTCTTAATGTTTTATTTATTCTTGAGAGAGAGAGAAAGACAGAAAGATAGAGTGTTAGCAGGGGAGGGACTGATGGAGACAGGGAAGCATAGCATCCGAAGCAAGCTCCAGGCTCTGAGCTGTCAGCACAGAGCCTGACGCGGGCTTGAACCAACGAACCGTGAGATCATGACCTGAGCCGAAGTTGGACGCTTAACCAACTGAGCCACGCAGGCACCCCAATTCCTGTTAATTTAGATGATATTTCTGACCTATTTACACAAAAACCTCCCAAAAAGTCTTTTAGGAATAACTTTCTCCTGACACAAGCAATATAATTAAGGGAAAGGAATTTTCCATAAGTATTTTTATATTTTGATATGAAACATCAGTGTCATGGAAACATTTATAAAGAAAAAAAAAACAAGAGGAAACTTAATTATCTAGAGGAAAAGTTGGGAAATCCTTTAAAGCCCTTGGAGGGAGGCACATATTAACAGTATTATAAAAGGTAGGCAATCAGTCATTGTAGAGAGAGCCCCTCTGGTGTTTGGCATTCTCAACTGTCTTAATCAAAACCCAGGAATAATTTGAAAGTAAGGCTACTGAGTGTAACATCAACAAAAGTTGCCAAAAAAGTTACTGATGCAAAAACTACAGGAGAAAAAATAATGCATCCACATATATGGTGCTGGCTTTCAAGATCAATTTAATCAGACAAAAGTGAAGACCTGAGAATATTGAAGAAATACAGAGGAAATTAAGAAAGAAAAAAAAATGTGGGTAGAAGTAGCGAAGAAACTGACAGAAAAGAGAAATGGCAGCAGAGATAAGAAGCAAGGAGAGCCACTGTGAAATACATCGAAGAATGCAAAAGTGGTCGGTATCTGAAGGAGGAAGGAACATCAACCAGAAAACTTTCAAGCTCTGGGAACGTGTCGCCAAAGAGAAATCTCACACTTAACTTCAATAATTTTGAGCATGTTTCTTTGCCTCTTTTAAATGCTACAGCAGTATTTGATCAGTCTAGAGACAAATTTAGAAATTCCCTTCGTTCATGAAAATATTTGGCATCTGTAAAATAATCCTAACCTACTTAGGAAAGATCAGTAAACTCAATTTCTTTAAATATAGTAATGAGGAATAGTGTAATATAGTTTAGAAATGTTTTTATGATTAAAAGTGAAAGTTCCAGAACTTAACATATCAAAGCTTCATTTGTCTGAAACTTAATTTATTCAAATAAAGCTTTTCTAAGCTCTATCCACCTCACTACTGTATTTGTCTTAATATCAAAATTTATTTGTCTAAATTATCCAACCAACTTTATTGATGCATTTTACCCACCCCCTCATTTTGTCTGGTTGGAAACACCCTGATTTTGGTTCTTATTACTAAAATACTTCTTTTCTGTCTAGCTGATATAATAGAAGGTCGTTTAAAAATTGTTCTGGAGAAAGGTATAATCACTTTTGCAATTGTTAAAAATTAGAAATTAAGGTTTCAATAATACATTATGTGTCCAACTGGAATCTGGAGCATTCAGCATCAGAGAAAATTATGATAGTGATCCCCTGTGCGTTAATATACTGCCTGAAGAACAAAATGAAACAAAATGCAAATGTTGAGACTTTTCTACAGTCCGAGAGTTTGGACATTTTCCATTTTTATCTGCTGCAACCACACTGCCAAGGGCTGCCTGAATTTCCTTATCTTTAGTTTCATACCTGAATTGGATGCAGTTAGTTGTTTTTTCCATTTTAAATGTGTGATTCAATTTTGAGAATTTCTTAAAAATAGTCTAGGGATTGTACAAATCCTTGGAGTGCGGCCAGATTTTCCTGAATTAATACACACTCTTCTCTGCCCTCAGTTACACATGACTGCCATTGACATTTGCTGGTACCTTTTGTACCCATTGCTAATGTGCCACAAGATGCCATTGTACTTTTACAAATATTTCTCCAAATTAGCTTTAAGCGAGTAGAATTCTCTTTCATCAATATGTGATGATCTTAATAGGAATGTGTGGTCAGAATCCAGTACAATAAACAAAAAATGTGCAAAATCAACATTTAAAAGGTCAGCAGCTTCTTATTGCTACACACATCTTTGCATTACTAGTGATTAAAACTGGCATGTGTATTAGCAGGAATTTTCTGTCTCATTTTAAATTCCGCTGTTTATTTATAATCTGGAAGAAATATTTCCTTTGGGGACTTTTATCTCCAGTGCCCTTTGATACCCCATACCACTGATTTTAGAAAATATTTGGAATAGTTGTTTACTATAATACACTAATTCTGAAAAGATATTAAAATGTGGTGGAAAGATCATTTCCATTTGTTTTGTTTGTCTGTCTGTGTGGGCTGGTATGTATAAATGTTGCATGAATATTAATAAATGTCTATTCACATTAATGTTTCTGTGGGCTGCAAACCTTTCAAATGTTTCTGTCCTGAGATACATGCCCAGCATATGATGATGATATACCATTTATTTAGTTTCCAGTGTCTAGAAAGGATTATAAGGCCTCACACAGACTCAGCCCTATAAGAAGGGTAATGGAAGGAACCCCAATATGTCTGGTTAAAAAGCCACTTCCTCAGGGTGTGGAGCTATGAATTCACGGGACTAGGAGAGCAGTCAGGTATGAAATAAAAAGAAAATCTTAGATAATCTGATGTGTGTAGTTGTGGTATGTTTGTAGTAGGAGCTGGTGGTGTTTTACCTAGATTCCTCCCAGGTGTCAGTACCCCTGGTTCAGAGCCAGTATGTGTTGGCTGCTAGAGGCTCACCGTTATTTCCTTTTACCCCCTGGGCTGCCATTAATTGCTACCTGGAGATGGAGAGGGAGGTTATAATGCTCGCCATCACTGCCCTCCAGTCCTTGGCAGAGTGCAACTGATTAGTAACACGGAAGTCCCAAAGTTTTGCCCCTTGGCTCAAAGGAATACAACTCTGATATGCTATCAACATTCCAGAGCTCCTAATGCGATCAGGCTGAGGCTCAAACTCCATTAAAATCACTCCTTTGCTCAGCTTCTTTCTTGGCCTGTTTCTTCAGTGTCCAACAGGTTTCTCCAAGAGCACTGCCCCAGCGCATCCCTTGCATAGAAACTAATTCCAGATTCTGGTGAGGGAAAAACCCACGACAGGCCACAAAGTAATCTGTGCTGTGATAGAGGAAACAACAAGTGTGGCGTGAGGTGCAGTCAGAAGGCTTCAGAGAGGCGGTGACAATCAAGCTATATACCCACTAGGAGAGATTTACCAGACAATTAGAAAAGAAAGAAAAAAAAGGCTTTTTTTTTTTTTCAAAGTCGCAAAAGAATATTGTCTTCGAGAGACCACTGCAGGCTTCATGTGTTTAGAAGGGATACAGAGGATGAGATTGATTTAGGCAAAGGGACAGACTACATAGGGCGCCAATGTAAAGAGGTAAGACTTTATCCTAGAGGATACGGATTTCTTTTTGTTTAAAGTTTTTGTTTATTTATTCATTTAAGTAATCTCTGTACTCAAAGTGGGGCTCAAACTCATGACCCCAAGATCAAGAGTTGCGCGTTCTTCCTGAGTCAGCCAGGAACCCCAGTGTATGGATTTCTGAGAGACAGGATCTTATACGAAATTTAAAAAATATTAAACTCTAGAGGAAAAAGGAGACGTATTGAGAAAAAGGAGAAGGAGCAATAAGAAATACTAATGATGTAGGCAGTTGGCAGAGAGAATTCTTTGAGAGTGTGGGATATGAAATAGATTCAAGAGATTTAGAAAAATTCGATGATTTATTAAATATACAGGACAAGAGAGAGAAAGATTCGAGGATGTATTCTGGGGATCTGGCTGCCATAACTGGGTATCTAATGGTTTCAGGAGGAATCTAAGGGGACGATCTGTTGATTCTATCACCAATCATTTTTTACTTATATTGTCTGGCAAATTTCTAATGGTTCCTTAGCAGATAGATTCACTGGTAGCTAGTGTATACACAGGAGAAAAGATCTGATGATTTTTATCTTTTAGAAATCTTTACTAATGTTTCTCTTTCAAGTTATTAATGTTGTCCTCATTGGCAAATTTAACTCCCCCCACCACTCTCTTTATCCAACTCAACCATTCTTGTCAGTTGAAAAATTTTATAGACCCCCATCCTCTGGAAAACTTTGTCCTATTTATTTTTAAATGTATTAGATATTTCTTAATAACTACAAATTATGTTTCTATTTCCTTTGCCAATATTACTCTGTTTAGAAGTCTTTTTGTAAAAATAATATTCTTTCATAGCTTTCAACGTACTGTTAGTTCAAATGGTTTTGATTGAAGATGCTAAAGCAGTGGTTTTCACTAGAATTTTCTCAGGATTTCTTCAAGGGCATGTAATAGAAGATTCATGTGCATATTTCTGTGAAGTTTGTGTAGTACTTATAATCTATAAAGGCAGCTAAAACTGAAGTACCACAAAAGTCTTAAGGGACTGGCCTCAGTGGAGGTATGATGGATACAGCAAGCAAACAGAGCTTTAAATGAAACATGTCAAGGACAGATGTCCTGATTTGCAGATAATGATTTGCAAATGAACTACTTGTCAAATGGGCAACTCCAATATAGCCAGGGTGATTTAGCAACTGCACCTGAGATTTATTTATTTAATGATTATCCCAAGGAATACTAGGGAGACTTGTTAATCCTTACATAAAATATGTAGCTAACTTGAAAGTGAAATAGGGATATGTGGGTAATCACTTTCGACAAAGTGAGGAGGACTTCTGTTTCTAGATTATCATTTTTGAGTTGGGAAGTCTATTTTTAGAATACATTCTGTAATAATCTTTGATTGTTAACTATAAATTTCCATCACAGTAAGAAAAAATCTAAAATGTTCAACAGATTATAGGCCAAACTTGTTTACTTATCTATATGTTTTTGTTTCTAATATATCCTGAACTTATAACTGATCCATTTAACATGGACAGTGAAATTTCTATTTCCATTCATGTTTCTGAAATAAAGATAAGTATTCCTGAAAATAAATAATATATATAAAATATATAAATAATTATATCCTATGAAGTATGATGCAGTTGCCTATGATGTACTATAAAACTTTTTTTTTTAATGGTGCCATTCTGGCACTTTAATTACTAAGGTTTTGTACAAGCTAGTATGTACTCTCATGCAACTCTAAATAGATTTTAATATTTCACTAATCAGTAGAACAAAAATGTTCCACCTAGGGAGAACTCCATCTCAATATTAGTTATGATAAACATCATCTTTGGGTCCATAAAGACTTTTAGAATATATGATTTTCAAAATCTGAGACTATGCAATAAAGCAATGGTTATTGAGTCGGTGATGAAATGGAATATGGAAAACAGTTAAGGGATTCACTTATGTTTGATTTGGTGAATTTAGTGACAATGTGCTATTGGTATTGAACTGGTATACCATAGGAAATTATTTTTAAATGAAAACACAAAGTAAATGGACATTTTTGCTTCCTTGTTATTTTACAAAGGGCATTTCTGTTTTAGTTCAATCAATCTTGCCAACGTGCTAGTGCCTTTAACCCTGATCTGAGAACCTTTTACTTGAACTTGGCCTTTCAAATAAGATAAATATGATCATGATTGTGGTTTGTGGAGGGCAGAGGGACAGCCAGCTTGGGCTTATCCAACCAATAGTAAGTGCAATATTATGGTGTAGAAGAGGAAGCATGCCAACTCAAAGATGAAAGAATTTCCTGTGCTTTACTTCTCAAAGCAGTCAGAATTATTGAGTTGGCCCCCGATGTACAGGAAAATATTCTAAACTGGAAAGTAATTTGTTTGAAAGGATTTTCTCCCATGGTGAAAACCCATGAAAATAACATCTATATATTATAATATATAAGGTGAAAGTTGATATCCTATATCTCTAAGTAATATTTTCCTTACATGAGGGAAGTCTCTGGAGTCTTGATAATTAAAACTATCCAATAATACTGCAAAGTGGATGTAGGTTGGGATTTTCCACCACATAAGTATTGGCTAAGTTTTATTGCCTGAAAAAAATGTGCTTTTTTATTAGTGAGTTTTTCTACATTACTGTGTGCCAGTTGTAACATTTATTTTTGTTTTACACAAGTTTTGATTTTTCCTCATATAATTAAAATCAGATTTTTATTGGCTGGGTTGGTTTCTTGGAAATTTTTGTCTTCAAAATGACTCTTGCAAATAACCTCTAAGTAGTCTTGTTTTTGCCTTGAAAAGAAGTTACAATTTAGATGGAGAGGAAAGACGAGAAGTGAATACTGCTGACAAATGAATGTCCCTTCCCCCTGCTGAGCCCATAATTAAGCACCTAAGTGTCTTAAAGATTATCTCAAAAAGTACTAAGTCATCGGTTTGGCCTTGGAGTTCTTTCATCAGTAGTACCTTATGACCCTAATATTATTTTTCTCCTGCTATTAGTAATCGATCTTCCTAGCAGTACTTACCCAATTTCATCTGTTTTCTTCCTCTTCCTATGTAAAAATCCTCTTCTGTTTTCTATCCATTCAAATCTAGCACATTCTTCAAGGCTTGTGGAAACAGACCTCTGTCATAGCTAAACTGATCAAGAAGGCTCTCTTGTACCTCTGTTACTTTAAATGCTGTTAATTATATATATATATATATATATATATGATTATCTTCCTATCTATCATCTATTATCTATTTATCTATCTATCATCTATATCGTTTATCATCTATTGTCTTATCCCACTCCGTGAAATAGGCATTGAACTAAACACTTATGATATATCATTGTACCAAACAGATAAGTAAACCTGCCCTGTTAGAGCTCACATTCTTTGGTTATACATGATGAAGAAGAACATACTGTAATGACTAAAAGCTTGAGTTCAGAAGTAGGACAGAACTGGGGTCACATTTCAGCTCAAACTTCACTTCTCTTGGGTGAGTTACTATTCCTCCCTATGCTTCACTTTACCCATGTATAAGTTAGAGATAATTATAATACTTTCATATTAAGTTTACTGAGGGAATTAAATGAGATAATGCTTTTTTGAAGAGAATGATATGAATAATATTCTAGAATTTATTTTTTATTTTTATTTATTTAAAAAATTTTTAATTTTTATTTATTTTTGAGGGAGAGAGAGACAGAGTGTGAGCAAGGGAAGGGCAGATGGAGAGAGGGAGACATAGAATCCGAAACAGGCTCCAGGCTCTGAGCTGTCAGCACAGAGCCCGATGCAGGGCTCGAACTCACAAACCATGAGATTATGACCTGAGTCAAAGTCAGACGTTCAACCAACTGAGCTACCCAAGCACCTCTTTAAAAAATTTTTTTTAATGTTTATTTATTTTTGAGGGAGAGACAGAGTGTGGAATTTAAGTGCAGTTTCTATCACTTAAAATACTAGTGAATTGTTGATACAATCTCCTTCAAAGATAGCATTTTATTAAAATGAGAATGAATAAGGAAGCTTCAATGACTGTACCACCCACACAAGTTCATTTGGTGTTACTGATATTTTTACAAAAGACAATTCTTGTCTCTTACGAATCTGCAAAATTGGAAAATAATCTCTTTGCTGATTACCATAGTTCTCAAAGGCAGTTTTTACTCTCCAGAGCTTTAATTGCCTTCTGATTATAAAAGAGTCAAATTACATGACTTTTTCACACATACAGGGTATCATTTAGTAAATGACTAAATCACTGTACCAAATAGTACCTTACTGGTGTCCAAAACCTTTCCAAATGGCTTAATATGTAACTAGAGGAGAGTTATTTGACTAATGATCCCAAAAACTGACTCTGTCACTTAGTCTTCTTATGATATTTTATTACTATCTCCATACTGAGGTGGTTCTTAAATCAAAGGACAACATTAATCTAAACAACTATTTATCTGGATTTATGGAAGTAAACAGACTTGGTTCATTTACTTATTCATTCATTTTTTTACTCCTACATGTGCTCATTCATTCATTAGGTTTTTTCATGTTACTATATTAAAATATGTAAAAGAAGTAAAAGATTGAATGAGAGGTTGACTTGGGGCATGTAAAGAATCAAAATGCTAGCAAATTGCTAGAGGAGTGTCTGGGTGGTTTAGTCGGCTAAGCATCTGACTTTGGATCAGGTCATGACCTCATGGTTTGTGAATTTGAGTCCCACATTGGGCTCTGTGCTGACACCTCAGAGCCTGAAGCCTGCTTCGGATTTTGTCTCTTTCTCTCTCTCTGCCCCTCCCTCATTCATGCTCTGTTTTTCTCTCTCTCAAAAATAAGTAAACATAATTAAAAAAAAAAATCAAACACCTATAAAATAAGACTGCAAAATTGGAGCGATGTAACAAGAGCAAATGACTTATGGTGGTCAGGGAAGTCTTGGGAGTCAAAGATGAGAAAAATGAATGTCATGCATTGGCTAAGAAACAGTTAAATATTAAAGGTAGGGTACATAATTAATCTTTTATATTGGGATGTTTTATAGAAAGACTACTTTTGTGGGATTTTTTTTGAACAATATACCCTTCAGTTAGGTAATAGGATTTAAAGTGCAAATACCAAAATAAAATAAAACTTTTCTTCAAGCATTCTATCTAAAGTTTTGAAGCTGGTGGAACTTTTTTCTTTATACATTTAAATTACAGTAGATAAACCTTTTCTTTTCCTTAACATTCTTTTTTCTTTTTCTTTTCTCTTCTTTTCTCTTCTTTTCTTTCTTTCTTTCTTTCTTTCTTTCTTTCTTTCTTTCTTTCTTTCTTTCTTTCTTTTTTACCCTTGCTGATAGGAAAATATGTCAGGACTAAAACACATTCACATACACACTGAAAACCACTTAAGCAGGATGCACAATTTTTCCTCAACCCATGTGGCCTTGAAAATGAGTATGTGAAGGAAGAAACTGGTCTATATAAAAGTGTCTCTGATTCTTGGGTGGCTTATGGTTAGTGTTATTGTTTTTAAAAACCACTCTTGGCTTCTGTGGTGCATTGACCTGTGTGTGGAATCTCAAAGTAAATGTTTTCCGCTCTGTGGGACACTGGGTCAAAGACGAAAGGTTTTGCTCCCTTTCCAGTAACAATTTTTTCCCCTCCTTATTCATATGATGATTTAAAATGCTTCTCTTTATTTGAGGCAATTCTTCTTTCTTAGAATAAGCATGCCATAATTTGGAAAGCCAACTTCTAAGGCCTGAATTTCATTGCAAAGCAGGGTGAGGCAGTCCTCTATTTGATCTAATTTTAAGGCTGTAGAGGGCTTGCTTTCCACTACAAGGAGCTGTTGTTCCCAGCATTAGCTTTGTACATTTTGGTTAGACCAGGCTTCTGTAGAATGCTGCAACTAACGCAGTCTCTGATTTAAGGCATGATGAGCTTGTACATGGATTAGTTTATTATATCTAGAGAGACTATGAAGGGATGGACAGTGGATGCATACGTTTTTATAGGGGAGAGGGCAAGGGTAAATGAAGAGTTTGGTGCATTATCCAGTAGGATGATAAAAAATTGGGAGGCAATATTTCCTGGAGGCAGCAGGGTGGATGCCATGTGACAATGAGAAAAGACAGATGTGAAAGACGAGATCTCCCCCAAACAAACTGTGCACATGGCAACTTTGTGCTGTTCTCTGGCTAGAATGAGACCCAGTCTGGGGTCACATACAGTGAGGCCATGTGTGATCTGCCAGGACATTTGGCCTATGAGAGAGCCACTTCCAGGATTCTGAGGGCTCAGATGTGGCATAGGGCTAGGTCATGCAAGGTTGGAGTAACCTAAATAATTCAAACCTTCATATTCCCCTGAAAGAAAATCTAGAGCACACTTCAGAATTTCAGGAGGACTGGATATTCGAAGTGTGAGCCCTTTAGATATAGCCTGGCTGGTATCTACTAATGTAGATATCAGACTTTTGCCACATTGTCTTCCTGATGGAGTATGGTAGAGCTGGAGGATAGTCCTGAACTTCTGGTTTCATATGCTCTTCACCTTGAATGGCCAGCTTTGCCCCTTTCCAAACACTTGCCACACGTGCCTCCAAAAGGTCCTCCAACTCTCCTTACCTCTGCCCTCATTTCTTGCTCCACCTCATTCTATTTCTGAGCAAACAGAGTAACTGTTTGGAGGAAAAGATCTCTTCCTCTACCAGTCTTAGGTTCTCCAGTGGGGCCCTTGTAAATTAGACTGGCCAAAGACAGGGGCACCTGGGTGGCTCAGTTGGTTAAGCATCCAACTAGAGCTCAGGTCATGATCTCGCAGTTTGTGGGTTTGAGCCCCATGTCAAGCTCTGTGCTGACAGCTCTGTGTCTCTCTCCTCTCTCTGCTTCTAATTCTGTGTCTTCTTCTCTCTCTGTCCCTCCCCTGCTCACTCGCCCCCTCTGAAAAGTAAATAAACATTAAAAAAATTTAGACTGGCCAAAGACAGATTAACAAGAGAAAAACAAACACAAGGTTGTTAACATGTGCATATTCATACACTTGGGAGTACCTAACAATGAGTAACTCAAAGGAGTGGTTAGATTTAGGCTTATATGTCATTTTAGGCTAAAGGAAAAGAGGCTTGGGGCTTCTGGGATAAGGAGGCAAGCTTTGAGAAGGTATCCAGGAAAAGTATAGTAAAAAAGGAATTTTCAAATAAGGTTTGGTATGTAGATTTAAGTCAGTGCCTTCTTCATTGATAAGAGTTGTTAGAAGTCTACCTCTTGAAGTTGAAATCAAAACCACAATGACATACCACCTCACACCTGTCAGAATGGCTAAAACGAACAACTCAGGAAATAACAGATGTTGGTGAGGATGTGGAGAAAGAGGAACCCTTTTGCACTGCTAGTAGAAATGCAAACTGGTGCATCTACTCTGGAAAACACTATGGAGGTTCCTCAAAAAATTAAAAATAGAACTACCCTATGGCCCAGCAATTGCACTACTAGGTATTTATACAGAGGATACAAAAACGCTGATTTCAAGGGGCACATGGACCCCAATGTTTGTAGTATCACTATCAACAATAGCCAAATTATGGAAAGAGCCCAAATGTCCATCCACTGATGAATGGATAAAGAAGATGTGGAACATATACATAATGGAATATTACTCAGTGATCAAAAAGAATGAAGTCTTGCCATTTACAACAACGTGGATGGAACTAGAGTATATTAAGTCAGTCAGAGAAAGACAAGTATCATATGACTTCATTTGTGTGGAATTTAAGAAACAACATATGAACATAGGGGAAGGGGAGGATAAAAAGGATAAAAACAGAGAGGGAGACAAACCATCAGAGACTCTTAAATACAGAAAAGAAACTGAGGGTTGTTGGTGGGGTGTTGGGTGGGAGGATGGGCTGAATGGGTGATGGGCATTAAGGAGGGTACTTTTTAGGATGAGCACTGGGTGTTAAGAGTAAGTGAAGAATCACTAAATTCTATTCCTGAAACCACTGTTACACTATATGTTAACTAAATTGTATTTAAATAATAATAAACAAATGATATAAACTGGTAGCATGAAAAAAAAGTCTATCACTTTCTGGTGTTGGAGAGAGAGACACCTTTACAAAAGGAAATCTCCTTTACCCAGGAAGAACTTGTACCCTATGTTTATTTTTTTTTTTCAAAAATTTTTTTCTTTCTTTCTTTATTTTTTTTTAAACTTTATAGTTTATTGTCAGATTGGTTTCCATGTAACACCCAGTGCTCTTCCCCACAAGTGACCTCCACCAAGACTATCACCCCCCATTACCTTTCCCCCTTCCCCTTTCCCCCCTCAGTTTGTTTTCAGTATTCAAGAGTCTCTCCTGTTTTGTCTCCCTCCCTCTCCCTAACTCTTTTTCCTCCTTCCCCTCGCCATGGTCCTCTGTTGGGTTTCTCCTGTTAGACCTATGAGTGCAAACATATGGTATCTGTCCTTCTCCGCCTGACTTACTTCGCTTAGCATACCCTATGTTTAGAGCTTTTTCAGCCTCTGGTGGTTCTCGATGCCCTTTAGCTTAAAAGAATTCATATGCCAAAGAGGCATATTGTCATGTGGTATATTCTGGTACCCCACATTAGCTTCAGCTTTCTGCCTATGGGAATTAGAATTAAGTAATATTCATGGGTTAGCCAAGACTGCCTTGATCTTTCACTCTGAAGGCCTTTTGATGTCTCTGACTAGGACCCAGATTTTCCTTTCTTATCAGGCAGCACTATGATTTACCCAGGCATTCATGCTACTTATGTATGACACTTCCTATAGCTCATCCCTATTTCCACTCCATTATGGATTTCTGCTGACACTACCTCTTGAATCCATTCTTTCCCCTGTCTTCACAGTGGCCATGAGATCAGGACATGGACATCTTTTACCTACATTATAGAATACTCTATATGTCTGCCAACTTCCACTCTTACTTTTGCAAATTTATTTCTCACCTAGTCAAGAATGACCTTCCTAAATGTGATTGAGGTCCATATCATTCCTTAGATTAAAGGTTTTTAATATCTTCCTGTTGAATTTAAAATAAAATTAGTTTTTTTAAAAAATGTTTTTATTTATTTTTGAGAGAGAGAGAGGGAGAGAGAGAGAGAGAGAAAACAAATAGAAGAGGGGCAAAAAGAGAAGGAGATAGAGGATATGAAGCAGGATCTGTGCTGACAGCCGAGAGCCCGATGTGGGGCTCAAACTCACAAACCATGAGATCATGACCTGAGCTGAAGTTGGATGCTTCACTGACTGAGCCACCCAGGCTCACCCAAAACAAAATCAGCTTTAAAACAAAACAAAACAAAACAAAATAATGAAATGAAGTGAAATGAAATCAGCTTCTTACCCTGGTCTACAAGGCCTGGTGTAACATGGCCCAGCCTCTGTTTCCAGAACTTCATTTTAACATTCTCTCTCGTGCTCACTATTCACTGTGCTCCAGGTACAGCAGTCTTCTTTCAGCTCCTTGGTCACATGAGGCTCTTCTGCATCTTGGGACATCTGCCAGAAATGACCTTTTTTTATATTTCTTCCATGACCAGATCTTATCACTTATCAAGCTTTTGACTTTAGTGCTACCCCAGCTCTCAGGTTTTTTGTTTGTTTGCTTATTTGTTTATGATACTTTCACAACATGTAATTAACTTATTCTTCTGTTTATATATTTGTTCTGTCTCTTTTACCTGTATGTTCCTTTTGAGATGATAGTCTTGCCATTCTTTTTTACTATTCTGTACTGAAATTGTAGCATAGTCCCTGGCACATAGTAGCTACTCAACACATATTTGATATGCAAACAACCAAGGGCAAGTTCTGTTCCCAATACTTCTGATAAGGCTATATCACTGCTGACTAAGGGTTGTTCCTTAAAACATGCCTCTGATTTTAGGAACTATCCTACCTTACGTTAAATTTACATCTGAATGAATTGGGGTTAAGCCTTTTAGAAATTATTAGGTTTTTAACCATATCTCTAAATAAACTGATAAACCAAATTTTTGCATTGAACCTGAGGAATATCATCGTCAGAAAACTTAGGTTTCAAAATGAACTAGTCAGTTAATCCAAAGCCATGAATACAGATTTTGTAGTGTTTCCCCCAAGGAAATTGTGCATACCATAAACCTTTTGAGATTTTACTTAAAAAATTGCTTTCCTAGCCATGCACATCTTTCTGATTCCCACCTCCTCATGTCTCTTATCTATCTCAGAGAGCTAATTGTAAAAAGTTCACAGATATAATTGCATTGAAAAATCAGAATAAGCTATTCTTCTGAAGTAAAACTGAATAGCTATAGTTATTAGTTCCAAAGTATATCTGACCCAGTGGCATTCAATAGTATATATCTCATCACTATAGTGTTTAAAAGGCTTGACTCCAATTCAGGAATTTAAACTTTGCTCACTGTACATTTACTTTTCAGTAATGTTAATTAGCTAATTTGTGAGACACAAATAAGCTATAATTAGCATGGTGCTTTGATATTTTATTTCTAACAACAAGAAGATGATTACCTTCAAAAATAATAAAAGATTTAAATCTAAGTAAGGATCTAAATTACAGTCGTTGAGTTGTGAAGAAAAGTGAATTCAGTTAATCCCCATTTGCATGTGCCAATTAGTTAAGTATTAATCAATTTCCTATATAAATGGAAATGAGGATACCAGGATTCTATGGTAAGATAATGTTTCTCATTAACACAAATACAACCTCCTGACATTTCATAAAAAAAATCTTTTCCTTTCCATTTTCCTTCTTCAAAATATCTATTGATTTATTTTTCTATAGCTATGGAATCTGTTCATCCTAACACATTTATAAGAATTTTTTTTTAGAATTTCTTTTAGACTCTAATAATAAAGAATAGCTATTGAACAGAATTCAGAGTATACATTAGTTATTATTATTATATTACTTATAGTTGATGCACAGTGTTACATTAGCCTTAGGTGTACAGCATAGTGATTTGACAAGGTCTATACATTATGCTATGCTCACCACAAATGGGACTACCATCTGTCACCAAAGAACTTTATTATAATGCCATTGACTATATTCCCTAGTCTGTATTTTTTTTTTATCTCCATGACTTATTCATTCCATAACTGGCAGCCTCTATCTCCCACTCTCCTTCACCCATTTTGCCCATCCCCCTGACTCCACTCCCCTCTAGCTACTGTCAGTTTGTTCTCTATATTTATGGGTCTTTTTCTGCTTTTTGTTTGTTTAATATTACTTATTTATTTTTTTTAGATTTCATGGATAAATGAAATCACATAGTTTTTGTTTTTCTCTAACTTATTTTACTTAATAAACATAATACCCTCTAGGTCCATCTATAGAGTTGCAAATGGGAAGATCTCATCCTTTTTTATGGCTAGTAATATTCCATTGCATCTATCTCTCCCTATATACCTATATCACATCTTCTTTATCCATTTCCCTATTTTTTAAATGTTTTATTTATTTTTGAGAGAGTGCATGCAGAGGAGGGGCAAAGAGAGTGGGGCAGAGGATCTAGCAGGCTCTGGGCTGATGGCAGCAAGCCCGATGTGGGGCTTGAACTCAGGAACCAAGAGATCATGACCTGAAGTTGGACACCCAACCGACTGAGCAAGACCGGTGCCCATATCCATTTCCCTATTGATGAACACTTGGGTCGTTTCTATATCTTGGCTATTTTAAATACTGCTTCAATAAACATAGGGGTGCAAGGAAAACATAATGCTGATTTGAAAAAATATAATTATATTTTTATTAAAAAAATTTCAAATCTCAGAACTCAATTTTATATCTGAAGATGAAGGAAAGCAAAGAAAGAAGCCAAAGAATTTCAGATGAACTATGCTCCAGTGAATTTATTTATTTTCTTTCCCTTCCTCCCTCCCTCCCCATTTTCCTCCCTCCCCAGTTATGGAATATGCCCAAGAATATATGTTTAAAATATTTACATTTAAAACAAATAATAGATGGGGGCCTGGCTGGCTCAGCTGGAAGAGCATGCAACTCTTGATCTCGGGGCTGTGAGCTCATGCCCCACATTGAATGAAGAGATTACTTTAAATAAATAAATAAACTTTAAAAAATTTAAAAAAATAAAACAAATATTAGAATCTGAAAAATCATTCAAATTTCTTGGTACTGAAAAGTTATTTGGTTGGAAAATCAAAGGGACAGAAATTTTAATGTAACTACTAAATAAATGAAAGATTTTTAAAAAGTGCTTTTACGGGACTTTTAGAGCTCAATTTTGCAAAATTTAGGGCTGACATAGACATATTCACAGAAACAAGGCTATGTCAACATATTTTGCCTTTCAGAGTTAGTCCTCTGGGGTATATTTGCTCCATAGCAACCTGGCCCTTTACCATCATATTGATATTCTCTTAAAATTCAATTAAAAAATTATTACTGTGGGGGGCGCCTGGGTGGCTCAGTCAGTTAAGCATCTGACTTCGGCTCAGGTCATGATCTCATGGTTTGTGAGTCTGAACCCCTTGTCAGGCTCTGTGCTAACAGCTTAGAGTCTGGAAGCCTACTTCAGATTCTGTCTCCCTCTTTCTCTGCCCCTCCCCCACTTGCACTCTCTCTCTCTCTCTCTCTCTCTCTCTCTCTCTCAAAAATAAATAAACGTTAAGAAAAAAATTTAAAAATTATTACTCTGGGAAGCAAGGAATTATGATAAAACCAGGATGGGCCTTTGAAATGTGGTATATGTGGGAAATACTATAGTAAGAAGAGTAGACTCTTTTTCCATCCTACTGCACATTTTAGTTTTAGGTGCTTCTAAGTATCATCTAACTTCTAGATGCCCAAAGTATACTTAAAAAATCTTTTTTAAAAAAATTTTTTTTAATTTTTGAGAGGGAGAGGGACAGAATGCGAGCAGTGGCAGGGCAGAGAGAGAGACACACACAGAATCCAAAGCAGGCTCCAGGCTCTGAGTTGTCAGCACAGAGCCTGACGTGGGGCTAGAACTCCGGACCTTAAGATCATGACCTAAGCTGAAGTCTGATGCTTAACCCACTGAGCAACCCAGGTGCCCCCCAAATTATATTTTTTGATTAACCATCAGATTATTTTTCCTTTATCATTTATAAAAGATATTAATCAGTTTGATTATTTAGAAAATTTTTGACCAAATAACAAGCTTACAAGGATTATGATGTAGACTAGAGCAGTATCTGATTATCATAAATTGTTTTCCTTTAAAAAAAATATTTAACAAAAAAATAAAAATTATCCCTAATTCTAAAACTGAAAACTAAAGAAAGCAATAAGAGAATAGCCTTGTCTATTCACTGTTGTTCTTAAAATCCTAATCCCTAGAGGTAACTACAGTTAATATTATTTTAGTGCCTATTTAAAGTTTTGTTCTTAAGTTTATTGAAAAGTATCACACATACATATATATATATATATATAAGTATACATACAGTTAAAAAAATGAAGTCATGTCAAAAAATAAGGTAACATAATTTATTCAACTATTTCCTTATTGATATATAATCAGAGGCTTTTGTTTGTGTTTTGTTTTTCCCATCACAGTGCTTCAGTGAGAATCCTAGTACAGACGCTTCTGTGCTAGTGTGTTTCTTTTTTGTTTTTGTTTGCTTATTTATTTATATCACTTCCAAAAATGTTGAACCTCTTTCAGTTCCATGAAGAGTTTGTGAGAGGGACCATTTTCTCATCATCCCTGATGATCATTCTTAACTTCTGTCAATCTTATGGTAATGTGATTCTTTTTATCTCCTTAAATACTAATAAGGTAGAACATCTTTGAAATGTTTGCATGTGCTCCATTTGCATTTCCTCTTCCTTGAATTCCCTATTTCTTAAGGTGTCAAACATACATGACTGAAAAAAACCCACCAATCTGTAGTCATGATGAAACTCTCCAAATTTAGAATGTTTGAATCCAGATGGTTTCTCTAGTTGTATGATAAAATAATCAAATTCTGTTAATAGTGCTTTTATCTTCTTTTTCTGCTGACTAGTAGTTTGACCCATGAATCTACAAAAGAAAGTGTTTGAAAAAATCTTGCATCTGAGTTGATGACAGCATATATTTTGCAGTGGTAGTGGTGGTTAAATACCTCTCCTAAGGCGCATCCAGCTCATACCCTGAGTTAACAGTTCCTTGAAAGCCCAGAAACTAGGACTATTTAATGGTTGCACAAGAAGGCAGTCACTCAAATCTTAACTTACCCTTGGAAATGTTCTGATCTGGATTGCAGTTATCTAGATGGGTACCAGTATATACGCATGCAAGTGTGCATATTGAGGCATGTGTGTATATATGTCAATATTTACAGATAGATTTTTTTCCCAAAATGTGTGGTAATTTCAGGAGAGTATCTGTTTAAGCACGTTGACAGATTTCAAGGTCAATGGGCAAAAGTAAATTTTATTTTTATATACTGGCAACAATTAGAAAATGAAATATAAATACACCGTTTTCAAAGCACCAAAACAAAAAAAATTGGGGAATAAATCTAACAACAAATGGGCAAGACCTTTACATAGAAAACTGTAAATATTATTGAGAGAAATTAAAGAATACCTAAATAAACATAAAGAATGGTGATATAGTCATGAATTGAAAGACTCCACTAAAAATTTTAACTCTTAAGCTGATCTATATGTTCAACACAATTTTAATTAAAAAATAGCTAGAAATTTGTGTATATGTATGTGTAAATTGACATACTAATTCTAAAAGTTTCATGGAAAGTTCAGAGGGCCAAGAATTACCAAACCAATCTTGAATTATAAAGAATAAAGCTGGGAGGTTTGCACTGCTAGGATTATATTATATATTGTATATTATACATTATAGAGCTTCAGTAATTTAGGAAGTCTGATATTGCACAAAGACAAATAGATGAATGATGCAGAGAACAGAGTCCTTAGCAAACATTTACCACATGCTCACTTGATTTGATGAAGTTTATTCCAGTGATATTAGAAAAGGATGTTCTTTTAAATAAATAATGTTAGGTTAGTTGAATAATTGATCTTGATTCTTAAATCATATTACACACAAAAACTAGTTTTTGATTTTAAAATTAAATATGAAAGGTAAGCCAATAAACTTTCCAGAAAGAAAACACAACACATAAAATAACACTTAAAAAAAAGTTTACATATTTTGAGAGAGAGAGAAAGTGTTGGGGAGGGACAGAGAGAGAGGGTGAGAGAGCGTCTCAAGCAGGCTCTTCCCAGTCACCACAGAGCCAGACACAGAGCTCCATCTCAGGATCCGTGAGGTTATGACCTTAACCGAAATCAAGAGTCGGCCACTTAACTGACTGAACAACCCAGGTACCCCTAAAATAGCACTTTCTTGACTTCAAAGTAGGTATATATTTCTTCAACAAAACATAAAAAATATTAACCATAAAATAAATGACAATATATTGGACTACATTAAAATAAAGAATTTCTGTTTATCCAGATATACAAATTTAGAGATTAAAAAGGCAAACCTTGGGCCACAAAATGAGAGAAAATTTTGCTCTGTGTGTGTGTGTGTGTGTGTGTGTGTGTAGAAAAATGTGCAAAAATCGTGAACAGGACCTTCACAAAAGAGACCATCCAAGTGGCCAATAAGCATAAAAAAGATACATTAATGCAGGGAATCATAAATTTCTGCTGTAAAGGGCCAGATAGTAAATATTATGAGCTGTGGTAACAGAAAAATGTGCCCTCAAAAGATATCCATAGCAAATTTTTGAATCTTTTGAATATTATCTCACTCGAAAAAGAATATTTTTCAGATATATTAAGGATTTTAAAATGAGATCACTTTACATTATCCAGTTGAATCTAAATACAGTAAGTATTATAAGAGACACATAGCAGAGAACCCACATATGAAGGAAAATGACACAGAGATTGAAATGTTGTAGCCACAAGCCAAGGAAGTTAAGGAATGCCAAAAATTCTCCCCTAGAGCCTCCAGAGGCAGTGCACTCTGTTAACACTTTAATTTCAGACTTCTGGCTTCCAGAACTATGACAGAATAAATTTATGCTGTTTCAAGTGATTCAGTTTGTGGTAGTTTGTCATGGCAGCCATGAAATGGGCCATATGATCTCTGTCATAACTGTTTAACTCTGTGTTTGTAGCAATTAGCCACAGGTAATAATGAACTAATGTCTATGCTTATGTTCTAATAAAGTTTTATTTATAAAACTTTGGAGAGTGTGTGGAGCAAGGAAATTCTCATATACTACTGGTGGGAGTATGAAATGTAATGAGAATTTTGAAAAATTATTTGGCATTTTCTATCCAAATTCTGCTCCTAGATTTAAGTAGAAATCTATAAATATATGCACCAAAACACACATACAAAAATGTCTGTAGTATTACTATATGTAATAGCTGTAATCTGGAACAATAAATTCTAGTATGTCTGTTGCAGAATCATCAATTAATAAGTTGTGGTATGCATATAGACATACAGGCACACATGCATACACATTCATGTAATACTAGAAGGCATTGAAAATGAAATGCTGCTGCCTGTAATAACATGTGTGATTTTTGCAAAAATATTGGGAAAAAACAGTTACACAATAGTACATACTGCATAATTGCATTTGTGTAAAGTTCAAAAATAGGCAAAATATTGATGGTGATAGAAGTCATGGTAGACATTAATTTTGGAAGGCAGTGACCAGGGTGGAGACATGGGGGGAGGTCTGGAGTTCTGTTCTTTGGTGGTTATGGTGGTTACCCAGTTGTTCTCACTTTGTTAAAATTTGTTGAACTGTATGAGTTGTATTCCTTTCTGTATTTATGGTATACTTCAACAGAATATCTGTATATTTTTGGACTTTGCATGGCATGAATTTTAATGTAAAAGTAGGATCAATAGTACTGTATCATGTATCAGAAATCTTCAGTAAAGTTGAAATAGTGACACTTTCTGAATAATATTTCTTCAAGAATTTGCAAAAGTTTTGTTGATAGTATTTTTGAAAATCAGTATTTTAAAAAATAATCATTCTGATTTGAGGATAACTTATACTTCTTAGTTAATATTATTGCCTTTAAGTGATTAAAAAAATTTCCAGTAGTTGTTTTTTCTCAAAGAAGAATAGTGATGAAAAACTGAAAATCATGAACATGTTTTTTAGCTCACAGGGAGTTTTTAATTATGAAAAAATATATTTTCAAACTATAAAATGCTAGGCAGAATTCATTACATAGTAGTTCTTTGGGGATAGCAAATGTTAGTGAGGAAATATAGATTGTTGGCAAGGGCTATCTAGTCTTCTAAGCCCCATAGTTGCAAAGTGACTAGGATCATAATATGAAATTAACTTGTATAGCTTTCTTTACATCATATGCACATAGTCAATTCACTGCTCTAGTCATTTAGTTGAAACTTTCCTGAGGTATTGATATTTAGACTTTCTAAAGTCTTTCATTGCCATAAGCCACTTTGTTTAATTTCTTCATCTCAGAAATGGGAATTCTACCGCCTTCCTGACATCACACTGACATGATGATTAATTAGTTAATGTTTGTAAAGTGCTTTGAGGATGTAAAGTGCTAAATAAGTGTTAAGCCCTGTTAAGTATCACAATCAATCAATATAATGTTTTATTGTACAGAATCTCATGTGTTACTTCAAATGCAGTATACTAATTTAGTTAATGTGAGAGTTCTTATGAAATTAGAACTATATCAAAAAATTGGCAGAAATTTTATAAATTATAAAGATACAGCAGGGATCAGAGAATTATACTGATGTATTTATTTAGTGTTTTAATTTGTATCCATTATTTTCATTTTTAATCAAAAAGAATTAAAATGTATCATCTCAACTTTCCATTTTAATTTTATATAATAAAAATACTCATAAAATAATGTATGCTGGAGTCTTTTTAGCCATCCTCAATTCTGAACACAGTATTTCATTTCCAAAAGTATTACTGATCTCTTTATAAGAATATCTGTGGGCTGGAGTTTTAATGAATTTATCCTTGTTTCTTCATAAAATCTAATAAGTGGTGTTGCATTAAAAAAGATGGCAAGAATTTTGTAATATGGCTTTTAAGTAATGTAAGACAACTTTTCTATCTAGTAGGGGTAGTCTAAGACAGACTGAAAGAGCCTTGATATAGTCCAGGTATATTGACTTAAGCTCAGATATACAGAATAATTAAGGAAGTAAGAAACATAATTTTTTTCAATTTCCTTACATCCCAGAGGACAGTCATTCATGTTCTTTGGTACAGAAATGAAGAGTTCAACCAAGTGTATTTATCCACATTTAATATAGGAATGAGAAAATGATAAGTTGAAAATAATTCCTTGGGGCGCCTGGGTGGCTCAGTCGGTTAAGCGTCCGACTTCGGCTCAGGTCATGATCTCGCGGTTCGTGGGTTTGAGCCCCGCGTCGGGCTCTGCGCTGACAGCTAGCTCAGAGCCTGGAGCTTGTCTTCGGATTCTGTATCTCCCTCTCTCTCTGACCCTCCCCTGCTCACGCTGTCTCTCTCTCTCTCTCTCTCTCTCAAAAATAAATAAAACATTAAAAAATTAAAAAAAATAATTCCTTGTTATTCAAAATAGTTAATGAACTCTTCTTTAAAAATACCTGAAATAGATAATATAAGTACCTGAAAATCTATTGCACTGTTTGTTGCAGTATATAATTTCACTCTTTTGGGTGGAGGTTTAAGGCTGTAGTGAACAAAATGAAAGCGCAAACCCAGAGTTCGTGTACCCTAGACGGTTTTCTCTTGCCTTTGTAGACCTAAGGAAATTCCTTCTCTGTGTTGACGTCAATACTTGCGTGAGAATAATCTGAGAACAGCATAAGGTTTAATTAGGCAGCTGACTTTGCAGAAACAAACCACACTTTAAAAAACATACAGATCTCAGAATCTTCACTCCTTCTGAGAAATTTTTTTTTTTTTTGAAGGCGGGGGGGGGGGGGAGCTCCTAAAGATCATTTAGTGTCATTCTATGGATGAGAACACTGAGCTTAAACACATTCCCTGGATTTGCCTGGGCCCCCCATGCTGGTCACCTCTCCACTGTCTTTGTGGGTGAGGGAACGAGTACAGGTTTTGGAATTAGGCAGAGTAGGCCGGGGGCCAACATGTGGCTTTATCACTTTCCATGTGTGTGACTTTGAGATCACTTCTCTGAGTATCAGTTTTGGTTCCTTATAAAATGGAGAAATGCTGCTGCTGCTTTTCAGGGTTGCTCTAAAGATTACAGATAATGTACCGTAAGTACCCAGGAAGGAGGTGACCTATAGTCAGGAGCTCAGGAATTGTGGGTCAAATCATATAATTGGCTTATAGTCCATTAGAAAATCTCGATTATTACAGTAATTATGTTAATGTAGCATCTTACACACAGCGACTCTCTACAGTTATTTATTGAATTTCACCACAACTGATAGGTTGTGTTTTATTTCTGTTTTACGTATGAGAAAGCTCAGGCTTAGAGAGAGTAATGGATATGTGTAACACAATCAAGACTCCAAGAAATTCAGCAGTCAACCCAGGAAAGGCCACACAGCTTGTGCCCAGGGAGCTGGACCTCTGTCAGGTTGGCCCATCTGCCCTTCTGTACCCTATGCTATAGCTGCTTACCTAGATGACTCATTAATTTTACCCCGCAGCAATGATTCTAAATATAAGCAGGAGAAATTCCCTAGAGAGAAGAGAATGGAAAAATGAGGGCACAAAAAAGAGAAAGGAATAGATAAGAGTAGAAAAATTCAGAATGCAGTATGTAGGGTTCTTGAATAACCAATGCCACTGATGTATTCTTTACATTAGTTATAGGATTTGAAAACCTCTGGTATTTTGTTACCCTGGTGTAAAATTAATTCCATTAGAATTTGAACTTTTCTCTCAGTTTTAGTGTACTATCAGTTAGATTAGGTCAGTTTACATAGTATCCTTTCTTTGCCACCAATTTTACTGACTAAAATAAATTCAATGTAGTATCTGTTACTGACATGGCTCCCATTTGTCACTGGTAAATGCATATTATGTCCCCCACTGTGACAGTGACTTTATCCACGCTTCCTTGGGGAACGAGAGTATATCACTTACAGTGCTTGGTGAGCTCATAAAGCTATTTATAATGTGTAACACAACCATTAATAGTTTGAATATTTATAACCATACTTAATAGCTATATATCACTGGTCCAACAACAAAAAATACATATGGGAAAAACTGGTTTCTTTCTTAAAGGCAAAACTAATATCTTTGCCTTTAAATGCACTTGGGAAGAAAACTAGATTTGTGCACAAAACTGGAAATGGCCCCTCAGGAGAGAGAAATGTGTCCTAGGATTTTTGTAGTATATCCTTATAGCATTGTTACTTACCTACACGCTGCATTTTCTGTTTGCTAGTTTTACTTTTCTTACCATCTTGTGTCCAATTAGTTCAAGTTGGCTTCATTTACCTAATAGACATCCCAGAGTTAACCCGTCCAATACTGAAAACTTGACCCCCACAATCTCAGCTCCACTTGAATTTCTCAGATCCATTTGAAATCATCCTTTCATTGTTGGTGACATGTTCCATTCCAAACATTCCAACATGTTCCATGTTTCTCGGGCCTCAGATTTTCGAGTCATCCTTCACTCTTGTCTTTCCATCTCTGTCTGGATTCTCTAGTGAGAAACATGCTCATCAACATAAAATGTCTTATAGTTTCAGGAGTTTCACAGATGTTTAGACATTTTACAGACATTAGGTATACAATTCCTATGTAATGCTGCTCCCACTTTTATAATCACATTATGCTTTATAATGAAAGCTTTTATTGTAAAATGATACAAAATAAAATATGATTCATTTTCCAACAAGTATATCATACTTTAATAGTTGTTTCTTTCAATCAGTAGAAAAATAATATCTTAATTTGGACTTCTAATTTTCTCTTCAAATATTGGCAGTAAGAAAGTCTTACATAGAAAATGTGTCATGAAAGAGTTTAAGGATCAGATAAAGGACTTCAGTTCTGCCTTACCAGATTCTAAGAACTTAGATATTTATAACATGATCAAAAACAGGGTTTCTATGCCTCATTGAGCTTTAAACAGTAACTTAAAATTGTAATATTAAAAGAATGCCACCTATCATGTATACAAGCAAGCCAGATAGAAACTTGGATTTTTTTTTCTTGAAGACTCACTGGGAATCTTATTCTTTGGGAAGTTAACCAATAGCGATCAAGTAAATTTTCATTATACGATTAGAAATTGCAATGTTATTGTACAGTTTGTCGAATGTGAAAAATCCTGAGACTCTAAGTTCTTGACCTTAGAATTATAACAAAGTTTATCTATTGCTCTATGAGTCTGCTTGTCATTTTAAGTTTTAAGCAATAATAAAGGGCGTGGTTTTTACTTGGCTATATCTATCTCTTTTCTATTCCTTTCATAATATTCTTATTTCTAACAAAATTGTTTTTATTTTAAGCCTTTAAGCTTTAATCATTTATAAGTGAAAAAATTCAACTTTTAAGTTAATGATCTCAAGTTTAAAGCAGTAATTGAAACATTTCAAGTGAAATATTGGCTATTAACTCTCTGAGACAGCAGGGGTAAAATTCACTTGCTATGAACAGAACAAACTGAATTTAGACTCTTCTAGGTGTACTTATGTGTTTTTAGGACAAAGTCAGGAAGTTCTAAAGACACTTTAGTAATAATTAACATAATTTTAGAATATAGCTAACATACTTGGAATTCTAATTTAGAAGAATGGATGATTTAAGAAATTAATCGATTTTTAAAAAGTCCTATTGAATTAGGAATTTTTAAGAAGCTAAACAACATTTATAGTTTCATAAAATCATTTTGAAACATGAGCAGCAAAGTCAGAATTCGAATTTATAAAATAAATAAAATACAATAAGCTCAATGTATTGTTAAAAATGAAAGAAATGTTTCTACATACTTAAAATAAAATTAGTGTAGGTGGCTACTATAGAATCATAAACTTCTGGAGATAGAAGGAACTTTAGAGTTTATTTCATTTTAAGTTAAGTTCAATAAACAAGTGTTTAAGAGTTCTCAATATTGATGTAAAAAAATCCAAAAATATTTTTCATTGTTACCTGTGCTAGGCACCATGTAGTATAAAAGAAATACATGACACCATTTTATTATGATCACATCAAAGAGCGTGATATGTAAATACTTTGCTACTGCCCTCTTCTCCCTCACCACTGGCAGTCACTGCATACATCTGCTAAACCCTGAGAGAGGCCTCAAAATACTTTACAACATGTTCATTAAGTAGTCACTTCCTAGTTATCTGAGTTGGCTAATAGGTGAAACTTATCTACCATTTTCTCCCTACACTACAACTGCCTCCAGATAGCTTATGATCTTGTTTGAGTAAGAGTTATGCCTTTTTGTTGTTGTTGGAAAGATTTGGCAATGTATTTATCATACAACTTTTTCTTTGGGATGGCCCAGTGTATGGGTACCAAATATTCCAGCTTTCTCCTTAAACTGGCCTATGTCTTTTGAATAAATCCAAGAATTTATCTTTCATGTTTGAAGATGATATATCTAATAATTTTCAGGAAGCCTAAAAATTATCAACAATCCTGAAATTCTGAGTACACTTTACCTACTTCTAGAAACAACACCAATTAACTTCATTTAAAGATATTAAAAGATGAGGGCACATTTAGATATATCTTTAGTAACCAATGTAGCAGCCAGTCCATTGTTAATAAAGATATATATCTTTTTCCTTATTATTACTGTTGCAATTTAAACAAGAGCCCTCTAGAAGATCAATATGCTATTAAAAAAAGAATCCAAGAATAAAAAGCATGTATATCTTCATTTTAATATTCTTTGCTTTCCTTAACTTGAAGCATAAAAGCCTTTTAGTAACTGATGTTAATTCTAAAAATAGACTACATTATCTTGAACCATATTATCTATTTCCATATGTCATAAAATGACTAAGTTTCTACCAGAATACCAGGAAATATATGAAAGGAGTCAGTAAGTGGTATTATTTTCCTAATGCCTTTGAGAGAGATGCTGAATTTGATTCTGATTTTTTAGTGTAACATGATAAAATAGGAGAAGAAAAAATATATTTTACTTGTTAAAATAATCATAATTTAGGGTAGACTATGTTAAATTTTTTCAGATTTCAAATACCATATAAACATATAAAAAGGCAGATGTTCCATTTCCACTAATATCCATTCATTCATTGAACAAATGTTTTGAGTGTCTTCTTGATGCTAGTTGTTCCGTGTTACAGCAATGAAAACCAAACCAAACCAAATCTCTGTTGGTAAGCAGCCTCTAAATGGCCCCCAATGATCTCAGCCTCTTGGTATTCAGTCTTGTATAACTACCTTCCTTGAGTGTTTGCTAGACTTAATGATTCATTTGTAATGAACAGAATATGGCAAAAGTAATGGGATGTCCTTCCTGAGATTAGGTTGCAAAAAGGCTATAATCACTGTCTTGCTCAAATTCTCTTGTTCTCTTTCTCTTTCTCTCCAGGACCTCACCTGGGAAAAACAATCTTCCAGATTGTGAGCTGCACTATGGAGAGACCCATGTGACAAGGAACTGATAATTCTGTCTCATAGCCAGTGAGGACCTGGGGTATGCCAGCAGCCATCTTGAGTGAGCCTGGAAGTGCATTTTGAGACTTCCCAAATAGACTGAGCTTGGAAATGGATTCTTCTCCAGTTGAGCCTTGAGTTGACTGCAGTCCCTGCCAATACCTTGGTTGTAGTCTTGTAGGACACCTTGAATCAAAGGTATCCAGCTAAGTTGTGCCCAGATTTCTGACCTACAGAAATGGTAAGATAATAAATATTTATTGTTTTGTGTTGCTAAACTTTAGGGGTAAATAGATAAACAGCAATAGATAACTAATAAATTTTCCCTCATTGTTTATATTCAAATGTATATATCTGACCTAAGGAGAAAACATTTTAGAGTATGGTTCATGTAAGAACTAATGTGAACAGAATGGGATTCCTTGAAAGATTAAACATAGAATCACCATAAGACTCAACAATTCCACTTCTGGGTATATACTCAAAACAACTGAAAACAGGGACTCAAACAGATATTTGTCACACATAGCAGCATATTCACAATAGCCAAAAGGTAAAAATAACCATATACCCACTGACAGATGAATAGATAACCAAAATGTAGTAAATATACACAAAGGAATATTATTCAGCCTTAAAAAGGAAGAAAATTCTGGTATATGCTACAACATCGATAAAACTGGAAGATATTGGACTAAGTGAAATAATCACACAAATACTGAATGACTCCACTTATATATTGTACCTAAAGTAGTCAGATACATAGAGACATAGTGATGGCTGTCAGGGGCTGAGAAGAGAGGGATGGGGAATTATCATTTCATAGGAATGGAGTTTTAGTTGGGGAAGATGCTAAGAATTCTGGAAATGGGTGATAGTGATGATTGCATGACAATGTGAATGTACTTAATGCCACTGAACTGTAAATAATTAAAATGTTAAATTTTATGTTATCTATGTTTTACCACAGTAAAAAAATTATAAGAGCAAACAAACAGAAAAAATAGAGAAGGAAAGAAGTATGTAAAGGAAAACCCTCCCTTTGCTCCTATACTTTCCTTAAGCTCAGACAATTGAGGGTGATTGAGTAAATTTCAAAGCGGGGTGTGTTCTAAGTCCTTAAGGTGTGATGTGAATGCTTGGTGGTGATGGAAGACATTGCCCATGCTCCCCCACCTCCAGAGAACTGAGAAGGCTGGGAGTTGCTTGAATGCACATGGAAACGATAAAACCACATGCAGTCGAAAAAGACAGTGAAGACATAGAAAGGAAAGATGACAGTCCAAGCCAGTGTGGACTTCATGGAGATCAAACAAGAAAAGGTAAGAGAGAGCTACAGAGTATGTACATACTCTAGAAAATACATGGCAGGGCCTTGATTGGTCACTGATGAGGTGGGGGTGCGGAAGCCCAGAGATTATTCAAACTTTTAAAATCCCCTTTGACCACACTCTCAGAGAAGTTTATGTACATGGGGTTTTCAGGGCTAGGCTGTCACTGCACTTCATGTAAAGCTGAATCTTTTCTATCACATAGTCGGTAAAGAGAAGGTAGAATGAGAGTTGGGTGTTTGGGGTCAGACTGAGAATTTATTCAGTCAGAGAACATGTAGATACATATATATCTGAGTACCATATAAGGCCTCTGGCTTTACATCTGCAAGTAAGATTCAGAGGACAGAGGTCACCAAAGGGTATCAGGCTCCCAGATAGAAGTTCCCTGCTGGGTCCTTCTACTGCACGGAAAACCAGATTATGAGTCTGCTCATCAGATTCTATACTATGCAAACTCATGGATAGTATTGTTTTCTCTAAGTCTAGAGATGAAAGTCTCCAAATCCTGGGTCCACTTTCCTAGACTCTAGGGCTTTTAGTTTCTTCTACATCAGAATCCAACCAAAAGGTTGTATTATGGCTTATTTCTCAGGTCTTTGGTACCAAGTGTTTTGTTTCTCTGTTGAATTCAGAGCAGTGCCATGACAGTGGAGGAAGAGTCTTCTATCGGAGTGTCCAGTGACAGCTCAGCGAGGGCTCAGGGACATTTGAAAACAGTTTGCCAGTGTTCTGAGAGGTAACCTAGAAGACAAAAAAGTGGGAGATCACAGTGGATAGAGGACTCAAGGTCAGGAGAAGCATATTTCCTCTCTACCAATGACCTGCCTCCTTTTATCATTTGCACTTCACATTTGGGTGTTATTTATATCATCAAATACTGACAGTTCAATTATTAATAAATGTTTCATTTAGATCATATCAGTATAATTCTGAAGTGAGGTGGATCGTAAATTTGCTATCTTCATCCTTTTATATTATGAGGCATATATCGGATGCTGCAGTTGATCACAAGGAAACACAGATGATTAACAATAAACTTTCCTTCTGAAGTCTGAAATAAAATGGAAGGAAATAGTCATTTGCCTTTTGACATGATCATCAGGATAATAAAGGTATGGTCAGGTACAGAGAAGGAGTACTTGTGGGGGCAAGAGAAGCCATCCTAGGAAAGGTGAATGTTTGTTAGAGGAAAATTCACCTGTGTAAATTTTAAAGGTCTTCTTCGCTTTAATCACCAATTTACAAGCCTGGTAGTTTCCAATCTAGTAGACAGAATGGCACTCCAAAGAGTTGTCCAAGGAGACAGATTTTTACAGAATGAAGTGAGCAGGCACAAGGAAGTTCTACTGGACGTTTGCTGATTCGTTACTTTCCTTATATGGAGCAAAAGTCTGTCTCGGAGCTGCTCAGGTAACTTGTTCTCAGTGGGCAAGTGGTTGACCCAGGAGCTTAGCAGTTAAATTTTGGTTTGCTGATGTAAGGGCTGAACACGAGAGCCTTCATTTTGGGTCTAACCTGGCCACTTTGGCATTTTAAATGGTCTTGAATAGGTTCTAGTTTATGGAAAGGCCAGGGGAATGTGAAAGATCACGAAGCAAGCAGGCAAATGTTTTAATACTGCTATCATAATGAATATGGATGGCAGAAGAGTCTGAGATATGTCATGAGAGGCAGGTAGAAGCCAGACCCTGTTGTGCTGTGTGCTCCCTGCTGAGTATCCCAACAGACAATGGAGACGTTAGTGATATTCTTACAGACAGTGGAGGTATTCTTGATAGAAGTAAGATGATCAAAGTTATATTTTTTTGTAGATGAAAACTGTCCAACGGAATTGTTCAAGTATAATTTTAAATGGTATCAATTGCATGAATTAGGCAGTCCTTCTTCCTCCACTTTCTCTTTCTCTACCAACACATTTTGTAAAGTCTGTTGTGATTACTCAGATGTAGATAATTCCCCCCCCCATCTCATTCCCTGTTCACTCCATCCCTCACCTGTGAGATAATAAATGATTATGGTTTAACAGGAAGTAGAAAAGTGAAACCAAGCAGTTGGTTTATTTGTAAAAATTTATTTAATGTTACTATGTTATTTTTTAAAATATGTTTTTGGAGACCTTTCTATCTGGGAAGCAAAACTGATTGTTAGAGTTCCTGGGTTGCTACATTTCCAAACCAGAAAGTAGTAAAAATGCATTCTTTCTTTATTTTCTTCAGAATTTTAAATTCCCCCTCTTAACTGTCTCCCTTCTTCCTGAATATTATATGCACTATTGTTTTTATTTTCAGTGATTTTTGAAATACTATCAAATTAATGATGCTACAGTGAAAGTTTTATGAAAGGACACCACAAAAAACGTACATGAGGAATATTTCATAGATAATAGAAAAAATTAATTTTTATCTTCTTAGATTACTTTCTTAATTGTATCTTTAGACAGGCTAGTTTGGTTCCATTAATTGTATAGCATCTATAGAATTATTGCAAAAATAAGGCACTTGTAGTATAGAATGGAACATAAGATACAACAGTTTCCCTACCATTAAAATTCTGTACTGTAAATGTAAAAGAAATATAATCATCAAAGTAAAAATAACTTGGAATCTTATAGTATGAAGATTTGTTTTATGATGAGCCTGAGAGAGATTAGTTGCAACTAAATATTTTAAAGTATTTGATAGGGTCTTCTGTTCTCAGTTTAGCATGGATTCCTAAGAATGTTGTGGATGGAAAATCAGTTTGAAGAGATTATTTAAAAAATTACCTGGGGTGCCTGGGTCGCTCAGTCAGTTGAGTGTCTGACTTTGGCTCAGGTCATGGTCTTGCAGTTTATGGATTCAAGCCCCACATCAGGCTGCCTGCTGTCAGCACAGAGCCCATTTCAGATCCTCTGTCCCCCCCACCTACCCCTCTCCCACTCACGGTCTCTCTCTTTTTCTCAAAGATAAATAAACATTTAAAAAAAAAATCCTCCCTAAGGTCTGATGAAGAATATATTGCAAAATCAAGTAGCAAATAGCAACAGAAAAGTGACAAAGACAACACGAAACTAAATTTCAAGGTATATCTGAATTTGTTTCAGACTGAAGTCTAAATCTTTCTTTTTCTTTTTTTCTAAGTTTGTTTGTTTGTTTATCTATCTATTCAGAGAGTGCAAGCTGGAGAAAGAGAGGCGGAGAGAAAGAGCATCCCAAGTAGGTTCCATGCTGTCAGTGCAGAGCCGGATGCAGGGCTCAATCTCATGAATCATGAGATCATGACCTGAGGTGAAATCAAGAGATGGACACTTAACTAACTGAGCCACCCAGGTGCCCCCAAATCTTTATTTTTCAAGAAACATGTTTTCCTTGCTGGAATTATAAGTTAGGTAGAACTGTCTCTTTCTGTGCTTTTCTGTTATTCATTCATTAGACAATGGATTTTTGGGTGCAAGTCATAATACATAGGTGCCCTCATAGAGATGACAGTTGAGAGGGGGACACAGACCAGAAAACAATAAACCAGAAATGAAATAAGCACTGAGAAGTTCTTATTGGATATAGCAAAGAGGAGAAAGCCTCGCTGAAAGCTGTTTCACTAAAATGTTAGTCATTGTGTGGGTTGAGGAAAGGTGGACAGAGAGATGTTGGAGACTGACTATAGATAACTTAATCAAATTTGGCTCTGATGGGTGAAAAAGGATTGGGGGGTGGTAGTTCACTGAGGACTTATCAGTGGAGGGAAGCCTTGTTTATTCAAGATTAAAAGAGAGTTAAGCTTGTTCAAATGCTAACCGGAGGGAATTAGATGACAGGGAGAGGTTGAGGATACTGGATGGTCACAATACCCAATGACACACTGATGTGTGGAAATGAACAATGAAACCCATGGGTTAGTAAGGGTAAGAATTATGTACCATTTCTGAAGTAGGGAATAGACTGAGCATCTTTTGGGATTCAGTTTCCAGATAAGACTAGTCAAGGCAGGTGGGAGGACTTAACTACCACCCTCTTTGCCTCTCTACTCGGATTTCTGTAATGTGAAAGGTGGGGAGGCAAAAATAACTGAAAAAAAGACCATTTTTGTCAGACTCTGCCTTCCTTTCATTTCCCTATAAAAGATATCATGGCTAGTTCTAAATTAATTACTTAAAAAAACTCAAAAGCAATAAATCTGGATAAGCCAATAGAGTTTTCTTAAGAACCTTCATTATATACTTTAAATTATTTCAGTGAAAAAAAGTGAAGTAATACCCTTGTGGATTGATAAAATTTTAGGATGTTAATCTATATATTTTTTCTTGCATTCTGTTTTTTCCCCCTTATGTCCATTAAGGAGGTATTATTTCTCTATCAGGGTCATAAAGCAGGCAGGGGTAGAATGGAAAGGAGATTACAAGTCTGTCTGGGTTTAGTTTTCTGAAAACCATAGTCCTTAGAAAAATTTGGAGGGAGAATGGAGTTAAAGGGAAGAAGTATCATGGGTATAGACAAAATGTTTTGTCTAATATATTGTATTGGAGAGTGATATTTCCTCTCTAGACTAACAAGATTTCTCCATGCTTTATGAGTTCAGGGAAGGAGCTGAGGAGGAAAGATCTGGGTCCTAAGATTAGTAACAACTGCTCCTTATATCCAATAGCATTGCTGGCAATACTGTGAGATCTGAGGGTAGAATGGCTTGTTGGTGTCTTGGCAGGGGGGGATCATGGGCACGGACAGCTTCAACAAAGTTTCCTGTGGCCCCTAAGCATGGCTTAGAAGCAGCAGAGCCATTAGATCTGGCTGGGACATATAGCAGGAGCAATGGGGAGCTTAGCAGAAACTTGTGGTGACTGAAAACCAGACTAGATGCCCATGTGGCCTCAGATGCCTTGGTACTGATCTATTTCAAACTCACTAGAAGAATTCTGCATGCTGTGATCTTACTGCTCCAGAAGGGGTATTTATTCTCACTTTGGTGAATTTTGAAGGACAGGAAGGGCAAGCCCAACAGGGAGACCTAGTCAGCAAGAAGTAGAGATTCAAAGCTGTAGAGTTGCCGCTTTTCTAAAAACTTTGTGTATCTTTAACCGATGTATTCATACTGAAGTTTTTTCCCCTCTTTGGGCTCACTTTAATATAGATTTATGATTCACTAGCATAGAAAGTAACCTACACACTGGGTATATGACCACATTTCTGGGTTCCTGCCGCTGAACAAGTGAGTCATATAGCTTCCTTATAAAGAATTTAAAGACTTAGGATAACTGGATACAGTCAACTTCAATAAAAAAAAAAGGGACTGGTAGTAAATTACCTTTCATTTCAGTTTCAAGGTAAAGAACTCAGTATACTATAATTGTTTTACACGTCCTTTCTCATTATTCTTATAACAATTAGAGGAGAACAATGATGCTTAAAAGGTAAGTAATTTTATTTTAAGGTAAATAATTTTTGAAGGTAAGGCAATTGGGTTCTAGGGTTGCTTTTTGAATGCAAGTTTCTCTCTTTTTTCTCTCCCTGTATCCTTCTCTTTCTACCTTCTTTCTCCAGTAGGGAGTATTAATTTTTGACAAGTTTATATAATTTACAGATTTAAGCTAGTATTTTTTGTTTCTAAAGTAGTAGCTTTGGGCAGATATTTCAATAGTATTACTTTTTTACAAATAAAAAACAAACTTAGAACACCTTTTGGCATTTGCCTTCAAAATCAGTTCATGTGCCATGTGAAAAAAATAATTTTATTTTATGTTTTGTCATATTATTCACGTCTAACACTGACCCTGGGTTGGTCACTGGGTTGGACAATTATGACGTTTGGTCCTGGATACCCAGTGGGTAGTTTAAAAAACTCTTCATGTATAAAAAGATATGACATCTACATTGACTTTAGAAGAAATGTTATAAGCTCTTGAGGCAATTAAAAAAAGGCTTATACTGTGAGATCATAGCTGAAACAGATCTTTGTCCAACTTCCTTACTCAGCTCAAAGTTACTTTTAAAGTGGTTTAAGTGTGGTTTAAAGATAACATACAGATTATCACATTAGAAACACAAAGTTATTCAAGAAAATTTTCACCACAAAGATTCATTTTCCATCTTTACACATTCTTAAGACATTTAATTCCAAGAAGGAAATTTAATGTCTACCACTAGAGCTAATGGAACAGTGAAGAGATTTCTACTAAATCCCCCTGAACCAAGGAAAGCTAATTTATAAGGCTTCATATAACAATGAAGATTAAGAATTTCATGAAATCCAGATGGACAAACAATATCTATAGTATGTCTTTAAAAATGTATACCTTTTCTTTAGTGTGTTTCAATTTCACTTTGTAATATAACTGAGGATTCAAATACTCTGGATTTTAATCATTATTCATTATTATTATTTTTATGATGCAGAAATAGTGCATGTTCTATGCTTCTTGATAGCAGAGTTAATTATGTCTGTGTTGTTTCATATCTTTATAATGGACAGTCACTTCTAAAATTTTGAAAGTTGTTTATAATGGAATTCCAATTTTTTATGAATAAAAACTTTTTACTGACTTTACATTAGGAAAAAAACCTCTCAATACTGTACAGTTGTCTTATTTTATTAATGAAGAAGCAAGTAGCATGTACTTTTATTCAGAGATGCTAACTAAATAATAATTTTTAAATGTTACAATATTTTTTATATCTGTACTATTCCAAGTAATATTAGTGATTGCTTAAGAGATGACAGATGGAGGGTTGCCTGAGTGCTTCAGTTGGTTAGGTGTTCCTCCAACTCTTGATTTCAGCTCAGGTCATGATCTCATACTTCTTAGGGTT
>CM053573.1:38287062-38420763 GCA_028646485.1 Cryptoprocta ferox
AGTCTGTGGGCAATATCAAACAGTCTAACTCAACTGTAATTGGAGCCCAGAAGAGAGGAAAGATAATGGGCCAGAAAAAGTGTTTAAAAAAATGGCTGAAAGTTTCTCCAATTTGGTGAAATATACAATACTTCAGATTCAAGAAGGTAAGCAACCCAGGTCAAGGTAAATATAAATCAAACTGTGGTCATCATTGTCAAACTTCTGAAAACATATCTTGAAAACAGCAATAGAAAAATGAGTCATTACCTAGAGAGTAGTAATGATTTGTAAAATCACAAACTTCTAATCAGAAACCATATAGACACCATAAGATGATGGAACAATGTCTTTTAAGTACTAACATAAAGTCCTGGAACTACATGGGATCACTAAGGAAGTAGAGAAGAGGAACCAAGAAATTAGATGAAGTGATAAGAAAGAAGGAAAACTGAGTGGTATTTTCTGGAAAATGTTTAGAGAAAGAGGCTATGGTCAACTGTGTCAAATGCTACTATTATGTCAAGGGCACAGACCAACCATTGGATTGAACAACAAAGATGTCAGTAATAATCTTGGCAGGAGTAGTTTTGATAGAATAGTGGGCTTAAGGCTTGATCGGAGTGGATTTAAGAGAAGGAGAGGAAAGAAATTGAAAATTATAAGTAAAGGCAACTTTCAAAGAGTTTTGCAGAGTAAAAAAGATATGGAATAGTCGTTAATGTGGAAACTGGGGTCAAGAGAAGGTTTTGTTTTGTTTCATTACATGCTAATTAGCATAATCCAGTAAAAAGCAAAACAAAAGTGATAATTTGGATAAGAAGGGAAAGAGTTGTGCAGTGTTATCAGGTCTGTAGAAGAATAAAAACAATACAGCCAGTTGAATTAGAATAAAAACCATGCACATGAATATATGGCTTTATTCTCTTATCACCTCTATCTTGTACAAAGTTTGTTATTCCAAGGCTTTACTATTTATAGTAAATGTTTATAGACATTTATAGACAAATGTTTAATCATTTGTCATTGCAAATATTTGAAAAAATATGTCCACTAAAAGTGATGTAAAATTCTATGATTTTACATAATAGTAACTTCGATTTCTTTCTCTGTGTTTTTAATTATAGACATTCCCAAATTATTAACACTACATGTTTTAAAAAATGTTTTTTAAGTGATTTCAAAACTCCAAAAATATTTTTCTAATAACATTAATGTTAATGAGGTAGTTTCCCCTGACCAGTTCACAAAATCCTGTAAAGTAACTGAATTGTAATACTCATTATCTGAGAAGTCTCAGCTATTCAGACTTTTATTTCTATGCAAAAACTTATTCTAATTTCCAACCCAAGATTCTGGAACACATCTTCCATTGTGAAGTGGGCTTAAAGGTGGGAGTGGAGACACGGCCTCCTGGTCACACTCCCCACCCTCATCTTCCAGCAGTGAGGGTGGTCCATCAAAATTCTCACAGCACCAAGGATTCAAGCAATGGGGTAATGGAGATCCTGGACATTGATTTTCTCACCAGTGAAAACTAATGAAGACTCAGGAGCTACTACAACAACAGTGATGAAAAGGAAGTTTCAGCAGCTGGAGTGTGTTGGTGAGTTCTTGGTTACATGGCTGTTTATACTATATATAAAGGTGTGTTAAAGTCTTTGTGTGTGTATGTGTATGTGTGTGTGTGTGCACGCACATGTATGTGTTATTATTTCTGTGTACACTAAAGTCCTGTTGACCCGAAAACCCAACATGTAAAGCATGCCAATGAATAAACTTTTGTACCAATCTTTGATTTTATGATTAAGAGATAAATGTCCAGTAAGTAAACTAAAAGCAGATTTATTCCCATATATATTTTAAAGTATATACAGGAAAACCCCATTTCCTATGCATTGTGCACCTACAAGATTGTGCAATGATGATGATGTATGTATTTAATGATGATGATAAGGACAGAGAAAAAAACTCTGAAGGAAATTCTGAATCACCCATAGTTAAATTATTTTCAGCATAGATTCAGTGCTCTTTGTAAATCTTTGAACATTGACAAACCATATAATTCTTGGGTAAAAGAACTGTTAATCAGAAAACTTTATGGGGGTGAAAACTTTAACGTTGTGTCCTTAAGTGGAGAGACACTTTATTGAGGCCTATTGAAGTATCTTTTTTTTTTTTTTTTACTTTTCTTCTTGATCTTCTCTGGGTCATCATTATAACTGTCTTGAAATGTAAAGCTGATAATTTTAGACATACTTTGGACTTTAAGAATTGAAGTTGCATTTGCCTATTTATGAGGATACAAAATAACTTGAGACTTGCTGGATGGAATATATATATATATATATATATATATATATATATATATATATATATCTCAAATGCACTGGAGCACTTGAGCTCAAAAGGTTTAGAGTCATTGTAATTACAACTCACTGAGAGTAAGAATTATAGCTAAGTAATTTTCTTTTCTTGGTTCAAAAGAAATGGGTACACAGATGTATATCCTGAATACTTAGAGTCTTAATTGCCTGCCACGAAGCAGTATTTAGGAGCATGATTAAATGGGTTAAGACATATCTAGAAAGGAAACCTCTAAGATTAGGGGATGTACTGGTTAATGCTGCTTCTGAGATTGAATTTAAGATTTATAGCATCCCCCCATTTAAAAGAGAAAAGTTATGTATGGCTTATGCACACATTGTTAGAAACTAAATTGTTTACAAATAATATATTTTATGCTGATTCATTGGCATTGTTTCTAAAATAATGGTTGCTATTTCAAATCTTTCTTTTGAAAAACTGCGCAGACATTCTTAAATGCCAGGATCTCTTCTCTATAATCTTGTTCTTCTAAGATATCACTGGTGCGGTGATCAGGAGTTATTTGTTCAATCATGACCTGTGGGGCTTTCATAACCTCTTATAAACTTAAGTGCCAAATCACCAGGCTGGATATAATTACGTTTTAGTGATTTCTTTGAGCTTTGAAGGCTAATGGATAGCCTCAAGTATTTAAATAACTGCTTGAACTTTCTTAATTGATACAAACTGTCTGTACTAATTCCACTTTGTCTAGTATGCCACATGAATAGCTTTATCTTAGGTTTATATACTTAACTGATAGTGTTCAGTGGTACATGATATTTATATGAGCCTTTGTCTTACTGAATTGTATATGAGATAATCATTCTAAGTTATATTTTAATGCTATGTACCAACTTCATGAACTAATATATTGGAATCAATGTTTGTATGCTAGATCAGCAAATTTAGTAGTTCATATCAAATTTTGATAGTCTTTTGTAAACATACTAAAACTTATATACCCAAATGATTTTTCTGTTTTTTTTTTCACATTGCAAATTTATATGGTCACATATTTACGTTTCAATTAAAAGAAAAATAACCATGTTAAACTTATGAAAACCATATCAAATGATCTAATAACTAATTAAAATGAACAATTATTTGAAGACTTTTAATTTTCACTGAAGGGTTTTATTGATTTTCTACATTAAAATTATGAAGATGTATTTTGAAGAATAACTGGGTTCATATCTTGTTTTCCTTTAAGAAAATCACATCATAAAACGTATAGTATATATTGACCAGAATCAGGATATAATATAAATTCTTATAACATAAATTGTGGGAGGAAAAAGAATTCTAAAAAAGAAAACCTTTTTTGGAATTTCTCATTAAGAATTAACCTTAGCATCCTGGATTTGCAACTACATTGTTTCTGAGTCTGAATCCTTGTTGCAATGTGACCACCATGTGACATTTGGCAAGTTCTGACACTTTTATGAACAGCTGTTTGCTCATCTGTAAGATGGGGGAAAAATTATGAAGACCATCAATACTCAACACCTCTTAATATTTTGTGGACAATCAATAAATGCTACTTTATCAATATCATTATTATTGTCCTTATCATAAGAAATGCGTTATTACTTTTTAGTTTCACCTTAATTATCATCAGAAGTTATGATCCAGATTTGGCTTAAGATGACCTTAAATTATTTTCAAAAACAAAGTAAGTCTCCAAATATTAAGATATGGTACCGTTTATGTTATTTATAAAAATATTTCAGAAAATCTAAAAGCAATTCATTTTTCTGACAACTCCTTGAGGCGAGTACCATTTATTTGAATATATACATTTTGGTATGTTTGAAAACAATGGTGATGTTCTATAATTAGTTATATATTGCATATTTTTATTCATTGTATCTGCTGCTTAATAGTTTATATGCAATCATGTAAGTCATTAAATAGGTTTTATTAAATCGAAATCACCAAACTCAGCACATTCTCAGATTTCTTGCTTATATTTTAGCATAAATGTGTAATTTTTAATATTAGTTTTGTTTGATAATTTTTATTTGAAAAGATGTGGGGTGTGTGTGTGTGTGTGTGTGTGTGTGTGTGTATGTTTATATGTATGTCTTTTTTGTGGGGGCATTAGCAACTAATGTACCATAGTAAAAAAATCTTTGAAATAAATCTTTCCTGCAGTGTTGTATAGATATATGATTTGAGGATTCTGCATGATTACTAAGAAATCCTTTAGTATTGGGAACCATATATTATACTCAGATTTTTTTTTATTAAAAGGAAATTGAGTCATTTGCATGTGTCTTCCCCCATTGCTAGAAAAAAAAGTAAGAGTCATGGTTAAAACAAAACAAAGCAAAACTGTATATAAATGAGTCTGCTACATACATTAATTCTTGGATACATGTTGGCAATTTTGCAGTTTGATAATTTTGGTGTGTATTATTCCCAGTTTCAGGAATTGATGGATACAGTGTAGCCATTTACATGAAATTTTCTTTTCTACTGGTAGCCATTAGCCGCATGGGACTATAAACTTTTGAAGTTTGGCTTGTGTGACTGAGAAATAGAATTATAAATTTTATTTACTATTTAAACAGCCACATGTGCCTAGGGGATGCCTTATGAGACAGCACAATTCCAGATTCATGAGCAATTTCCTTATATGGTTATGTTTATGGCATGGCTTGCTGCTGACAATGCCCAGGGTACAAGTGCCTTGGGGTGGCTTATCCTTAAACCAATCTTCTCATCTTAAAGACATGACCTATGCAGAAGATTACAAAGCAGATAATGGCAGAGATGAGACTTAGATCTCCAGATATTGTGTCCCAGTCTCAGAATCCTCCAAAGAACTTAATTTCTGATTTCTTATGACAAGTGATAAACTTTGTAGATGATGATAATGATCTTCAACAACCACAATAATTAAACTCTATTTCCCTTCCTGTGGTGCACTGATAAGAAATGAGAAAAAGGAGACAGAATAAAGGGAACATTTTTGTAACTTGACTCTGCTTCTTATCTTTCCAGTGAATCCATTGACAGAAATGGCCATATTCCTAATAAGATTATCCCTGGGCTTGGTTACAATCATTAGTTGAGTTCATTATGTGAAAGTCACTAATTTGAGTATAACACAATGCTATTTGATAAAGAATGACATTGATATATAAATCAAAGAGGGCAACTTTTCAGAATTTTCTGATAACAAAATATAGACTTTTAATAATAGTAAATTCATGTTACAATGAAGTACACAGGGTCAGTGATTTGGGGATCAAAAAGCCATTGCACATAAATTACTAAATAAATGCCCAAAGCCATCTAGAGACTGAGATAAGAATCTTTATGTCTTCTTTTCAGTTATATACTAGCTGTTTGTTATGTCACTGTTTGCTAGAATATAATCAACCAGCTAGCATCTAAGAAGTAAATAACTGCAGTGTAAACTTCAAAGTTACCTTAACTGTAACAGAACACAGAAGAAACTGCCACATAGTTGTTTTCATTTTCCCAGTCTAGATTTCACAATGGAACTCTCAGGTCAATTGAGCAGTCTTCTCTATTCTTAAGATTTATTTATAGGAGGGTGCATAATAAGAAATTCTGATCTCTGACATTTTAATAAGAATAATTTTGGCAGTGTTTTGCAGGATCACATTTTTAAGATTTCATGACTTGTAGGCCCAAATGCTAGAGAGACATTTTGGTAGAATTTTAGTAGATACTAATAATATTTCTGCTAGAAATTGGAACGAAGCTCAAGTTCTACTGAAAAGATATTCTTGAAACTAACAGTAGTAAACTGTTAACTGTCTGTAGGGGTGCATCTTATGTTCAAAACTGTTTATAATATTCTGGAGGTCTATATGAAATAATTCCTGTCACCAATAAAATTTTGTTTGTGGAAAGGGCAAACTCTCTGAGCTTTAAATGTTTATATATTTTGAACTTGCCATCAAGGCATGTGCTTTTTATTTCCTCGAGACATTGTTTGAAAATCCTCTGTTTAAAGATGTTCTTCTCCAAGCTTTAGTAATAATTATAGGTTCATATTGAGCAGCTCGTCAAATCTTGGTCAGAAAACAACAGAAATAATTGCAAGAGAGATTCTGAGTTTGAAAGAACTGAGCCCAAAACTGAGTATAAAGTTAGATAAATGTCAAATTTGGGTATCTACATGGATTTGATATACTAATTCCTTTCTTGATATGCAACTTCCTTTTATCTTTGTGGGTAACCTATGAATATCAAACTGACTGATGCTCATTTAAATTTGCTCTCTTCTATTCCACTGGAAAGATCTCTGTTTAGAACCACAGGATATAAGGGCAAGCACACACATTACTCCTAATAAATTAATAATGAAGAGAGAGCTATCATTACTACATTGTAAATTATACAGTAAGTCTTAGGTGATTTATTTAGTAGCTTAAACACCTAGGAAATTTCACTAGTTGGCAGCAATTGGAAATGCATATTAATTGCATTCTCCATCCCACATCTGAAATAAAAGGAGAATGTCAGGAATAGATTAAATCTGGTTTCCTTTTGAATATCATATTTTAATTTCTTTTATGTTTCTTTAATCTTTTTAGCAGTGCTTAAGGATTTGGAAGATGTTGATTAAAGCATTTCCTCTGATTAATTATATTTTGGCTTTCAACTGTTTTATTTTATTTTAAAATGAAGTGCACACACATTGTCTGGATTATATGAGCATCTGCTCTTCCCAGTCTCTGCAAATATTTATATAAATCTTACTGCCACCCTGTTCCCTCCAAGTTCTCACTGCTTAGCTAATCCTGATTGCATCTTCTCATTAAGCCATCTTCAGGATACAGAAACATAAATAAAACAGACTAACAGCCCACATTTCAGGGATATTTGTGTGCATGGCTTACCATTTAACTCATGTTATTAAATTCTCAGAATTCATTCTGAAATTATAGGGTTTCCTTTACCTCTGCTTTCTCTAGTTATACATCTGATTATTATTAACTCAAGAACTATTTTGGATATAATGACTAGGACTTTATCAAAAGGATATACTATTTTTTAAGAAAGGTCTATGAGACTAATATGACTAAAAATTTAGAATTTAGTAGGTGGTTTAAAGATGATGCATAAATGTTCAGTATCTCCTGTTTTTCCCCCTTTAACTGTCTTTTGTATTTGTTTCTTCCTTTGTTATGTATCTGTGGGCTCAGAAAATAAAAGATAGTACCGCTCCACAGGAATGGAATGCTAGGACTTACTATAAAGATTGTCCTTCACCTGGGTTTCCTTAACTAATTATGGCTTTCATATGGGGACAGTACTTTAATCTGGGGTCTTAGCTTTATTTCATGCTTTGATACAGAGTGAGAGACATCTATTTGACTTCATTTTACAAATTGTCCTTTGACCATGTAGTTTCTGTAGACAGAATGATTTTTTTATGATAGTAAATTTCTAAGACTGAGAATTTCTCTTCTTGCAGCTTTATGTAATTATGTTCAAAGGGGTTTGAATTAAAATGGAACAGATGTGTCCATCTTTAATTATGGTGTAACAAATTGTGTTACTCTAAAGCTTTATTAAGCGAAACGCTCATCTTTATGTAATAATGGGTCAGACAGTTTCAAAATGGTATCGGTGAACACAGTGTATTGCCTATTTTACTAAGACTTCAAAAATACTGTTAAAATTCATAGGCTCTGCACGTAGAACCAAAAGAAACTATAGAAAATGTACATTAATTTTTTTATTTCAAGTTAAGTGAAAACAATTGTTAGAAACATATGAATTTTAATGTCATATAAATAAGACAAACAAGGTAACATTTGGCATGACAGATATATCTAAAACGTAATGGGAATATTCAACTCTATATTGGAAAATGCAATTTTTAGATTTTTTGAAAACTCTTGTATTCTTTTGTGCAGATACTCTCTTATAAATGAGCATCCAGGACTTTTTTGGGGGGTAGGGGGACCACTTCTAAGTCAGTACAATAAAGTCCTTTTTAGAACTAGCTAACAGCTACTTAACCAAAAATTAGCAAGCAAGAATATGGACAGGCGTAAATCCTGTGATGCGAGTCCCATTCCAAGGTTTCCATTTCTGTCTTTAGTACCATAATCCTTTAATGCTTCGGGACATCTTCAACTCCTTATACTTTTTTCATTCCCATAACCCAATCTGTCACCCATTATTAATTGTATTTTTGTTTTTTCTTTACATACTCTCTCTGCTTCAATATCATCACCACTGGAATCCAGGCTCCATCACCTCATACCCCGATTATTCCAACAGTTTTCTAATATGTTTTCTTGACCTTTCTCTCCTCTTTCTATTCTCTTCTTCAATTCGTTGCCAATCTAATATAAAATAATAATTTTGACAGTGTTTTCTGTCAAAAATATATGACAGTGTTTTCTAAAATATTGTGATAGATATAAATTGTCTATTGTATAAAGCCATACTTTTTAGGTCTGGTCTTCAAGAGCGTCCATAATTTCTAATCTCCTTCTTCTCACTACTTGTCAAGAAAGCTGGTGATATAATTGTCCTTTCAGCACATCTTTCAGTAACAAAACCCAGCCTCTTCCAGGCATGGTTATTCACTGCAGGCCAAAATACAGACCTTTATCTTCACATCGGTGCTCTTTCTCCAGACTACCCTGATGGCTTCCTCATTAAAGTTCCCTTTCTTGAACGGTCAGATTCATCATTTTTTCTTTTTTTCACTTTTCCCTGTCCCTGGAGTTATCAGTTCAGTTTTGGTTTATACCCTAGTTATTTTCTAAACTAGCTTTGAGTTTTCATAAATATCTTAATCTTGTGAACTAAGGTCTAATTCACAGAGTGACTCAATGAAAAGTATATATACATTGGTTGATCAATTGACATGCCTTCTTTGAGGGATTCATTGCTAAGACTGTCTTTGTGTTTATTGGGATGGGCAGAGGCCAAAAACAGATGGGTAAGAGAAAAAATTGAGGAAACTAATATTTTATTTTACTACAATGTCTGTAGAATTGTTAGTCTTAAGGAAACAAATACACTAAATTCAAAGATGAGGGGAAAAATGAGTAAACTTCACAGAGATGTCGTAAACACCAGATGTTGAAAGAGGACCTTACCAGACTAGCCATCTTCATCTTTCATTTCTAAGAGACAATTCATCTCTAAATTACAACAAAGAACCAGAATAAACATTAAGAAACCATAGAGGACATTAAGTGAGAATCCAGAGCTATAGATTTCAAAACAGAAGACCCATCCAGGGAGCCACTCAGTTTGTCCCTTCATTATCTAAGGCTGCTGCTCTATGTCCTTCTGGCTCCATAGGGATATGCTGGTCTCTGTCCCTTGCTTTCCCCTCCCTTTCTGCAATGGACACGTACACTCAAATTTTCAGGATCCAAGGAAAGGAACAGAGCTTAATGTTCTGGGTCAATCAGAGCATCAAGAGAGCTGATGCAGTTTGATACTTCTGCCTTTAAATTCTCATCAGAAAACTCTGGATTCTCATTTAAAGACTAAGAACCTCTTTAACTCTGATGAATTAAAATAAGACAAGAACTAAAACTGAGTTAATTAAATATATAATATTAGAAAACAAAGAAATGTTGATCATTGGCTTCCCTTGGTTTACTAAGAGTATTTTTATGACTTGAACATATACAGTATAGGGTTTTTCTTATCCTTTAGTAACCAATTTAAAGCAACACAGATATCATTACTATTAAAAAGTATGGAGTACAGTAAATTAAAAGTAATATACCAAAGTGAGATGCTACAAATGAATAACATCTTATGATATCACATAAATGGGGCAAGTGGACATGGCTTCAAAGATATTGATATCTTGTCCTTTATTTTTCTAATATCAAAATTATTACAATCATTATTATAGAAAATTTGTCCAGAGAGAAAAACGCAAAATAAAAAGCTTACCCTTACTCATCTACCACCAAGTGACAACCACAGTCAATATGTTGGTGGACATCTTAACAAGAGGTAGCTTTGCATAGATAGATTTTTTTAATTACAAAATGATATCTGATTTATGTTGTTTAATACAAACTTTTTACTTAACAATATGTAGTCATTTTTCCTGTCAGAATAATATTATGCTAGAGCTTTTATGTCTAATTTAAAGCAACATTGAATGTAAGGTAGCTCCCATTTGCCCTATTATAAGGTCAATTTATTTAGTTACAAAGACATTTACCATCATGTATTTTAGCAAATACTAAGTTCATTTTAAAATGCTAATTTTAAAAAATTTAATATTTCATGAAATGCCATTAATTTTTCATCATTGGAGACATTCTTTTGAGTCACCACCTTTTTAGAGCCCATCATCTATACTTTGTATTTGTTTATGATCTTGTTACTGGAAATTTTAACTCATGATATAAGTGTTTATTTACATTACATTAAGATTTATAGTATTTTTGTTAATCTCCACAATATAATCATTTATCATATTGCTTTTAAAAGAGATCTTCTTTACCACAATACCAATGCTTGGAATTGTGTGGTCAGAATCTGGGAATAACTATTAAATGTGTTAATTTTCTACAATTCTAATTTTTAATTTCAGTCTTATTAACTCCCTGTCTATATCTATCTCTCTATTTATATCTATCTATCTATCTATCTATCTATCTATCTATTCTATCTGTTCATCTATCATCATGTATCTAAACATATACACACATAAAACTAACACATGATGAAGGCAATTTTTGGTCTTCTCCTGGTCCCTGCAATGCCATTCAAGACAAAGAAATTAAGAAAACACCATTTGGAAATATTGATTTTAAGCTAACTCATTTTTTTTGAGGGATCATTTTGAGGAAAAGAAATTTACCTTATATTTGAGCATGTAGGTTATGGGAAAGGGGATGGTAGGGGAAAAATATAGAAAATATGTGTTTAAGGGTTTTTTGTTTAACATTTGATAAAAACTTTTTATACTCTACAAGTAGACAATTGGAACATTTTTTAAAAAAGACATTGAAGGTGATTTTATAGATTATCTGACTTAATCCTTCTATTTTGTAACTAAAAAAATAGTAAGACTAAGAGGATAAATGACCTTCTTGAGTTCCAGAGACATTTACAGGGAGCCTTTAAATTAGGAAGGTCTTGGGGGCACCTGGGTGGCTCGGTCAGTTAAGTGTCTGACTTCAGCTCAGGTCATGATCTCAGGTTTGTGGATCTGAGCCCTGTGATGGGCTCTGTGTTAACCGCTCAGAGTCTGGAGCCTGCTTCAGATTCTGTGTCTCCCTCTCTCTCTGCCCCTCCTTTGCTTGCACTCTCTCTCTCTCTCAAAAATAAATAAACATTTAAAAAAATTAAAAATAAATTAGGCAGGTCTCCAGACAGTTTATTGCTTTTTAGTCAATACCATATTGAAATGTAGACTTTTGTATAAAACTCAGTAAAAGGTAGCTCCCATTACCATTAACCATTAGTCTGCATTTGGTATAGAATGGCTGATATTGATCCAACAATGCTGGGTGATGGTGGTGTAAAAGTAGAGTGGGTGAGTGTAGACCATAATTCAAGAGGTTTGGCTGTAAATAACGGAAAGGGGAGTGCCTTGGTGGCTCTGTCGGTTAACATCCAACTCTCTTGATTTTGGCTCAGGTCATGCATGATTTCTCAGTTTGTGAGTTCGAGCCCCATGTCCCAGTCTGTGGCATGTCTTTTCACCTTCTTAATAGTCATTTGAAGAGCAGAAGGTGGTTGTTTTGTTTTTCTTTTTCAGTAAAGTTCTACTTATTTGTTTCTTTTAGAAATGGTGCTTTTTTTTTTTTAAGAAATGGTGCTTTTGATGTTCTTATTTAAGAAATGTTGGCCTAACCCAAGGTCACAAATTTAATAGAAATTTCTAGAAATTTTATAGTTTTACATTTCGTGTTTAGGTTTTTTGACCCATTTTCAGGTTTTGTTTATATATAAACATAAACATATATTATATATACACAGTACAAAAATGGATCAAATTTTTTGTCTCTTTGGTTGAAAAGACAGTCCTTTTCCATTGAATTGCTATTATACTTTTCTCAAAAAAATCAGGTGTGTTTGTTTGTTTGTTTGTTTTTATTTTTTGCTGGCGATCTATTCTGTTTCATTGTTCTGTGTGGCTGTCTTGAAGGCAGTACCACACTATCTTGAATACTATATCTTTGTAAGTCTTGAGATCATGTAGTGTCAGCTCTCCAAATTTATTTTTACATTTCAAAATTGTTTTGGGTATTCTAGGTCCTTTGTATTTCTATATAAATTTTAGAATTGGCTTTTCAATTTCTGCTAAAATGCCTGATGGAATTTGGATTGTGATTGCATTAAATCTATAGATTAATTTGGGGAGAATTAGTATCTTAACAATATTGAATCTTCTGATCCATGAACAACTTTTATCTCTGCATTTCTTTAGATCTTTTAATAATTTACTCAGCATCATTTTCCTTTTTCATTGTACATTTCACATATTTTGTCAAATTTATACCTAAGAATTTCATTTGATAATATTATAAATAGTTTTTTAAATTAGTTTTCTTTTATTCATTACTGCTATGTAGGAATACAATTGATTTTTATATACTGATCTTGTATCTGGCAATTTTGAGAAGAAATTTATCATGACTAGCAGCTCTTTGGTAAATTCCATCCGAATCTCTTCTAGAAAATAATATCAACTGCAAATAGACAGGTTTATTTCTTTCTTTATATAAAAATGCCTTTCTCAGGTGAATAATTACAGTAGCTAGAAACTCCAGTACAATGTTGAATAGATGTGGCAAGAGGGAGCATGCTTGTTTTGTTACTGAACTTAAAAAAATAGTATTTAGTTTTTGTGCAGGATTTATGTTAGCAGTATATTTTAAAACTCAGGAATGAAAGGAATATTAGATTTTGTCAAAAGTTTTTACTACTATTTAGGTATTTTTTTTTAATTTTGTTAACATGATGAGTTACTTTGATTTTCAAATGTTATAACAACCTGCCTTTTTAGGATTAATTCCTATTTGGTTGTGATATGTTAATCTTTACATATATCTATATATAGGATTCTATTTTCTAAAACTGTGCTTATAATTTTTGTACCTATAATGAGGAATACTGGTCTTTTATTATTCCTTCTACTTACTTTGGGCTTTATTTGCTTTTCTTTTTCTAGTTTCTAAAAGTGGAAACTGAGGTCATTGATATGACTTCTAATATAAGCAGTTAGTGCTAAAAATTTCTCCCATTAGTATTGCTTTCTGATATTTTTTTAAAAAAATATTTAAAATACTTTCTAATTTTTCTTCAAGTTACTTCTTTGATTCATGGGTTATTTAGAAGTTTATTATTATTTTTTAAATATTTGATGTTTCTAGAGACTATTCTATTATTGATGTCTTTAAAAAACAGAGCATGAGTGGTGGAGGGGCAGAGAGAGAGAGGGAGAAACAGAATCTGAAACAGGCTCCAGGCTCTGAGTTGTCAGCACAGAGCCCAACACGGGGCTTGAACTCACAGACCACGAGATCATGACCTGAGCTGAAGTTGGCCACTTAACGGACTGAGCTTTTGAATTTATTGAGATTTGTGTTATGGCTTAAACTATGATCTTTCTGGGCAAATGGTCATTAGCTCTTGAAAAGAATGTGTATTTTGATGTTGAATGGAGTTTTTATATCTTTTAAGTGTGTATATTAGGTTGCTTGAAGTTGTTCCACAGTTAATTGATTCTCTTTATTTTTTTAATGTTATTCTTTCCTCTGTTTCATTTTTAATAGTTCTATTATGTCCTCTAGTTTACTAGTCTTTTCTTTTATACTGCCTAATCTACCTTTAATTCTATTTTGTATATTTTTCATCTCAGTCACTGTAGGATTTATCTCTAGAAAGTAGATCTGGGTCTTTTTCAGATCTTTCATGTTTCTACTTAAGTTTTACATATTAAACATAGTTATTAAAGCCATTTTATTGTCTTTCCTTACTAATTCTAACATCTGGATTAGTTCTGGGTCAATTCATTTTATTGATTCTCCTTCTCATTATGGGCCATGTCTTCCTGCTTATTTGCAAGCTTGGTAATCTTTGACTGAAGGTCATACATTGTAAATGTTAACTTTTTGAGTGCTGGATATCTTTTGTATTCCTATAACTATTCTTGAACTTCATTCTAGGATACAGTTAAGTTACTTTGAAACATTGTGATGCTCTCTGGTTTTCCTTTTCATACTTGTTTGCTAGAGCTAATTTAAGGTTAATATTTTTCCTTATCATTGAGGCAAGATCTTTCTGAGTGGTCTACCTCATTACCTGTAAATTATGAAGTTTCTTAGTCTTAATGATGTGAAAAGGCATCTTTCTGACCCTGTGTTAGTTCCAAGCATTATTCCTGATGTTTTTTTCTCCCTACTTTTGGGTAATTTCCTCATGTGCATACATTGATCATTTCTCTGCTGAATAGTTAAGGGGATCCTCTACAGACATCCAGGGTTCTGTCTCAGTGAAATTCTGTCCTCTCTGTCCAGTGAATTGTAACAGTATTATTATTTCTGTACCCTTCTCTCTGTCTCCTCAATTCAAGGGATCTACTTGGGTCCTCCTAGCTTCTCCCTCCCCATATTGTGGCTTGAGAACTCTCTCAAGACAGTAAATTAAAAAAAAAATTGTAGGGCTCACCTCATTTGTTCCGTATATCTTAGTGATCACTATAATTTGTTGACTGGTGTCCAAAGTCTTAAAAAAACTGTTTTGTATATTTAAAAAATGTTTTACATCTTTTGTCTGTTTTTTGGTTGTTGTTGTAGGGGAGCTTGTTTTAGATGGGGTAGTAAATCTGGTTGCTGTTATTTCATCTTGGGTAGAAGTACAAGGTTCTGTTAGCTTGATTCATAATTTTAAAATATTTAAAAATATTGTATGTGGGCCTCCAATTGTACTGTTGCCCTGGACTCAGCAAATATAATAGTGGATATGGGAAAAAGAAAGGAATTAAAATAGATGAAAAAAAAAAGACAGATGACTCATGTAATAACAAGGTCTGAAAAATAAAGGAATTCTTATTCCTAAAATAGTTTTTAATGTTTATTTATTTTGAGAAGAGGGAGGGGCAGATAGTGAGGGAGAGGGAATCCCAAGAGGGCTCCATTCTATTAGTGCAGAGCCCCGACATGGGGCTCGATCCCATGAACGGTGAGATCATGACCTGAGCCAAGATCCAGTATCAGGCACTTAACTGACTGAGACACCCAGGCACTCCATTTCCTAAATATTTTTTGGTTTAATTAAAAAAATGTTTATTTTTGAGAGAGAGACAGAGTGCAAGTGGGGGAGGGGCAGAGAAAGAGGGAAACACAGAATCCCAAGCAGGCTCCAGGCTCTGAGCTGTCAGCACAGAGCCAGACGTGGGGGTCACAAGATCGTGACCTGATCCAAAATCAGACACTCAACCAATTGAGCCACCCAGGCACCCATGTTCCTAAAGTTTTTATATAAAATAGATAATATAGGATATTTGAAGAATGTGGTTTATAAAACATGCTGTCAATATTTAGAAATGTCATTTGTTGACATGTAAAAGGCTTACTGAACCTTAGCAATAGCATGATTCCTTTTGGAGGTCTTACAGTTTTGATGGTTCAATCCAAGTTATGTATTTTCCCATCACTTTTTAGCAGTCTTGGTGTGGAGTAGAAGAGCCAGTTGACTAAATTTTCCTGTGCCTTATTTCCGGAAAAGAAAATAGTGAAGCACAGGTTTTAGGCTGGATATGAAAAAATTAAATGAAAATTAACAATTTTAGGAATAAATGAGTTAAAAAAGAACTAATATTTATTTATCATCTACTATGTTCCTTACCTACATTATGTTAAATGTTCCAGATTATCTCATTTTATCTTCATAAAAACTATATTAAGTGGGCATAAGTATCTGTTAGATTAAACATAATTCCATTTTCTTTAGATGAGGAAATTGAGGCCTAAGTGTACATAGCTAGGAAGCAACCGATCCAGGATGTGGATCCAAGTAGACTGATTTAAGAGCCCACACACTTAACCACTGACTATATTGCCAATGAGGTTAAAATGGAAACGGATTAAAATACACAAGAGAGCTGGAAGGATTGAGGGTTGTGGTCAGAAGCAGGATATTAATGTTAAAGATGTCAGACACAGAGCTACTTTGGGTGGTGTTGGATCTAGGTGGCTGAAGTAGAGTTGAGGTTATTGTAATTAAGTTAATGTAATTTAAGAATGTTTAGGCAGGGTTTTGTGTAATTCATGTTCATGGAGATTAAAATCACCCATGATACTGGCTGAATTTAGGTAGAAAGTAAGACTAATGAAATTTTATTTTCCTATTTTGTCATACTAACTGGCTTTCTCTAGGCCTTTAAGAAAAATTCAAGAAGTTGAGAATCTCTAACATCAAACCTTATTTAATTAACCAGGAAAGGTTCCCAGGTCCACAACCTGCCAGCAGACAATCTAATAAATTGGAATATTTGCTTTTCTGGTGTCCACTACTTGTCAACGACTCCTGAAGTTATTTGGGTTTCAATCATGTGGGCCTTTGCCAAGGAAAGGTCTTAATGCCATTGTTTGGGGCTTACTCTCTATGCTGTGGGCCTTTTGGCCTCCTTGGTCAGGTACTTCATCAGTGTCGGAGAGGAATTCCAACACATACTAGGAGTTAGTTCATCTGAAGTTTCCTGCTGTAATAGGGGAATTCACCAGAATAAGTATATATTAAAGTGCCAAAACTTAAAGAATCTCTAAGTTTCGTAGCTGCCTATTTAATAATTGTCACGTAATCTCATGGAGTATCAGCTCTCCAAAGTCACCTTAACTCATGGTATTATTTTAATATAACATTATTTTTGTTGTTGTTGTTTTACAACAGACTCTTTTATGAGGCTTATTGTTTATATAAATTCTCTGTGGGGATTGAAAAAAAAGGTGGTGCCAATTTCAGCCTATGAAAGGAAACCATCATGGATTCTATACTGTACCTAACAGGACTATAATGTGAAAATTAGTCCAAAAGTAACTGCATTTTGGCAATACTTTCCTTCTGCTGATTTTGTTTAGTTTGGGTTTCCTGCTCGCAGCATTTGGTCCTCAGTGGAGGGATTTAAACACTAGTACTTTGAGGTCCCACAGAGCCACAGACCTGTGCTGGGTCATGGGTTTCCATTTGTGGCCAGTTCTATGATTAAAGTGCTTCCAAGCATCTCAGCGACAAGGCAGTGTTGGCATTCTAGTGCAGTCAGTTTGTGTAATGGTTAAACCACAGATGTATGTGGGTATCACATTGTCATCATGTTCTAGAGTGAGTTGACCAAAAACCAAATGAGGCGGGGAAGGCATAAAATGAAACTATAAGGCAAATTAGGAAAGAGAAATTTGTTTTTCTAAAAGAGATTTGAAGTTTTCATGTCAGCGAGTCTTAAAGTTTGGTTTATAAATGAGTCTGGAAGGTGAAAACAAAATACTTGATTTCCTCGAGCAATAATTCTATGTCCCGCAACACGTTTATATTTTAATAGAGAATGGGCACATACAGGATAATTTTAATTAGAGGGTTAAAGTGATCAGAAATAGGAAGTAGTTATATTAAAGGGGGAACATGAGGAGCTAAGTAAGAGTGAAATGTGTAATTGGACCCAATGCAAGGAACAAGGGAATGTTTCTTAAACGGGCACAATTAATCCTGTAAGTTAAAGTGTTCTTTAAAAAAAAAAAAAAAAAAAAGCTTGTGTCTCAGCCTGACCCCTTGCTATTCTCAAGAGGAACTTTCTAATTCACAGGAGGGAATAGAAAAGGAAACGAAAGTGACAAATAGGAGCCGAACTGTTGCTGAGTACACTAGACTTCATTTATGAAAGTCGTGCTTAGAGTTGAGTCTTAATCGGTGATGGGGCAACTAGATATTTAAGGCTGAGGCAGAGAAAGTGCCAGGTAGGGAAACAGACAGAGAGTAAGGAAAGGATACATTGAAGATAGTGTTTGAGCACAGTGGCTTAGGACATGCTAAGTTTTATTTTTTATGTATTGTTACCCTGTAGTATTTGTAATTAAGATAAAAAAAATTCCAAAGCTTTTAGAGATAAAAACAGAGAGTTCTAAGAGAACTCCACATTTAATACTTACATTTCCTTATCAGTTATATTCTGTGTTTTCAAAACTTTAACTTTGTTGCATATAGTGCTTTGGAGAACAGATCCCTAAGTCTGGAAAGGTCAATGCAAACCCTTCACACCAACAAAATGCACACTTTCTTTTCCGACATCCAAGCATAGTTCTTTTGATGCTATTGAATATTAAAGTAATGAATTTCAGTGTTAGCTACATTATTTGTTTTGTTCTCTGGGCATATGAACTAATGCTAATTTGCAAAGGCTGGTTAAAAAAAAACTTATTTGGATAGCATTTAATAAAAAAAAAATGCAAGTCTTTTGACTAATGTTAAGATTATAGTATTTGGTTCTTCTCCCAAGTAAACAGATTTGTTTCCAGGAATTTGAATGATGAAAAAAATGACCTTTAAGCCTATTTTTCAAGTGGAAGATACTGTTCTATTGTGAAAATTAGTATACAAATATTTTGGAGAATACAAATCTCTAAGGAATTATGGAAGGCAAAAAATTATGAAATAAACCATATGGACTTAAGCTGATATTCATGACAGTTTTCTCTTATGTGTAAACCAGTTGTACAATATAAATTTGAAAGATTTCTATTATAATGAATGAGTTTTATTGTTAAAACTATTTCCAACTAGATTGACTCATTTCTGCTAGTTTTTTGGTTAATAACCGTTTGTTGAGGGTCTAATAGCTGCCAAATCCTGTTCTAGGCACCAAACATACAGTAGTGAGCAAGAAAATGTTTGGTTTCCTAGACTGATATACTTACTGGGAAAAGTAGATAATAAAAAGAAAAGAATGAATAGTATGATATCAAATCATGGTAAGTTTAAAGGCAAAATTGAGGGGTGCCTGGGTGACTCAGTCAGTTGAACATTCGGCTTCAGCTCAGGTCATGATCTCACGGTTCGTGGGTTCGAGCCCCACGTTGGGCTCTGTGCTGACAGCTAGCTCAGAGCCTGGAGCCTGTCTTCATATTCTGTGTCTCCCTCTCTCTCTGACCCTCCCCTGTTCACTCTCTCTCTGTCTGAAAAATAAATAAAACATTAAAAATAATAAAGGAAAAATTGAATAGGCACATTGCCAAAGTTGAGAGGCCACTGTAGCTAGACTGGTTGGGGAAAGACTATCTGAAAAGTTTGAACTTGAATTGGAATCTGAATGATGAAAATGATACAGGTAAATTAAGATCTAGGGGAAGGTCTTAAAAAGCAGTAATAATAATTAAAATAGCGTGAAGCCATGAACACGCTTGGCATTTTTGTGGAGGGGAAAGAAGGCCAGTGTGCTTTCTTTCTCAAGAAAGAGAAAAAAAGATTCCAGTAGTTAAAAATGATTAGGACACTTTTTTTCTCAAATAACCAGAAGTGCAAAGGTCAGGTAGTTGTCAAGATTGTTTGATCCTGTCAGCCATATGGCATCTGTTGCCTGTTATATCAGGAGTAGAAGTTCAAACATTTCTGTGCACCATATCTTGGTATTTGAGTCATCAGGGAAAACCATGCAGTCAAGTACTGGACTAACTATTAGAGAAGAGACAGTGCAAGACAGTTTCTCTAGTGACCTTGGTCCTCATTGGTCCCTTTTGGCAACTGATGGAGAGTGCACACACCCTTCATGCCACAGCCTGCAAGGGGCAGATACAAGAGTGGGTTTGCTCAGGTGCTTTATGATGCATATGCATAAGCAGAACAGGGAAAGTTACTACCCCACAAGGTAATAAACCCAGCAGAGACTGTGAGGACTCTTGATCTCATGATAGAGAAGTATTCCAGGCCCAAGGCCCATCCTTTAGCAGTTGATGGGGCAGAAAGACTGAAAGCATGAAACTGCTTTTACTAATAGATCCCATCATCAAGAACCCAGTTTTTTCCTTCTTTTTGTTTTCCTCCTCAGTATGTTTGCATGAACCTTTATCTGTGCCTCTTGAAGGCCAATTCACTTTGTGACTAGAGGATTGATGTCAGTAGCTATCAGAGCTTCCTCATTCAAGTTCGGGGAACAAGAAAATTAATTTCTGAATGTCTCTTAGAAAAGAGGAGAGAAACTTTCTCAGAAGCTCTGTCAACTTCTTTTCTTTTTTTTTTTTTTTTTTAAATTTTTTTTAATGTTTTTAATTTATTTTTGAGAGACAGAGAGAGACAGCGCGAGCAGGGGAGGGTCAGAGAGAGAGGGGGACACAGAATCTGAAGACAGGCTCCAGGCTCTGAGCTGTCAGCACAGAGCCCGATGCGGGGCTCGAACTCGTGAACTATGAGATCATGACCTGAGCTGAAGCTGGACGCTTAACCGACTGAGCCACCCAGGCGCCCCTGTCAACTTCTTTTCAAATGCTACCAAAATCTTCCAAATAATCCATCCTGAATTAATCACAGATGAGGGGAATAGGATTACCCTTAGATAAATCAGGCCCACCTCTGTATATGTTTGGGAATCTGGGAAACCCTGTACTTTTCACCTTCCTGAGATATGTAGCTTACATGTAAGAAAGAAGAATATGAAAAAAAATTCAGGAGGATGGGGCAAACTGTTGGTTAGGTAAACTGCTGATTATCTGATACAGCTATTATGGCTCTAGTGAGCAAGGAGAATAGAAAGGAATGAGGCCCGGCATTTAAGCAGAGGGTAGATCCTGTGCAGTCTTACAGAATATTGAATTTGTATCCTATTCCAGTTAAAGGGAAGGACATTTCCTGGATTTTTAAACTGGTGTGTGTGTGTGTGTGTGTGTGTGTGTGATATATGATCTGATTTGTGTGTTAAAATGATCACTGATAATAAGGGGTGTGACAAGTTCAGGCAATTTTTCCCACAGAAAACAATTAAAGTAACTGGAAAATAATAAAAAAAATAATTTGAAGATACTAGAAAATGACCAATGGCAGGTAGAAACTTGAGAAGAGTTTACTACTGAAAGACTGCTACTGCATCATGTAGAAAGTACAGTGTTATGGCTTTTTAAGAAAACCTCAGCCTAAATGACTCAATTGCAGGGCAGCCAAATTACTGGATATTTAAGGGAAAATTCTAGAAGCAGAAGCACCACAAAAGATCTGAAACCCAAAACTCTGAGTATAATATTTTGAAAATTCCTGAATGATCAATAAAAAATGACCCCAGGAAGGCTGGTGAAAAAGCAGGGAGAAAAGAGATATGGGTTTGCTCTTCAATGACAGAATTGCCTCTGGTGAAATATTGTAGTTTGTTAGGCCTTTTTTTTTTTTAAGTGTATTTCCTAGTCTATGGAGAGCTTGGGTGGCAGAGAAAAGAAATCATATGATTGATTTCTCAGAAGGCAGAATTCTGGGATGGAAAAGCAACTGGAAATTTACTAGGGGGGCCTGGAGCAAGAAACCGCCAAAAGAGTGAACCCCCAAATCTGAGCATTGACTCAGCTAAATTTCTTGGCAGACATCTAAACTAAATAGGAACAGAGGAGACCAACATGGAGGCTAGGCTAAAAAGCAGCAACTGGAAGCCAAGAAAACTTGGCCGGCAGTATCATCTTCTCCACACCATGGGGAAGACAAATTTTAGTTTGGATCCAGGCAAGTTAGTGGTTTACTGGAACCAAAAGCCAATAATCCTAAGATGAAAAGAGATTTCAGAGTCACTACAACATATTATCTGTTATGGACTGAATGTTCTTTCCTAAATTCATATGTTAAGGCCTCATCTGCCAGTGTAGCTGTATTTGGAGATAGGGTCTCTGAGGACATAATTAAGGTTAAATGTGGTCTAAAGGGTGGGGAACTGATACAAAAGGCTTGTTGGTCTTATAAGAGAGACTAGAGAACCAGCACACACTACCTCTTTTCCTGCCTGTCTGTCTCTCTCTCTGCATACTCACTGAGGAAAAGCCATATGATGACATAGTGAGAAGATGGCTGTCTGCAAGCCAGGAAGAGAAACCTCATCAGCTGAACCTTGATCTTGGACTTCTTGCCTCCAGAACTATGAGAAATGGAAAATAATTTTCTGTTGTTTAAGGCACCCAGTTATAGTATTTTGTTACAGCAGTTTGGGCTAACTATTACATTATCTATCATGACAAGTTTGCAAAAAAATTAGCCATGGAAATAAATTAGAAAGATAAATAAAATGCAGTAAAAAAAAATCCATCAATATAAACTGATTGTAAGTGGGTCAGGATGTTAAATTAGCACAAACTTCAAGGTAGCTGTTATATTCAATGAATTAGAGAAAAATATGTTCAGGATCAGAAAAGGTGTTATTACTCATTGAATTATTGATTTTTAACATACAAATGGAAACTAAAAAAGAAGCCAATGGAAAATCTAAAGCTGAAAATTATAATAACTAAAAATAAAAATTCCCTAGGTGAGCTCAAAAGCAGATTGAAGATAGTGTAAGAAAGACTCAGTTAACTTGAATATAGTTCGCTAGAAACTACACATTCCAATAGGCAGAAATAAAAATAGATCAGAGAAAAATGAACAAAACTTCTTTAGAGAACAGTGGAGAGTATCATGTGATCCAACATATGTGTAATTGGAGTCAACAGTCAAAAAGAAAGAGAAAGGGACAAATATTTTTAGAAATGAGCAAATGCTTCTAAAATTTAAAGACCCTAAACTGGAAAATAAAGAAAAGCTGTACCTACACACCTCATGTTTAAGATATTGAGAGTCAAAGATAAAAGAGAGAACCTTGAAGGCATCAAGAGAGAAATGACTCATTAGTCACAGTTAATGATACAATTACAAGCTGGCTTCTTATTAGAAATAATGTAAATATATATTTATACTTTTAGTTCCTAATTTCTTTTAAGATACCTATGACTACGTAAAGGAAATTTTTAACACTGTATTGTTTGGCTTATAACCTAGATGATGTATATTACACATAACAGTGGTAGCACAAAGGATTGAGGGCTGTTAAATGAAAACTACACTGTTGCAAAATCCCAAATATCATCAAAGAATGTCAATATTTAAGTAGTTTAAAATAATTGAAAGTTTAATGTTTTAACTCCTAAAGCAACCACTTAGAAATGTAAAGAATTATAGCTAAAGAGATAAATTTAAATTAAGGAAAAAAATTAAAATGAAGAAAAGAAAGTGGGAAAGAGGAACAGAGGAAATGAGGTAAACAAAAGAAGAATAGCAAAATGTCAGAAATAGATACAACCACATTAATAATTACATTAAATGTAACTGGACTTCAATCAATAAATATTGTCACATCAAATAAAGAAGAAACCCTCATATTTTTATATAAGTATGTTTGAAAATAAAATAATAGAAAAAGTGTAACCTGCAAAGAGTAAAATATAAAACCTGAAGTGGCTATATCAATAGAAGATGAAATAAAATTAACACAAGGATTATTACTAGAGACAGAGGTACAGTTTTCATGATGATAAAAGGGTCAGTTAAATGGGAAGATAAAAGAATTATAAATGTGGGGGCACCTGGGTGGCTCAGTCGGTTAGGCGTCTGACTTCAGCTCAGGTTATAATCTCTCGGTTTGTGAGTTCAAGCCCCAGGTTGGGCTCTGTGCTGACAGCTCAGAGCCTGGAGCTTTCTTCAGATTCTGTGACTCCCTCTCTCTCTGACCCTCCTCTGCTCACACTCTTGTCTCTGTCTCTCTCTCTCTCTCTCAAAAATAAATAAACATTTAAATAAAAGAATTATAAATGTGAATGTATTTAGTAACAAAATTCCAAAACTTGAAAAAAAAAACTTTATAGAACTGTAAAGAATAATAAGCAAATTAACAATTACAGTTGGAGATTATATTACCACTCAGTAATTGATAGAATACGTTGATAGGAATTCAGTAAAGGTGTTAAAAAATTTAAAAATACCCTAATCTAGTTTAACCTAATTGATATTTATAAAATTTTGAAATTATATGAAACATTTAGCTTGTAGACCAAATTCTGGGCAATAAAACACAGTACCAATACATTTAAAAGGACATTTAAAAGTCATAGTAAGTACATTCTTTGACCATAATATTACTAAATTAGAAATCAATATTAAAGGTATCTGAAAAATCCTCATATATTTGGAAATTAAATAATATACCCTTAAATAACCCATGAGTTAAAAAAGAAATAAAAGGAAATGAGAAAATACCTTGAACTGCATAAAATTTAAAATACAACATATCAAAATTTGTGGGATGCAGCTAAAGTGGTGCTTGAAGGAAAATGTAACAATATATGTTTTTCTTGCAAAAGAAGACAGGATGAGAGTTAATTATTTGAGTTTCTTCCTTAAGAGGCTCAAAAACAGAAGAGGAAATTAAATCTAATGTAAGTAAAAAGAAGGAAATAGTAAATGTAAGAGTAGAAATTACACTTAGAAATAAAAATAAAAAATAAAATATAAAATAGAAATAAAATAGGAAAAAATAGAAATAAAATAAATGAAATAGAGAAATATGATGAATCTGAAAGCTGAATTTTTGAAATGAGAGAAAATTTGATATCTAGTTCAGCTAATCAAGCCAAAATTAGAAAATACATATTGCTGACATCAAGAATAAAAAATGTGGGGTGCCTGGGTGGCTCAGTCAGTTTGGCATTTGACTCTTGATCTCAGCTTAGGTCTTGATCTCAGAGTCATGAGTTCAAGCCCTGTGTTGGAGTCTGCACTGGGTGTGAAGTGTACTGGAAGAAAGGAAGGAAGGAAGGAAGGAAGGAAGGAAGGAAGGAAAAGAAAGAAAGAAAGAAAGAAAGAAAGAAGAAAGAAAATAAAACTCTTATGAACAACTTAATGCAAATAAATTTCACAAATTTAATAAAATGGACAAAATTTTTGAAAGACAAAAATTCCAAAAGATTCAAGATAAAATAGGAATCCTGAATGGCCTCATATCAATAAATGTAGATCACTGAAATTTGTAACTTAAAATCTTTTCATTAAGGAATTTTAGGCCCTTATGGCTTCTCTGGCAAATTCTATCAAGTATTTAAGAAATACATAATACCAGTTTTATATAGATTCTTTTAGATAATGACTACCTTATAGGCTGCTTGCTGGAGAATGGATTATAGAGGAGCAAGAGTTAAAACAGGGAGACTGGTAGGAATTTGTTTAAATAGTGCACATTAAATTGATGATGACTTAAATTTGAGTTGTAGCAGTAGCCTTGGTGAAAGTGGTTTATATTTTGTAAGAAAAGGTAGAACTTACTGAGTTTTGACAGACGTGGGATATGAGAGAACAATCAATGTGTCTCCTTAGTCTTTGTCCCAAGCAATTAAGTGGATGAGAGAGCTATTAACTACAATAGGGGATATGTGAAAGAAGTGTATTTGAGGGTGAGGGTGTAACAAAGAATTCTAGCTTGTATGTGTTGCTCTAGAGATGATTCTGTGTTCCCAAGTGAAAAATTGATGGAACGGTCTTGTGTTCAGTGGAGAAATCCTGCATGAGGCATGGATTTGGGAATCATCAGCATTTAGAAAGTGTTGTTAAGGAACTGGATGAGATCATCTAGGCAAGGAGTGTAGATGGAGGTGTAGAGATTCCTATGAACTGATTGCTAAGGTCCACTAGTCTTTTAGAAGCAGATGTGAGCAAGAGAAGACTGCAAATTGTGTGATTCTATTCAATATTCTTCATTTCTTTATATTTCTTCTCAAATTCTTCTATTTCACACTCAAAACTTACTCTTGACAGCTATATTCACTTGAGACACCATGCCTTTTTCTTCACTTTGACTATGCAATGGCCACCCTTTGCTCTTCCCATCTCTCCAGGGTAACATTTTTTCCATTGTGGATCTTTATATTAGCTATTTCCTCTTCCTGGAGCATTCCTTCCACTGGTCTCCCCATGTAGTAGGTGTGATCACATTCAGAATTTAGCCATGTTATTCTCAGAGATGCATCCCTGTCTTCCCTTGCTGACCAAAAAGCTACTCTATAACTCTCTATCCCATTGTCTGATTTACTTTTCTCCAAAACGATTTCACTATTTAAATTTTTTATTTTAATTGGCATTTTATTTCCTCTTTTTTTCTTGTTTTCCTCTATTTCTAAATATTTGTGTTTTCCAGGCTCTGACTTCAGCCTTCTTTTGTTTTACATTGCATTTGTTGTTCATTTCTGTTTCACCAATTTCAAGAACAGTATCTAGCACATGATAGGTTCTCAGTACACGTGTTTTTGAATACATGAGTGAATATTGAGGACTTTTGATCTTAGTTACATAAAATGACTAATTTCAGTTTGACTTTCCATAGATTTTTACCTACCTTCACCTATCTTGTTTTTCCCAGTGAGAAGTTTCTTAACCTTCTCCAAGACTGAGAGCTCTTTTGATGTTTTCTTGATCCACTATTTCACTATCTTCAGGTGCTAGCTCTTTGAATTACATTCTCTGTTTTCGTTTTCAGTCACCCTTTATATTCACGACTTTTTTCAGCATACTGACATATTCAAAATAAAAGCAAAGACTTTATCTTGTTCTTGCCATTTCCTCAAGCTTTTGTGGCTAAACTTACTGAAAGTCTATCAACATTTGACCCTAATGTCAAGCTCAAGCACTGATTCTGACCTACACCAAGGTTTTTATTTTAAGTTTTTATTCTATTTCATCCTCAACTAGTCTACAGCACTTAATACTCTTGTTTCTCCTTTCCTTTATGTAACTCTTTTGTACTTTGGTTTTCATCCACATCTCTGAATTCTATCTCCATCTCAGTCATTGTCTTAGTTTCCTCATTTAACCTAAAAAGAGAAGATGCTATTTAGAGATCCTTTCCTCCACCCTCTTTCCTCTGGTGACCTCATTTTGTGTCATGGTTTTAATAATTAACAATGTGCCGATGGTTATAAACCTGCAGTTTGAGATTTTCGCGGAGCTCCAGATCCTTATTTCCACTGTTTTTTGGAAACTTCAACCTGAAGTTCTTGCCATAACCTCAAAGTCAATATTTCTGAAATGAAACCTATCATAATTCTTCCCAAACATCTGCTTCTCACTATATATTGGTGCCCCTCTACCTAGACTTTGGAATTCTGGTATTTCCTTTGACCTCTCTCTTTCCTTCTTCTTCCTATTAAATTATTTATCAAGTCCTATTTATTCTAGCTCTGTTATATCTATAAATTTCTCCCCTTCTCTACATTTTCATTGCTGCTACTCTGTTCAGGCACAGCACTTCCTTTGACCTTTGAAGGATCGAATCTGTATTCTGTTATTTCCAGATGCATTGTCTCCTCTCATCCGTGTTGTAGTTTGCTGATGGATTAACTTGCTTAAAACACAGATCCAATAATGTTTAAATTTCACTATTAATGGTAATATTAGCAAACACTTATTAAGTGCTTACTACTTACTAGGCACTCCTTTAAATGCTTTTCAATTAGCCCTTACACAAATATTGTCACACAGAGACTTTTAATATCTCCACTCTTAATATCTTTCTTCAGAAGAGGAGACTTCAGGAAGCACAGGAAAAAGTAACATGCCCATGGTCACAGAGTGTTAAAGCAGATATCTGATAGTTTTAGCTAGTACACCATGTACTGCCTTAGCAATAAAACCAGAAGATTCCTCATTGTCTGCACAGTGACCATCTGTGAATTTGATTCAATTCACTGTTTTAATTGAAAAGTATTCACTCTTGTCTTAAGCAATATTATCAGTGATATAACAGATTTAATGTGCCAATAAATTTTTTTCACATACTCATAAAATACATATAAAGTTGTTAAAATAAAAAATGCCATCAATGTACCATTTAAAATCATATTGCATACCATACTTAGAACATATCTACCTGCAAAACAAAGTTGAAATCAGTACGTTATTATGCAAAATTTTTGCCACTCAGATTAAAAAAATATTTTTTTATGTTTTTATTTTATTTTTGAGAGAGAGAGACAGAGTGCGAACGGGAAGGGGCAGAGAGAGAGGGAGAGGGAGACACAGAATCTGAAGTAGGTTTCAGGCTCTGAGCTTTTGGCATAGCACCTGACGTGGGGCTCAAACCTATGAACCACGAGATCATGACCTGAGCTGAAGTCGGATGCTCAACTGACTGAGCCACTCAGGTGCCCCTTCCACTCGGATTTTTTAATGATGACAGTTCCACCTTAGGTATGTAATTTTATTTCCCTTTTCTACCCTTTATTCTCTCACAGGTAAAAATAAATACATGCATAAATGCAGCTCTTCCTCCCCATATATATCCACTACTTCTGGTGTCTTGACTTTTGTTCATGCTATTTCCTTATCTTTAATACTCTATTAACTGAACTTTTGAATTTTTTTAGACTTATTTTTTTTAGTAATCTCTACATCTAATGTGGGGCTCAAACTCAAGACCCCAAGATCAAGAGTTGCATGTACTCCTGACTGTCAACCAGGCTCCCCTGAATGTCAAAATTTTATCCATTCTTTCCACTTGTGAAGACTCAAGCAGTTTAAATAGATTCCTGAAGCTGGATAGGACATTTCTATATTCTAAACCAGTGCTTTCCAATGAGCCTCTTCACAATGATGGAAATAAACTTCCAATACAGTAACCATAACCACATATGGTTATTGAGCACTTGAAATATGGCTAGTGAGACTGAGGAATTAAGTTTTTAGTTTTATTTAATTTTAAGTAATTTAAATTTAAATTTAAAAAGCCCACAGATGGCTAATGGCTTCTGTAGTAGATAGTACAGCTCTAAACTGCCAATTCAATACATTGGTATTGCTGAATGACCAATATATTTAAAAACTTCATGTTACTGTAGCATGTAACTGCATTATCTTATTGTTTATAGCTTCCTGGAAGGAAGAATCTGCATTTTATTTTTGTGTGTGTATTCTCAGGCATCTAGCACATTTCTTTTTATGTAAAAGAATACAATAAGTAGTTGTTATGTCACTATGAATGGATGACCATCTGTTAACTTTGTTTAATTGTGTTAGTATTAGTGATTATCAAAAGCTGTTTCATAATTTAATTTTTTCAAGATAACAGAGGTAAAATAAATGCTTATAATAAACAACTGGCCTTCATCTTTGCAAGTGCTTATTTGATTCTTTAATGTAGAGTGTTTTCATTTCATCGGTTCATCCTTATTTTTGCTTGACATTCCTAGAAATGAAAAACATCTATTTTGTTAACAAGCTCAATTTCAAGGTCGACCAGACTGCAAAGCCCCAGATTTACTATAGCTCAGTCAACAAACCCTGGAACATGTCTGCCTAGATTCACTATGGTTCTAATCAGGCTTTTGCACATGGAAAGCTCCCCATGTGGCTCAGACCCCTGTGACACTCATCTCTTTCTAAAGCAAGTGCCTGCTTCTCCCTCTGCTGGTTTCAGAATAAACGCCTTGTCAAAAAATGAATTAGATTTTGACAGCTTTTTTTTCTGATGGTTAATTGAGGTGATAGATATACTTGACATTTATCTAAGTGTAGAATAGAAGATTAAGACATGTTTTCTACATACATTCTCTGTTTTAAAGGAGGTCACTTGCTGGGGTCCTTTTAATATGCCCGTCAAATTAATAGTAGTGATAATTCTGCTTCATATCACAATGTCTTTAAAGTTCTTTCAAATCGACAGATAAACTTTTCTTTGTAGGGTTTGCATTATTTGGATCATCTTCAAATTCACCTTCCTGGTCTTCCCCCCACCCCTCTCAATCCTGTAAATTAATAGTGGTTGAAACATACAAACGATAGTGTGTAAACTCACTCAGTTCAAAGAGAATAGGGAAAGATGGTTGGATTTGAGATTACCTTAATTATTGTCCCTAAATTTATGAAGGCAGTCCCTAGCATTGTTAGGCTGACAGTAATAACATTTGAATGTGTGTGTGTGTGTGTGTGTGTGTGTGTGTATGTGCACATATTAAAAAGTTCCTCAGCATCTAGTTGTGTTTATTGTTATTGATAGAAATGTAGACTATGATTTTTTTATTTTCTAGGGAGATTTGTTTATTTTTTTATTTTAGCATGCCAAGGTTATCTCATGTAACTACCAAATATTCAGTAGTGATTCTTATTATTCAACTTACTGTTATGTATTCATTTTTTATAGCTGCCATTTAGACATTATATTTTTAGTATTTCATTTTAGTCTGTAAAACATTTCAATGAAACTAAAATGTATTAGTATATTTTTAGTATATAAATTTGTGAAAGGGATTTTAAAAACATGTATGCTTTTGAAACTGTTAATGAAATTATTAAAAATGTTATAGGTGATGTAAAAATGTATTTAAAAAGAAAGCAAAAATAATTTTCAACCTAAAAAATGTAAACAATTCTATTTATATTAAACTCTGAATACAGTAGGTTAAGGCAACTAAATTAGTAATGCTAACTAAAAAGCAAATGCTTGCAATGTTGTAGGAGACAAAAGGATTTTCCAAAAAGAATATTCTATTATGTCAGTAATACTAGTAGCTTACAAAAAGAATCTGGTAGCAAGGACATCAAACTACATGTTAACTCTTTCTTAAGTATTGCATTTGATTTTTATATCACTTATTAAGATCATTAGGGACAATAGCACTATTTAGAAAACTAAATAGCACTAGTAAGAACTCTAAAACCACTTTAGAAAAATATTGACTATTTCTAAATAGCATTGCTTAAAAAATAAGGCTATCAAGTTATATTTTTGTTGACACAATGCTCATGTAAAAGGGAGTGAAGAGGTTAATACTTCTAAAACAGATTCAGAATTAAGGCAAGAAAGGAACATAATAACTATAAGAAATAGAAGAAAAATAAATAAGAGATTTGTGCTACAAAAAGAAAATGAATGGTATAGACTCACTATCTCAAGTTTTTAGAAGGCAAAGAATTCACAGATTTATTTTTATTCCTTTCACATGTTGAGCTATTAAGAATTAATGTCTTCCTGCTAGTGTTTAATTTATTCCTGCCAAGGAGCTTAGATATTAGAAAGTTTGGGCTTAAAGTATCTCCTTTATAGATGTATAAACAGGGTGTCAGTCAAAGTAGAGATTATATAGATTGCCCATGGAAGAGGATACTTAAAATGACAGGCTCTTGCTTGTTCAGGTGGAGACAAAAAGGCTCAAAAACAGAAAGATACCTTAGTGGTGCTGCAAGTTTGCCAAGGTAGTGCTAGGATCCAGCCACTACCAAGTTAGGGTGTGGCAGAAATGTTGTTTATTAAGGCTACCACTCTCAAATTTCCTTCGTCAGGAAGGATGTTCCTTGAGGGAAAGGCATATCTGTTTGTAAATGAAAACCTGAGGCCTTCTGGAAGGGAAGATGTCAATTGATATTCTAAATAATCTTATTTGGAACTCCTAGTATAGGACACCAAGTTGAATGGATCAGAATGGCCCTGGCCAAGATCTAGTGGCAGAGAGGGACAATGAGAGCCCTGAAATAAAATTTCCTATAGGAAAATAGTAGTATGGGCTGGTTCTTTAGATGGTATACAATGAACTAACATTTTTGTTGTTTTGCGAGAGGGTGAGGTTTTACTGGTTAGTATACAACATGGAGCTGGATCAGGAAGTCTCTCTCAAGCTCAGCCTGGGCTGTGTGTAGAGCAATTGCTAGAATATGTGAGTTGTTCTTAAGAGAGGTGTATCTTCAGACTGGCATAGAGATCCTCTGTGACTGTATTGGCAGACAATAAGCATCCATAAGATTGGGCAAAAGTAAACTTGAGCAGTAGCACAACTTTAAAAATCAGTGGCCATGGCAGTAATGGAAGGATCAAATGTGAGATCCCTATAAGTCTTTTTGAAGAAGATGGTTGGCTTTCATTCTTTGGGTTTAGCCCTTAGTGTTTCTGGGCAAGAGTGGGTCATAGTTGGAAGAAATTGGACTTCCTTCTGATAAGGTATATAGGGGCTCAAACAATGAGTTAGAAAAATAAAAGGAGATATAATTATACATGGTACTCTATAACAGCTCAGATATAATGATAGAAGTAAGTATTATTCAATTAATTAGAATTAAAAAGATAACATGTACTAGCTAAGGATGAACTGTGAATGCCTGTTCCACACATTCTGAGAAAAGTGGTCACAGTTCCCTTATTCTTGTCCTCTTTGTTCCTCCTTCCACCTGCTTCTTTCCCCAATTTTCCTACCAAATGAGGACTTGCTCTATATCCCTTTCATTCAAACATTCATGAGAGACGATCTAACTTGTTTAGTCAGTCACTGTTCAGTATAACAAATTTCTATTGGATACGGTTCTTGTGCTAAGCAATATCAGAGTTACCTTCTTACTTGAAATATGGTTGCCTTAGAGATTGGAACTGAGCCTTGGTACAATCCTTTGTAGTCAGGGTATCAATATTGAAAAGCTGAAGGGCAACTTGGTTCCCATGAATCTACAATAGAGAAATACAGAAGGATGATACTATTGTAGCCCCACCAGATTAGGGATGGCTAGGCAGAAGCTGCCAATAGATTGGGCTTCAATAAGTCTCCTAGAGACCCTGAGCACTGAGAGTATTATGGTACTTCTGAATGTGTAATCAGATGTATTACTCTGGGACACCTGGGTGGCTCAGTCAGTTAAGCTTCCAACTTCAGCTCACATCATGACCTCACAGTTAGTGAGTTTGAGCCCCACGTCGGCCTCTGTGCTTACAGCTCAGAGCCTAGAGCCTGCTTCAGCTTCTGTGTCTCCCTCTCTCTGCCTCTCCAATGCTCATGCTCTCTCTCTCTCTCTCAAAACTAAATAAACATTAAAAATATTTTAAAAATAAATATATTACTCTGAAAAATAATATACAAAAATCTATGTCTAAAACAGTTCTGATTTTTCCTATCTAGCATTCTTTTTTTAAAAAATTTTTATTTATTCACTTATTTTTACTGCTCTTTCTGCCATTATGACTTCTATCTTGCAGGAACCTTTGGAAACTTCTTTGTCCATGGACAAAATACTTTTGAATGAGTCTGAATGCATAGTTGGGTAGGAGATGGGTGTTGGGCTTAGTGGTGAAGACCTGAATATGGAAGATTCAGGAGAAATAAATCATAGATTTGTCAATGCTCTGAGCATCTTTGTCCCCATGATTAAAGCAATTCTGGCCTTTGAAGATTCATATCCAAGAGGTCTGATATCAGTTATTTATTTATTTTTTAACTAATAGATTCTATTGCTGATTTGGTTCATTTGTGCCCAGTACAAACCTAATCTTTTATTTTTACATTATTATTTAGCTATATATTTCCAATTTATATCATTGAGCTATTTGCATGAGAGCACCAGATTAGGTCTAGAAGCCAGTTTCTACCCTGACACTTCCCATTAACTTAGTGCCACTGAATGATGGTTTACCTTTGTGGACCAAAAATTAGTCTCAAGTGTTCCCTTTCCCCCCTTTTTGCCTCTCAGGAGATTAAAAATAGGGCTTCTCAAAGTCTCTTTTGGGCCTATACCTTAATTCTTAGATTCAGAGGAGACTAATTTATTTATTTTATTTATTTATATTTATTTATTTGCAAGAGAGAGAGTGCACGTGAGAGCGTGAGAGCGCATATATACACAGGTGAGGGAGGGGTAGAGGGAAAGGGAGAATCTTAAGCAGACTCCATGGCCAGAATGGAGATTGACATGGGGCTTGATCTCAAGACTGTTAGATCATAATCTGAGCTGAAATCAAGAGTTGGATGCTTAACCAACTAAGCCACTCAGGTGCCCCCAGAGGATACTAACCTCTAAATTTATTGAAATAGAGAACAAAAGAAGTTATGTGGTATTGTAGAAGGAATATAGGCTTTGGAACTCGGCAGACATAATCTCTAATCTGAGATCATCGTTCACTATTTATGAAATGTTAGACAAATTCTTATCTTTCTGAGGTCAGAATTTTTATCTGTAAAGTGGTGATGACAATGTATACTTCAGAGTATTGTACTAAAGGGGGTAATATAGACAAAATACTCAGAACAATGTTTAGTACACGTTAATTCTCCATTATTGTTTGCTCTCTTTTCAGAAGGACACTCAGGGAGCCACTTTACTGTTTACTCACCAACATATGGCCTAAGTGGTATTTCTTGTGCTTTCTTACTCACAGGCTTTATCCTGGGAGTTATTCATCATTTTGAACAGCCTATGGAAACCTGTTTCTTTTCATGCTATAACTTTGCTTTTGACACAAAGCAAATATTTTGTAAATATTGGTGCAGAAATAGAAAATTTTTTCCCAAATTAGCCTTTATGTAATAGCTCATATTTATTATTTCATTTTGTTCAGAAACATTTACCAGAGAGGTATTTTGTGCTCCTTTCCAGACTGGGAATACTATGATGACTAAGATAGTTAAAGTCCCTTATAAAAATTACATTCTAGTCTCCTGAGATGGACAACAAAACAGGAAACAAATATATAGAATAAGTATTTACAAATTATGAAAAAATGGTAAGATGGAAATAGTGTATTTAATTAAAGTCACTGGAAATAGGGTCCATTTTTTATTAGGTGTTGAAATAATTTTTTTCTTTTTCCTTCCCTTTCCTCTTTTCCTTCCTTCCTTCCTTCCTTCCTTCCTTCCTTCCTTCCTTCCTTTGTTTTCTCTCTCTCTCTCTCTCTCTCTCTCTCTCTCTCTCTCTCTCCCCCCTCTCCCCCTCTCTCTAAATCTTTCACTGAAACCTGAAATTTAAAAAAAGAATAGCTAGGTCAAGAGCCAGGGGAATAGAATCACAAGCCATGGGATTAGTAAGTGAAACACTCAGAGGCTGGAAATAACTTGGAAGGAATGAGGAAAGCAGAGAAAGCCTGTGTGGCTATTGCATAGTGAGATGTCATAGAGGAATAGGGTGATATATTATGAGATAAAGCTAATGTGACAAGAGTCATTTTTCCCCCTCAAAGAGCAATAGGAACTCCTGGAACCATTTCATACAAACAAATGAGATGATTCAATTTACATTTTAAAAGTAAATCATTTTGTAGCCTATAGTGAGATAAGAATGGAAACAGGGAGATAATAGTGAGACTGTAGTTGTTCAGGTAGAGGAGATACTGGTGACTTAACTAGGATGGAAACAATAGAAGTGGAGAGAAATGAACAGATTGAGATATATTTATTAGGTAAAATGAAAGTGACATGGTGGTAGATTGGCTGAAGGCAGTGGGGAAAATGGAAGAATGAAGCCAGGCTTATAAGGAAATAAGACAGTATGTTGATTTCTGAGATGTAAAAGATTGGAGAAGAGTTTGGGGGGAAAAGTAAAAGTTATTTTTTTGAGATGAGATATATTAGAGAAGCCTAGCTTAAGCCATCTGAGTTGGAGATATGAAATGGACAGTTAGACATAATAATTTAGAATTTAGATAGCAACAGGAATTTGGAACTGGAGAAAGTGTTAGATGGAGATGAAGATTTGTAAATAGCATAAGGTTATTTCATACTATAAGATTATCTTGGGAGAAAGTATAAGATAAAGAGAAAAGGTGATTCAAGGTGGTATCCCAAGGCAATCCAATAATTTCATGCTGGACACAGGAGGAATGGGTAACAAAGGAGGCTGAAAAAGCAGCATTAGTGAGGCTGTAGGAAAACTCAGAATGTGTAATGATACAGAAGCCAAGAGAATATGGGTGTTTAAGAAAGAAGGGTGAGAAAGTATCTTCGGTGTTGTGAGCCATCATTAGAATAGAATAAAGAGATTGCACTGGTTGTGGGTATGTCCAGGTCTTTGGTGACTTGAGAGGAAGATTATGCATCATGTTGGACAGTTAGAGATCGTATTGAAGGAAGTTGAAGGGTAATTGGAATACAAGAAACTGGAGATAGCAGTAGTGAACAACACATTAAATAATCTGTTGAAATTTTATTATTTTCTTATTTAGATAACTTGAAAATGATATGGTACCTGGAAGGGAATGTGGGATCAAGAAAGTTTGTTTTTAAAATATGGATGCTACTAGAACATATTAGTTAGTTGACTGAAAATAGTTATAAAGGGAGAGAAATTGGTACAGCAGACAAGGGAAATGCAACAAATAGAGTAAAATCCTTGAGGAAATAAGAGCAGTTGGAATCTGTAGCTCAAGCTGGCTTGAACATAGTAAGTCACAGTCATGACTGACATGGTCATGTCACTTGTTCCATTCTAACAGGAAGAATAAAAGATATAGAAGATAGATATATAAGAAGGTGATTTTGTAGACTTGGAGGTGGGAGAATGAGGGAGTTATTTTTCATGGCTTCTACTTTCTCAATAAAGTATGAGATCATTTATGGAAAATGGAAGAAGATAGCACATGGGTTTGTTTGAGGACATTGGAAAAGGTGTGAAATATGAGCTAGTGAGTAGGAAAATGGATTTACTTGGCAAATATAGTAAGACTGAGAGAAATACAGAGAATTCAATTCGGGTTGAAATTTATGAATGGAAAATGAAATATGCAGTCCATTTGTAAAATATTTTCACAGCAATATTCAATTTCTTATATAGGAAGTACAGAGAAAGCATATAATTTGTTTAACCTAGGTGAAGTTTGGTTAAGTAGATATGACAGAGAGAGGACAAAATAATTGAAACTATTTTTAGGCAGTGATTATAGTCACCACACACATATTCCAAACTGGATTAAGAAGGTGTGAAGATGGGAAGAGAGGAAGGATGATATAACTTAATCAAGAAAAATTGGTAGGGTTAGTCATAAAGAGGTTGGATGTTGCTGTAGGGGTACAATCGTAAATAAAATGGAGTCAGTGAACAAGATGTTTAATGTGGTGTAGTCATTGGTGATGATGAAGTCCAGGGTTTGACCATGTGACTGTGTGGCTGATACGGGGGAAAGAAAAAGGGTCAAAGATGAGGACTGAGCACTGAGCAACCAAGCACTGAGATAGATGGAAGATCTGGGATGGAAATACAGTGAAACAGAGACTAAAGTTATCTACCAATAAATAGGGGTAAGAAATCACTTGGAGATGAAAATGAGCCAGAAACTTGGAAACTCTATTCTTAATTTAGTAATTTCATGTATATAGATACATTAAATGTCAGTATTGTAACAACCACTGTCCTTTAAATATAACTGGCTGACTGCACATGCTTTTACTAAACTCTCCCCTTCTATTTATATGCTACCATGTTTGTATCCCACTGTAAGTACTGGCAGTAGCCCCCATGATTCCCATGATCTCTTAAGCCATTTTTTATTTTTCATGAGAGTGCATTGCAGTCCTGTGTGTAACTCGTTGTTGCTACACTTAATCTATAGGATGATATTGCTATGTGAATTTTATTTCTTTTCATCTTTTCTCACCTATAGCAAAACCTTGAGATAATCTATAAGCCTTATTAAAATCCTCCTTTCAAGATTGGGTTAATTAACTCTTTCTTATTTATTTCAGCACAGTACTTATCCTCTTTTTCCCCCCTGAAGGCAGTTGTATTATTAGACTTCCTCTTTTGCCATTCCTATTTTAGGCTCCAACAATTCCCATTATTTTTTTGCTGATTACTTTTTTTTCCATATAAATTCCTGATTAAATCACACACGCACACAAACTCACACTTACTATTAGTGTCTTACATGAAAGAGTGGTCTGTTTAATATCTATGTTTTTAAAAATGTAACTCTTCTAGTCATTTTGGTGCTAGGCCAATTATGTTAATTAGAGTATATTGAGCAAAGTACATATTTCCAGTCTCTGCACATATATTATTCAATTTGATCAAACTTCAATATATAAAAGCTTTTTGCAAAATGTAGTGTCAAAATGTTACAGTCTTTGGTCAGAATCTTGGCAGATTAAGTCAATTAAAAGGGTCAAAATAATGGTCCTTTATTTTACAGGAAGTGTAAATGTACAGAATTTATTATCTAATTAAATGCAAGTCTGTAATTCAGTACTAGGATAGAGAATATAAATGCATCCAAATCAGGAAGTGGAAAGAGTTGGTTTATTAAAATAATCAGATATAAGATTTGCTGTCCAGTTTGTTATCTTATTTATTGCCCTTTATTGTTCTGGAAAACCTTTATGTCCTCATAGAGACAAAAACATTTTCTATTTAGTCAAGTTGTCTTCATTTTTAATTTTTGGTTATTTGAATATCTGTCAAATTAAGGTTGTTTTGTTTAGTGATGGAAGGAGTCTTCCATGCAGGTAAATACAAGATTATTTTTCCTTATGCCTAATTCAATACTAGATAATAGTATTGAAGGATTCACTCATTTAAAACATATTTATTAGTTATCTATAGTGTTCCATACACTGTTGTAGGAGCTGAGCGTACATTAGTGAAACAAATAAACAAAAAACAAACTGAAACACTCTGCCCTCATTTTCTTACATTCTAGTGGGGAGTTATATAATAAAATAAAAATATCATGTGAGTATGTTAGATGGTAATTTGTGTTCTGCAGAGGGAAAAAAAAAGAGAGAAAAGAACAAGTGGAAATTGGCAGTACTAGGATAAAGGTACAATTTCAAACATGGTGCTCAGAAAGGCCTCTGGTACTAAGAAGGGATTATTTGATTAAAAACTCTAGGAACATGAGAAAATGAGGGCGGTATTTATTGGTAGGAAGGTTGGTGGAAACAGTAGTGTAAAGGCCTTAAGACTGGAACCTGTCAGGCTGTGCTAGAAGAGTAGCTTGAAAGCTAGCATGGTTGAAGCAGAGTAGGGAAAGATGAGGGCAGATGGAGGGATATGCCAGATCATGGGGGACTTACAAGCCACTGTAATGATGTTGACTTTTCCTGGTGCACCTGGGTGGCTCAGTTGATTAAGTGTCTGACTCTTGATTTCAGCTCAGGTCATGCTCTTATGGTTTGTGGGATCAAACCCTGAATCAGGCTCTGGGCTGACAGCGTGAAGCCTGCTTGGGATTCTGTCTTTCCCTCTCTCTGATCACCCCTGCTCATTCTCTGCCTCTCTCTCTGTCTCTGTCTCTCTTTCTTTCTCTTTCTCTGTCTCTCTCAAAATACAATAAATAAACATTAAAAAAATAAAGGTTTATATAGCAGGTCAAATCTAACATATAATAGTTTTGTTGTTGTTATCAAAATTATATTTGACAAGACCATATGATTATATGGGAGATATCCAGGTGAAGAATGGAGAAGAAGAGTATCCTAGGCACAGGGAATAGCAGGGAACAAGAGTCAGAGGCAAGATTTTTTCAAGAAACTAATAAATCCCTCCTCATTGGAGCATAAGCAATAAGGGGGGGACTTACATTGATGAGGTTGTAGAAGTAGAAAAGATGAAACTGTGTATAGTTCTGTAAGTCATGCTAGAGATCTACAGCTTTACCCTAATAGCCAGGGGAAGTCACCGTGATGATTTTCAGCAACATGCTCATATATACGTTTAAAAAAGGTTAGTCTAGAATCACATAGTGAGGGTGGAGGAAGGGAACTAAGGGTGGTTACAGCACAAGGAGACCATTGTAGCAGTTCATTCAAGAGATGATGGTGGCTTGATGAGAGTTCAAATGGGGAAAAATGAATAAAATCAAAAAATCTTTTAAGATGTATGATCAAAGGAATTTGTAGTTATTTGGATATGGGAAAAAGTGACTGAGAAAGAATAGCCAAGAACAAGTTCCAGATTTCTGGGTGGATTGCCTGAGAAGATTGGGGTGCCATTTGCAATAGGAAAGGAGGAGGTGGTTCAGGGCAGTCTGGAACAGTGGAAGATGACACTTGTTGCTTCCCATCATGAATTGTGAATTGTGAATGCGTTAGTGTCAAGTAGGCAGTTGAATATGTGGTTCAGAATTCAGGAGAGAATTTTGGACTGAAAAGAGCTGTTGCTATACTCAAAATAGTAATTAAAGCCTAATGGAAAGAATAAGCCCCAGGGATAGGGCATTGAATGAGAAGGCTTAGGATAAATTTTGAGGAAATTAATGACAGAAAAGGAACAATAAACAATGAAAAATGAGGACTAGTCAGAGAAATAGTAAAAGAAATTAGGAGACTTACAGGGACAGAAACATTTAGGAAAGACAGTTCAAAAAGGAAGAATCAACCAACAGTTCAAATTCTTCCAAAAACTTAAGCAAGGTTAGACCAAACACTATTGATTAAATTTTGGAGCAAAAAAGACATTAGTGGCTTTTATGAAAGTAGTTTCAATGGATTTGTGGAAGTTGAAACCAGATTAGAATGGACTGGAAACTAAAAATGGGATGTAGAAAGGGAGAAAAGTGCAGGCAATACCTATCAGGATGGAATGCAGATAGGATATTAGCTGGATTAGTGGGTCAAAGAAAATATGCTTTTATTTTATACATTTTATAAGATGGGGCAATATGAGCATTCTTTTTAAAAAAATTTTACATGTTTTTTTTATTATTTATTATTGAGACAGAGAGAGAGAGACAGAGCATGAGCAGGGGAGGGGCAGAGACAGAGGGAGACACAGAATTTGAAGCAGGCTCCAGGCTCTGAGCTGTCAGCAGAGAGCCTGACGTGGGGCTCGAACTCATGAACCGTGAGATTATGACCTGAGCCGAAGTCCGACACTTAACCGACTGAGCCACCCAGGTGCCCCTTTATGAGCATGCTTAAAAGCAGATGTGATGGAGGTTAAAAACAATCATGATAGAGTGGAGAGACAGATTAACCATACAAGGTTCAGAGAAGGGAGAAAGAACTGGAATCTAGAGAATAAATAAGAGGATTGGCCTTGAAAAGGATGAAGGGCCTTTTTTTGCTTTGAATCAGGAGAAAGGGGGAGTATGTTTCTGTTGTACATTGGACTACATCTTTGGTGGTAAAAGTTGGAAGAAATCTCTCACATATCTGCAGAGGATGTGAAAAAAGATGAATGGTTTTATCTTCAAGCAGATTAGAGAAGGTTTAATGTCATTAAGGGACATGGGAAATAAAGAATTTTAAGTTAACACTATTACTAACAGTCATGGAAAATTTTGAAAGCCCAACTGAAGAATATTAAATTTTTTTCTAACAATCTGTATGGCTGATATTTCTCCACCTAGATTATAGCATGGAGAATGTACATAGTGTATTCATCTGGAGTTAGGTATTTGGCATTTATGTATGGATAAAGAAATTTTAGGAAAGAGTGTAGTGGGTAACAAGGATCAAATCAAAATAGATGAGAGGAATATAAATAGAGATATTGATAGATATAGACAGGATAGGTAGATATAATAATAGAAAAGACAGTGGTTTGATACTCAGCAATATTTTTTAAGTGTAATTATAGTAGCACAGTGACATATACAGAATTTTAGGAGATTGTGGCCAGACAGTGATATTTCTGAAGTAGCTTAATGTGATTGTTTGGTTTATTCTGTGGTAATAGAAATGTGTGGTTGACATGGAATGGAGGAAAATGCTATTTCAGAAGTAATATTCAGATGTAATTTCAGATGTAATAGAATTTCGGATGTAATATTGAAAATGTGGAATTCAAAAATAATAGTACAGTTTGGCCAGAGAGTAACAATGTTGAGCTGACTGCCAAAGTTTATTAAAACAGAAGTAAAAATGACCAAGAAATTGCTAGATACTACAGAGGGTTAGGAGGATTGAAGAACTGAAATGATAAAAGCCACAAATGAGCTGAAAGTAGTATGTAGTAGTAGTAGTATGTCTGAAAGTAGTATGAGGAACAGGGAGGACGCTGACATATTGACACAACTCTGTCTAATTACATATGGTGTGTGGGATAATCTGTGGCCTTTACTTGACAAAATTACCAGGGATACGGTGTTCTCAGAGAATAACAAAGTTACACATCAGGAGATGTAGAGGACACTCAGTGAAAAATTTAACAATATACAGGAGATTGTTAATCAAGGAATATATGAGCTGAACTACTCTTGAAGCTTTTGCACCTTTGGTGGGGGCTTCTTTTTTGGTATTTACCGAAGAAAATAGGGACATAAGATAATTACTGCAAGTCCTCTCATTTCCTTGAGGAAGATGAGACTCTCACTTCCTCACTTTGAAATAAGACATGGTATCAGTTGTGTTGGCTAAGGCATTTTTTTCCCTTGTAGACTTTTACTTATTTTTTTATCCTATAGTACTTAGTTTTTCAATTAATTTTGTTGAAGTATAATTTACATACCAATAACATTCACCCTCTTTAAGTATAATTTGATGAGTTTGAAAAATGTATTCATCCATGTTACCACCACTACACTTAAGTTACTTAACATGCCCTTCACCCAGACAAGGTCTGTGTCCCTTTGCTATCAATGTATCCACTCACTCCCCTAGTCAACAACTAATCTAGATTTGTTACTATAGATTACTTTTGCCTTTTTTAGGACTTCCTATAAAAGAAATCCAAATATATGTGCACTGTTTGTATTAGAATTCTTTTGTTCAGTATAACATTTGAGATTTATCCATGTCCTTTCATGTCTTGGTAGTTCATTCCTTTTTATGGATTAGTAGTACTCTTTTGTATGAATATACCAAAATCTGTTTACCTATTGACCCATGGTACAAATTTCAGTTTTGTTGAGTTTTGAACTACTATAAATAAAGGTGCTATAGCACATTTGAGTATAAGTCCTTGTATGGGCATTTATTTGTCTTGGGTATTGTATGTTTATCTTTATATGTATGTTTACTTTATAAGGAAAACTGCCAAACTATGTTCCAAAGTGGACATACCATTTTATGTTATGACCAGAAATTTATAAAAGTTTAATTTTATCCATATCCTCAATAATATTTAGTATTTTAAAAATTTTAGCCATACTAGTAGCTGGTGGTGTTGGCTAATGATATTGAGTATCTTCTTATGCATTTACTGGCTGTTCATATACCTTATTTTGTGAAAACTCTGTTTATGTCTTTTGCCCAGTTTCTTAAAATTTTTTAATTAAAATTTTTTTAAGTTTTTATTTTAATTCCAGTTAGTTAACAGTACAGAGTTATATTAGTTTCACATGTAAAATACAGGGATTAATATTTTTTTTATTATTGAGTTGTAATGATTCTTTATGTGTTCTGGATACATGTCCTTTGCCATACATCCTTCTACTTACACACACACATACCAAAACACACACACACACACACACACACACACACATACACACACACACACAATTTTCTCTTAGTTGTCTTTTCACTTTCTTAATGGTGTCTTCTACAGAGGAGGTTTTATATTTTTGTAAATTCCAATTTGTCAGTTTTTATGGTTTGCCTTTTTTTCATATCTAAGACATCCTTGTCTATCTTAAGATAATGAAAATTTTCTTCTATTTTTCTTTTAAAAGTTTATAATATTAGCATTTATATTTAAGTCTATTATCCATTTCAAGTTAATTTTTGAGAAGTATGTAAAATGTCAAAGTCCACCCCTTTTCCCCCTCCCACCATGGATTCCTAGTTGTCAACACCATTTGTTGAAAAATATTATGTTTCCTCATTTAATACTTTGGCATCTTTGTAAAAATTTCTCTCTTCTTCTCCATTGGTCTAGATACACTTATAGGTAATGTAAGTCTTCCAAGTTTTTCTTTTTTATTATTTTTTTAAATGTTTATTTATTTTTGAGAGAGAGAGAGAGAGAGCACAAGTTGGGGAGTAGCAGAGAGAGAAAGAGACAGAGGATATGAAGCAGAGTCTGCATTGATATTGATAGTAGAGAGTCCAATGTGGGGCTTGAACTCATGAACCACAAGATCATGACCTAAGCTGAAGTCGGCTGCTTAACTGACTGAGCCACCCAGCCACCCCTAACTTTTTCTTTTTCAAAATTATTTTAGCTATTCTAAATCCTTTATGTTTCTATATTAATGTTAAAAATAAGCTTGCCAATTTCTTTAAAAAGTGTTGGAATTTTTATTGGAATTGAGTTGAATCTACAAATAAATTTGAGAATTAACACCTTAACAATATTGAATCTTCCGATCCACTAAAATGGGATATCTCCATTTCTTTCTTTCATTTTCACTTTGCCTTATAACTTTTTCTAGTTTTTAGTATATAGGTTCTTTACTTATTTTTCTAAATTTACCCCTGTTTCATATTTTTATTGTTTAAATACTATTATCTTTAAAATTTACTTTGTAATTATTTATTGCAGTTAATTACTTTTAATTGGTGGTCATATTAAACCAATATTTTTTGAACATCTACTATATGCATTCACTTGCTTTATCTTGGAATCATTATGATGAATAAAATCATAGACGCTCTTGTTCTTTTCAAGTTTACAGCCCAGTGGAGGAGACAGACTTTGGTAAAACAGTGACACAATAAGTGTAATAAAAGAGAAGTGCCTAGTTCTTTAGGACATATAATCAGACAATTTGACCTTGCCAAGAAGGTAATTTGACCTTTAAAAGTACAGGGGGTTGAGTTCTGAAGGATGAATAAGAACTGATGAGATGAAGAAGGGAGTGAAGAAGAGTCTAACCAGAAGAAATAGCATGAACAAAGAGATTCTGTGGTGGGAGGAAGTATAAGTGAGGATGTGTACTGAGAGATGATCATGGTAGTTAGGAGAGAGCAAGGAGAAGCATGATGTTAGATTTGATTTGAGAGATATCTTAGTAACTACATCGTGATCTGGAAGTCATGTTTGTCTTTATCCTGAATGTTTTTAGGCAGGAACACAACATTATTATGATTACATTTTAAAAGTTCAATGTGGCTGCCATGTGGATAATAGATTAGAGGAGAGTAGTAGTAGAATTAGAAAAGTTAAGCGGATATTGTCAGAGATGGTGGCTTGGAATAGGGTGGTGAATTGTACATGGAGAGAAGTGAATAAATATACAAAATAATTCAGAGAAAACAACTAATAAATTAGTGATGGATTGGATATGGCAGGTAATGGAGAGGGAAGGGTTAGGGATGTTATCAATATATCAAATGTATGGCAGTGACATTTTTAAGACAAGCAAGAGGAGGCATGAAATAGATCATTGATAAGTGTGTTTGGAACTCATAAAAGAGGTCTATATGGTAGAGAAACATTTATTGCCTAAAGGAGTATAGTTATGAATTGAAGTCTCACGTGAAGAGGATATTATATAGGTAAGGATTATGGGATGAAAAGAGAAGAAGGCCATGCTCCTTTCCTATTCTTCTTTCTAATCCAATATATTTTAGCTATAAGTTTGTCTAGATGATCCTGTTCATTTTGTTCTTTTTTTCCACCAAAATTTCCAATTTCGTCAATTTTCTCCTTGATTTCTTACATTTTGTCTTACATTTGTAACAGTCTACTTATGATGTTATACTTATACCATTTTTAATATAATTTATTGTCAAATTGGTTTCCATCCAACACCCCAGTGCTCATCCCAGCAAGGGCCCTCCTCCATGTCCATCACCCACTTTCCCCTCTCCCCCATACTTATACCACTATTAATCTTTTGTTAATTTTATCCAGTTCTACAGAATAATAAGAATAATGATAGAAAATAATTTGCCAAAATGCTAATTCCTCACGTAATGCTACAAAATTCACAAATAATGGGGGTTTGTTGAACAGACCTCTGAGTGGGCATATTTACTTTGTAGGTTATCACTAGAAAGATAAAATGTGAATAGGCTGGGGAAGAAAAATGGAGAATGAAATAAAAGAGATGTGTTATAGTATCTATATTCATGAAATATTAAAATTTTCAGTGGATATGAATACAGATGTTTCCTTCTTAGGACAATGTGTGACTTATGATTTTTTTACTTTCTGTTGGTATGAAAGTGATACACATTTAGTAGAAACCACACTTTGAATTTTGCATTTGGACCTTTTCCCAGGCTGGTGATATGGGTACCCTACTCTCTGGTGATGCTGGGTGGGGCAGTGAGCTGCAGTTTCCTCAGCCATAGAATCATGAGGGTAAACAACCAATACACTTAGAACAGTTCTGTACCCAGATGGCCATTTTGTTTTCACTTTCAGCACAGTGTTAAATCAATTCCATGAGGTATTCAACACTTTATTATAAAACAGTCTTTGTGTTAGATAATTTTGGCCAACAGTATGCTAATGTAAGTGTTCTGAGCACCTTTAAGGTAGCTAGGCTAAACTATGATGTTTGATAGGTTTGGCGTATTAAATGCACTTTCAATGTTTGATATTTTTTAATTTATGAAGGGTTTATTGGGATATAACCTCATCATAGGTTGAGGAAGATCTATATTTTATAAAATTGGTTTTTTAATTATTTTAAATGATGAAGATGATACCTAGTTTTTTGTTTTGTTTTGTTTTGTTTTTGGTAAAATATCACTGCAACTTGAGGCATCTCAATTCCAAATAATAACCATTTCATTACTAAATGTGAAAGGTAAGAAGTAGTCTGATAATATATAAATTGTCCATTCCCCTTTTAGATGCCATCTATTATTTATTCATAAAGCAATCCTTAATCTGGGAATGGAGCCAGTAAATTGATTTCATTTTCATGACTTATAACAGTTTTTTGGATAAGAACCATTGTTATAACTTAGTAAAATTGGGTAACTGTTTCCTGACAACCTACAGGAAAAAATACAATTTCCTATAATAAAACACTGAACTTCATCCAATTCAGAGAAATATGCTGAATTCATAAACAGAAAATTAAATACTCTAATGCAGAATGAATATAGATATTATGGCCACTGGAATTGTTCTTAAACTTGAGCTGCTATTACTTATGCAAAAAGTACAAGGAAGATGAATGGCTCATTGTTGAACCCATCGAACAAAAATCTTTGATTTACAATGGTGATTTTAATCAGGACTCATTATATGACTTAGAATAAGATACTTAAACAGTCCATGCTCCTGTTTCATCATCAGTGAACTGTGATGAAAAATATACTTTTTCTCTGTTCTTGAACTCTTAAAGTTGTAAAGAATAATAATGCTAGTGCACCCTACCAATATAAGTGCAAAAATATAATAATGTAAAAAATTATTTAAATTCAAGCATCAGTTAGATAAATTCTTCCAAAAATAAACTAGAGGTATACAGGAATAAACATGTTTAAATGCTTATATGCCAAAGTATATGTTTCTTCTTTCCCAATGCAACACTTTCCACCCAGCTAGGCTTACTGTTAGGAATAGAGGAACACAGCATTTTGAATATGAAGAGAAACCATAGATATCAGATCCAAGACCTAGGAGGCTTTTTTTCATAATTGCAAGTTGCAAGCTAATCTGACCATGAGGTCTTGAGATATTAGCAAGGATATCTTGATTTGTCTATGAGAGCCTTATATATGGAGACAGTTTTTTATTTGGAGTTGTCATTCTTATTCCATAATGGCAGGGAACATGTATTTTCTCAGTCCTTTGCACATATTAATGTTTGATAGATATCTGAGGAAGGAATGATACCAAGTGAGATGTATACTCATCCATTTATTTGCATTTTTAAGAAAGAAATAGAAACTATCCTAGGTTCTAAGGATACAAAGTTGTGTCAAACACATAAAGGAGTTCAAGATCTGTGAGAGAAGAAAACCATACAAAAAAGTGTAATGAAATACTAATTTGATAGGACATTAGTGGTGATATATGTGGTGTTTTTGAATAAAGTCATTTTAGAGGGAGGCATTCTTTAAAAATAGCATAAGGACTAAAAACAATTTTTTTTATAGTTTACTGTCAAGTTGGTTTCCATGTAACACCCAGTGATCATGTTTATTGTCAAGTTGGTTTCCATGTAACACCCAGTGATCATCTCAACAAGTGCCCTTCTCTATGCCCATCACCCATTTTCCCTTCTCCCCCACCCCCATCAACCCTCAGTTGGTTCTCAGTATTTAAGAGTTTCTTATGGTTTCCTTCCTCCCTCTCCTTAACTATTTTTTCCCCTTCCACTCCCCCATGGTCCTTTGTTAAGTTTCTCCTGTTCCACATATGAGTGAAAACATATGGTATCTGTCCTCCTCTGCCTGACTTATTTCACTTAGCATAACACCTTTGAGTTCCATCCACATTGCTACAAATGGACAGATTTCAATCTTTCTCATTGCCATGTAGTATTCCATTGTATAGATAGACCACATCTTCTTGATCCATTCATCAGTTGATGGACATTTAGGCTCTTTCCATGATTTGGCTATTGTTGAAAGTGCTGCTATGAGCATTGGGGTACATGTGCCCCTATGCATCAACACTCCTGTATCCCTTGGGTAAATTCCTAGCAGGGCCATAGGGGAGTTATACTGTTAATTTTTTGAGGAACCTCTACACTGTTTTCCAGAGGGGCTGCACCAGTTTACATTCCCACCAACACTGTAGGAAGGGACCCATTTCTCCACATCCTCACCAGCATCTATGGTCTCCTGATTTGTTCATTTTAGGACTAAAAGCTTTTTTGAAATACTTTTGGAATAATTCTTTTGGAATAATAATGTTAGAGAAGACTTTACTACTTAGTTCTTGAGCCAAAATGATTGTCTTGGTTTTTTTCTTAACATTTTTAGAAGATAATTTTTTGGCTTTTCAGATTTGAAAAAAACACATATATATCCTAAAAACTATGTTATCCCTAATGCAAGGGATTTCCAAGAATAAGTATCCAGAGTGGGTTGAGAAAAATAGGGTAACCAAATTTATGTACCCACTCCACTCCTGTATCCAAAACTTAGACACACTAACTCAGAGTCCAATTTTTATGTCAATCTTTCATTCATCCTTTCAATTATTCATTTGGTAAGTGTTTATTAAATGCTTACTATATGCAGGGATGCTTTGGACATTGGACTGGCAGTGATGAATGAAACGTATTCTTCCTGGTCGAAAAAATAATGTAACTGACACACAGTCCTGAGACTGATGTGGGGCTTCATACTGCTTCATAAATTCAAGACAGCTAGGCCCAGGGTGCTAATCCAAGCTTAGTTGCCACACCAGCTACAGTCAGAAATGTTGGAAAAGTAGAGAAAGCATGGAAAACCTTTCCTTATGCCTTCCCCTGCCCTAGTGCATTTTTTGGCAAGGAGAATTACAAAGGTGAGTTGAGAAGGAAAATAAACTAAGGAACAGATCTTGCCTTTAGGCACAGAACTGACCCAGGCTAATAAAATGTGGTATATAAAATATGGAGAATGCACAATGGAAGGAATAATTGAAAAATGAAATAAAGGGAAAAGTCTAAAACCTAATCATATAATAGAAATCTAAAATCAAAGAGTAGAAAAGTAATATTTGTCCTTGTATAAAATAAATGATAGAATACAAATTAGTGGTCAGATAATAAATGCTAGAGAAACTTTGGGTGAGTAATTAATTTAAGCTACCATAATTAAGTGATGCTTCAAAAAAATGTTATTATTCTGAACTGGGCCTAGAAAGGCAAGTTACCTCATTTAACATTAGAAATTTTTAAAAATTTTTTAATGTTTATTTATTTTTGAGAAAAAGTGAGAGACAGAGTGTGAGCAGAGGAGGGGAAGAGAGAGAAGGAGACACAGAATCCAAAGCAGGCTCCAGGCTCTGAGTTGTCAGCACCGAGCCCAACCTGGGGTTTGAACTCACTGACCGCTAGTTCATGACCTGAGCCGAAGTCGGATGCTTAACCTACTGAGCCACTCGGCACCCCTAAAAATTTTTTAATGTTTATTTATTTTGAGAAAGACAGAGTACAAGTGGGGGAGGGGGGGCAGAGAGAGAGGGAGGCACAGAATCTGAAGCAGGCTTCAGGCTCTGAGCTGTCAGCACAGAGTTTGATGCTGAACTCAAACCCATGAACCATGAAATCATGACTTGAGCCATAACTGACTAAGCCACCTAAGTGCTCCTACTTCATTTAGCATTTAATAAATATTTGCTAATAATCTGTCATTGGCAGTAATGAGACTCTTAGACATATTTGTAAGATAGGAAGTTGAATTGAGTGAACTTTTTCAGTCTGAACGACTCAGTGCATGCTCTAATTCTATGCGGAAAGAGGTAACCATTGTTAGGTGGCAGGAAAAGACAAAAATTGTGGCACGCAGAATAATGGTTCCCAAAGATTTCTGTGTGCTACTCCCTGGCACCCATAATCTGTCATTGTACATGGCAAAAGGGACTTTTCAGTTGTGGTTAAGTTAAGGACCTTGAGATGAGGTGATTGCCCTGGATTATTTGGGTAAAGTCAATCTGATTACATGGGTAGTTAAAATTGGAGATGCCATCATAGCGTGGTAGGAGATGGGGAGGTATAACTATGGAAGAATGGTCAGAAAAATGTAACATTGCTGGCTTTGAAGATGACAGCAGGCCACAAGCCAGTGAATATGGTTGACCGCTAAAAACTGGAAAGTGAACACAAGGCCCATGACACCTTGATTTTAGCCCAGTGAGACCTGTGTTGGACTTCTAACCTATGGAACTGTAAGATAAGACATTTGTATTGTTCTAAGCCACTAAATTTGTGGTAATTTGTTGTATCGGCAATAGGAAACAAATATAAATGTGTTCATGTAAAGGTTATAGTAGGTCCTTGATGCAGAGGGAAAACATATCAAGTGTTTTTGATGAACAAAGATAAGAAATTGGTAAGAAAATTGGTGAAGGTGTAGAGTGTGGATAGAGAAATAACAGAAGGTGAATCAGTACAAATGGGTTGGGTTGAATTATTGAGGCCTTGAAATATAGGCAAAACAGTTTTATTTATTTATTTAGTTAGGTAGGTAGTTTTTTTTAATGTTTGTTTTTGAGAGAGAAAAAGAAAGAGAGAGAGAGCTCGCGGGCACGCGCACATGAGTGGGGGAGGGGAAGAGAGAGAGGGAGACACAGAATCTGAAGCAGGCTCCAGCCTCTGAGCTGTCAGCACAGAGCCTGATGTGAGGTTCAGACATAGACTGAGAGATCATGACCTGAGCTGAAGTTGGACACTTAACCAACTGAGCCACCCAGGCGCCCGTATACTATTTGCTTTTTAACAAATCATTAAAATATTAGTCATAAAAGTCAAATATAGAGTCTTATAAAGTAACATAGTATGTATATTTAAAGAACTATATTCTGATTATGTCACAAGAGCTTAAATTCTTTTTATAATTTTAAAAATAAGATTGACTCCAGCAAACTGTCATTGTTTAAATAAAAATATGACCGTATACATACATAATCTACATGATTACTTGAATATCAACAATAACAATGAAGTAGTAACCCCTTAGTTAATAACCCTTAGTTTATACAGTTCTTGCTGGTGTGTGGGATCTTGCGGAAAGTTTCATTTCATTAAGAAAAAATGAATATTTTCTAGGGACTAACTTTAGGAACAAATACTTTTTGCAGAAAATTTTATTGAGAACAGATTTTAACATTACTGTAATGGAAATAAAACGACTGGATAAGTTAGCCTTATAGAAGAAAGATAGGTTTATTAGAATTGTCAAACTCCTAATGAAGAGTTAATGAAATCCTCAAATCCTGCTGGCTGTATTAATGAAAAGACTCAAATGCAAAACCTTTGTGGGAAGTTGTAATCTTTGCCACGTTTAAGAAGTGGCTAACCAGTCCAACTTTATAACTGAGTGTATTTAAATGGGCTTTTCTTAAGGGAAGAAAAAAGTGTCAAACAGGAAGAGAAGGAAAAGGAGAAGGTATGGGACAAGGAGGAGAAGAAGGAGAAGAAAACAGGATTTCTAAGAATGTTACTATTTAGAAAGTATAAGTTAACTTTCAAGGCCTCATTTATGGTTAAGTGAGCTTTTTTCAAGGGTTTAGGTAATTTTGGGCTTGAGGAAAATAAGAAGGAGCAAACCTTTTTCTTTGTTTCAGAAAGAAAGGGAATCTGCTGTTTCATTTATTCTCTGGGCAATTCACTGTGGATATCACACATGATAACAGTCTACATAGGTATGAAATGGGTTACATGGAAATTTAGTAAGATACTTCAAATCCACAACCCTGGAATTTACTGCTTAAAAGGCATTCACTTTAAAATTTGTTTTAATTTTTGCTTTTATATAAAATCGAAACATTACTTGATTTTGCATTCACCAGAACAATAAACATTTAAGACATTTTGGCGATACCACATGCTGGTGAGGATATGGAATAAAGGGGACCCTTATATTTTGGTAGTGGCTGTATAAATTGATACAGCAAGTTTTCAGAACAATTTGGCAATATCTGGCTAAGTTGATCAGGGTCCAGCATTCCACTTCTAAGTGCTATATTTACTTCAGAAAAACTGTTGCATATGTGCACAAGAAACTATGCACAAGGGCATTCAATGCGACATTGTTTCTGGAAAAAAATTAGAAAAAAACATAAATATCCATTATTAGAAGTGGATAATTTTATATTCAGCAGTCACAATGAATAAAGAAAATAAATAGGAAAATGTTGAGAGAAAAAGGCAAACTTTTAAAAACTCATACAATACAAGGCCTGTTATTTAAAATTTTGAAACATATAGGAATAATATATGTTGTACGTAGACACACACAACATATTATACATTTGTGTGTAAAAAGTATAAAAACATGGATGGAAAGGATACATTTCAGTATATCTAGAATATGATGGGGATGGCCTGGAATAGAATGAATTAGGCTGTACACACAAAAAGAACTTCGATCAAACCTTTACTGTTTTATGTCTTTCCACAGTTACCCAAAGAAAATGTGAAAACATGTTTATTAAATCTGAGAGTGGGTATAAGGTAATTGTTAGATTACTTTTCTGTATTTTCAACTATAAACCAATTAAAAAGTAAAGGATCATATTTAATTATTTCACCATATGTGCTAATCATTTTATGAATAATCTGGTAGTGGTTTTAATTTGGGTGGTTTTGTATAGTTCCATTAATTCTATTTCAGCCTCATCATATTTTTCATTTCAAAGTCACCTGGCCTATATTCTTCCTTAGATTGTGTTCTTCTAGCGCAGAAGTCTTTCTAGTACTATCATGCATTTGAAGATCCATTTACAAAGCTATTTATCAAAGATTTTCAAAATATCTCTAAAACTATGCTCTGTAATATTTCTATTAGGTTTTTTTCAAGATTAAATTGAATGCCCCAAATATAATTCATTAAACACAAGTTCTGGAAAAATAAGGTCACCATGAAAAAGTGTAACTTTATTCTGGACTGGTAATCTGATTGATGGAGATAAATATGTGCCTTTTCTGAGAAAAAGACTAGGTTGTCATTAGAGATGATCTTAATCATTGATACCAAGGGATTCTAATGGGGGCGGCATGTTCTTTCATCTTATCCTTGGGAGAGCGGCTTTGACCCCTTAGCTTGCTACATTACCATGCTTTGCAATAAATCATTGGCCCATCATGGACAGCCATTTATGGAGCAATAATAATAATAGTTAACATTCAAAGAGCTTTTATTATTTGCTGTGCTGTAATCAGCACTTTACATGGATTATCTCATATCATTTTAACAACTTATGAGGAAGAAGCTATCACTATTACCTTTTATAGATGCAGGAATTGAGACTTCCAGGAGCCAATGAAATCTCAAAGAAAATAAAAACTCTAGGTCAATGATAGCATAATCCTAAATTAAATTATAAGCACAAAATATTTCATTCTAAGTTGGTAAATGTTTTAGCAAAGAAAGTCTATCTTTTGATTGACAAAGAAATCTGGAAAGAAGTTGGAAATGATGCTTGCAGGTGAAAGAAAAAGAAGAGCTATGAATATGCGGTAGGGGCCAAGAAACACAAGGACACTCCCAGCAAAGGGAAGCAAGTTCTTTTATTTCCTGACTATATTGGGAGATAAGTCCCACATGCTTGGTGTATTTTTCTTCTTTGTTTTCTATATAGCTTGATGGTTCCTATGGGAGAAATCAAATCCTAAATAACCAGAAGCAAGACAGAGAAGTATCAGATGGAAAATGGTAGATCAGGGATAGGTTTAGTACATTCATGGCATCTGTAAGGGATAGCCTTGATGAAGATGCACACGGATGACTCTTCAGGAAGGATGAGGGCTGGTAGTAGGAGAGGCAGCAACTGGCAAATGGAAATGCCTACGCAGTTAGATAAGTTAAGCGACATGCTGCAAGAGTCTTTTAGGCCAAGCAAGGAAAGGAAAAGGATTTCAGATGGAGTGAACATATTCCATCAGCTGAGGTCATTTGGAAATTCTCAATATTCACACAAAGGCCATATATTTAGTGTTGTACAATTGTTAGAGCAGAGCAGACCGAGAGAAACTTCTCTCTGGGGTACCCAAGTTGCTCATACAGCTTTCTCATTCTACACTATTTTGCCTTGCTTCTGTAAATACTTTTTTGCTCCTAATTTTAAAATTGATTTTTTTTATCTCTTCATCTGCCTGTCATTTCTTCCTTTGTTCACATTTTACCTGCATGCTTTAATTTACTTTTATAGATCCTTACTTTGCCCTTCCTACTCTGTTCTCTGGGGAGACTGATCTACATGGACTGTATATCAAGAGGCCCTCTTCCCCTCTGGTAGCTTACTGCAAGGAGTCTGCTGCAAGAGATCAGACGGTGGGGAGAGACATCAGCGAGTTCAGTCCCCTGCTTCCCTCCCTGCAAGATCACTTCTCCTTAGCTCTGCCCTTTGACCACAGGTCAGAGCTCCTGTCCCGGTAGCCCTCCTTAGAGGACCCTTGCTTTGGCTTCCAAGAACCACACTTTCTTCCTCAGTTTTGGTCTAGGAATAGGAATAGCTCAGATTTTCTAGCCTGGACTCTGGGTGTAGCTTTTATGAGTTTTTTATACTTGCCCCACACCTTGGTAAATACTTCATTTATTATCCAATTATCCTAATTGGAGTGTGTCATCTGTTTTCTGTTGGGACTCTGACCAAACCAACCATTTTAAGGCACTTCTCCTTTATTTCATTCTTACCTTATTTAGTTGGTCCTAGACACCTATTTATCTATTTATCTTGTAATCACTACCCTATTCTATATTCTATCAGGGAGCTTGTAGAGTAAAAATATTTCAGGAATGAAGTAGTCTGGTGTCATCCTGGCTGTCTACTCATCATGTGGTCATAAGCAAATCACTTATTTCCTCTGAATCTTTCTTTTTTATTATTTTTTTCTTTTTCTTCTAGAAAATGAGGAGAACTATATTAGATGATCTCTAAGATTATCTTCTGATTTTATGATTCTATAATTTCATAAAATGAGCAATATATAATTTTTCAATCTCATTGAATGCTCAACTCTAGTCTTTGCTTTATTGTGACTTTATTTGAAGGCTGTTTCCTTATGAAAAAAATCATCACTTTTTATATTATAAGTAAAAATTTAAATAGAAGAAAATAAGCCTAAATAAGATATAAAAATACCAATATAAAAGTACAAAATAAATGACTATCTCAATTGTGTAGCTTTGAATTTTAAATTGAAACATTAAATTTCTATCCAAACCTAGAACCGGAAGAAGAAAGTTAAGTACAGGTAGTTAATTATTTAATGAACATTGATTATATGCACTTTGAACCTTTAGACTGAATGAGTACAATTTACTTATATTTTCAGGCCTGGGATATGGGAAGAACCGGTTCTTTAAATGTTATCTATAGAAGGTTTAGCTGGAAGTTGAACTTTTCCATTTTATTTGCCTCTTAATCTCTTTATATGTAAAGAGATAGTGTTTTGAAATATGTGACATTCTAAAAGGGGGAAAGAGACACTCTACATTAAATGGTCATATTTCAAGGAATATTTTGTCCTTATATTAGCTGAGAGATATAAGTTTGAACAATCTTAAGATGGAATTTTTGGCCACTGTTTCATTGGACTTGATATTAAAATACCAAATAATGATACTAATATTTTCAAATAACATTGTGCATCTATTTTTAGCTAGAAGGTGTTTTCTTCCAAAGAAGTCAAAGAAACACACCTGTGTTATTAATGTTTTTATTTTTGATAGCCCCAGAAAAGAAAAAAAACTGTACATAGTATTCAATATTTAAATTCCTACTTGAGACAGACCCATGCCGCAATGCAATTGGCCACAGAATTCAGTTTCTGTCACGGAATTTGCCCTGTGGAGATCACTGCACAGCTCCACTCTCATGTGGCTGACAGAGAGGCGAGGGGGAGCATTACATTGCTTTGCTTTGGCTCTGGCTTAGGAAAATTGCTCAGGCAATTGCTCTTTGTAGCATGTAATGCTGTTAGTTCCTACCCCACTGCTAATAGCCTCCCACCCCCAAGTAGACCACAAAGAGGATGGAAGAAAGAAAAACTACTACATCTACTAACCATATTGACCCATGTATCCATAGAGGGGGGTAGTTTTTCAGGCCTACCTCTTCAAAGTGTGTGGATTTCAAGGACGCCAGTGTGGAACCATTTACTCAATATTGAGCTAGGTATTACCCTGCATTGTGCCAACACTCTTCTTCTAATTCAAAGAGATTGTAAATTTCAGGAAGAAATAAAGTGAACATTTCAGCAAAGGTAGGAAAAGGAAGGGAGATTCTAAATGCACATTTATGCATTTCATGTAATGTTCATTATGCTAAACATGGGACTATATATATTTTATGTTTTTAAGGATTGATACAAAACAAGATTCTGCTACTAGACTCAAGCTAGCAAAATGAGGAGCTGACATTAAAACTTGGACAGCTTCTTGGTGGCATGTGTAGTATTCACAATAATCTCGTGTTGTTTTTGCTGACATGGTCACTGCATCTGATGGAGGTCAGCATATCATGTCCACCCACAGTGTAGGTGATGACACAGGTGGCCATGCAGGCTGAGAACATATACTTTTTTCTTTTTAATGGTTGAGAGGTTGTGTCTTTTTTTTTTTTCCACAGGCAAAGCTTATTTACTGTAAAGGTGATATACTTTGGAAGAGATTCAGGGAAATACCATGGAATGGAATTACTTTTATATGTAATGGATTAATTTTAAATATACATTAAAACAGTACATTCAGTAGAACAGAAAGAAAAAGCAATTTATTTACCAGTATTAAATTCACTTCTTAATGGTCATATTGCTAAGAGATAAGGATTAGAAAAAAAATGTCGCATCTACCTAGGTAGTTTTTGCATAGGCAGCAGGATTAGAGAGATGTAAGTTTTTCCTCAAAGGAATAAAGACAATAAATGGAAGTTGCTTATTTTTATTTTTCACTGCAAGTCTGCTTATTTAATGAAGGTGGTAATAAAATTCAGTTTTCTTGTCTACCAGACCAACTTGGGGTTTTTCCCTCAGACTTGACTTATGAAAATGGTAATCTCTCAAGACTTTGTGGAGATGGAACAAAAAAGTGTAAAGACTTTCTATTAAATCAGATGATTAATCTTGTAGTATAACAACAACAAAAAATTGAATTTGTGTTGATAATCTGAAACGAAGTCAGTGTCTGAACGGAGGACCCTTAAGACTATTACCACAAAGAGAAGCTCCTTATTCACTTTATTTTACATGAAATAAAACACTATAAATGTTCCATACAGGGAGAGAGTCTAAATTTTTATCTCCTAACATGTATATGTTCAAGGTTGCCCATTGTAGGAGGCATTGTGCGATCTGGGAGCTGCCTATATACTAAACCAGATGCCTCCACTCCATTATTAAAATGTGCCAAACTATTCATCTCAAAGATCTGAGCACCTAACAAGTTAACTGGAGAACTCCTTTTTGTTTTATTGTTTTTGTGGATTCATTATTAGAACCAGTTTTCTTTAGCAAATACATAAATTTATCATAACTTCAGACCCCTGAAAGTGATTCAAAATAAATCAGGCATAACCATTAATGCCAACTGAAACCATTGGAAAGGGGCCCTGGAATAGTGTAATTAGTTGCCATTATGTGGCTGCAAGCCTGCAATTTTCCTACTGACTCTGACCCACTGCCTTGCTTAAGTAAGTATTTGCACGCAAACTCATGATAATTGATCCCCTTCTGTGTCAAGTGTATTCATAACTTTAAAAATTAAAGATGCAGAGTGTCTCAAGTGGTTTGGGTAGGCAATTTTATTCCAATTTTATTATCACAATGGGTCCATAATATGCATGGAGTGTCCTTTCTGATTAGCCATGCCTCAGCAGTTATCCACTCTATTTCCGTATTTGCCTGTCTTTCCCTCCTGTTCCTCCTCTTCCAATCCAGGCTTCCCCTCATCTTCTGAGAAAATAGAAGATGCTGCCTGCAGAAATTAACGAGCTATTCAGATTAGTTGCCCTGAATGAGGATTGGCTAAGGCAATAGTATGATGTTCTCTGCTAAATAGGTTGTCTCTATTACACATGAAAATGATTTCTTTCTGTCCTTTCAGAGATTGGGGCAAAAAATGTCTGGGTAGCCAGGTACAAATGAAAACTTTGCTCTAAACATTAAAAGGTATTTTCTAAATACTTTCAACACCAACTTACAGAAAAGTGAATGTTTTGTGTAGGTCTCAGCCTATCAACAGTGACACTATTGACTAGGAATGCCTGGAACACTCATTTGGCCCCTATAGTTGTGGTGAGCCCCACAGACATTTCTCTGAGCAGCGCCAGTGTGTGGCTGGACTGGTTCTTCTGATTCTCCTTAGTACAAGACACACCTCAGCAACCACTGTCAGAGAACTTTGATGAAATAAGGCTTATTACTCAAAAATCCTACAGGGTAAACTGTGTGTTCACAGCCACACAGCAAGGCCTCAGGCAGAGAGAGGGAGTGCTCATTCAAGGATCTAGAATCTTGCCTTTATTGGAATCAAAGGCAGGGTTCCTAGGGCTTTTTGAGGTTGCTCTTTATTGGGGAATTTAAAACATAAGAGCAAGAATTAAAACACAGGAAGGGAAAAGCCGGGTCACTCTGGCAGTCAGTTATCTAGGTCACCCAAAGCTTTCTAAAAGGGGAACCTCCTGAGTGGGGCTGCCTGGCTCTTTTTCTCACTGTGTAGCTGACAATATATTTATTTGAGATGGATGGCTTTGAAGTCAATGCCTTGGCAATCAATAGTTTAATGTCAGGTCCTTATATTACAATCAAAACTAATTATCAGGCACTTAGTGAGGCAAATAGAAAAAAAACACTAAAAAACAAACAAACAAACAAAAAAACTAGCTTATTAAGCAGAATGTGAAGTGATAAAAATTATTCCTAGGACAAATTGTAGCACACAGGCACAAAGCTACATAGAAGTTGAATATAATTTAAGGAGCAAGTTACTTAGTTACAAGATCATTTTGTTTTGTTTCCTTTAGGTTCTCTTTTCATATTTGTATTTTTGTTCTATTTTCTAGTAAAGTCAGTGGTCTTGTCTTTAACTGTATAATGGGATGTCTGTTATTAATTTTATTGGTCACTTATAAAATAAAACAATAAAAATTCAAATCATCCTTTACTACAGGAACAGTTATACAAGCAGTGATAATATCCAACTTCCGTAACAAATGCGTCAGGCTGATATATTTTTAGCTGTCCTCAGGCTATTTTCTGAGCCTGAATTAGGACTATTGTGTGTCACAGAAGCCTTTTACCCAACAGTAGTTAAGAAATCCTATCTAGCCTATGTCAATAAATCAAACTCCAAAGCCTTTAAGAGAAAGAATCCAAATTTTGTCACAAAATGACTAAAAACGTATGGGTGTTCATTTTATTTCATGGGAAAATGTGGTTCACTGATCTCACACACATGCACAAAAAGCTCTGTAAGTGGAATCATGAAAACTGAAAACTGCATTTGGGCAGTAACTTTAATCAAATTGCAATGTTTAGAATATCCTAAAGATGACCCACCCCCACATATTTTCAAAATTGGGAGGGTTTTCTTTTATATAGCAAATTATTCCTATAAATGAAAAGGGTCTGTTCCTTTGTAGCACATGTAGAAATCAATGGAGGTATGTGAAAATCAGACCCATACTTGAGATCATCAGGAGTCTGACATTTATAAAGATCTCTAGTTACAGAGCCCAGGCCTTCCCTTTGATTTGTTGCAGTGTGAACCATTGGTCCATTCATGAAACTCTCCTGCCACTAAAGTCCTTTAAAGAACTTGTCTTTTGTGGCTATCTGATTGACAGCTGTTCAATAAATCCTCAGAAAGATTGTTCATGAGATTACAGATATTGTTTACTACCTCTAAGACTTAACTTTTCAGGTTAAATATAAATTGTTTCCTATAAGTTTACTCATTTTATTCTTATTTCTAGTCTCCAATCCCATTATTGAAACATGTGAAATCTAAGTATGAATTTAATTATCGTCAAATGCTGCCATTTGATTATTTCCTGGCTTTATGGACAAGAAGACAACTTCACAATGAGTTTTTAGCACAGTGGTGGCTTATTGTATGAATTTTGGTGATAAACACTTTACTTTGGCGCCCAAGATTACTCATCTATAAAACACTTTTGTTATGTTCAGAGAGAAGGAGCAAAACAAATAGCAATGGAATAAAATGTTCATGTTGTCTTAAAAATGAAGCTATTTCCCATTAACTGCTGATTAAACAAGACATATTTAATGTTACAAAATTACAAATGTTTGTGGTAGAGGGGAGGGACAAAACAAAACAAAACAACAAACAAAAAAAAACCCCACAAATGTTTCTGGTATAGTATTGGAAAACAGATTTTTGTTACCTTAAATTATCTACAGCAAGTTTCCTATGTAATGCAATTAAATATATTTATATTTTATATTTTTATTTATTACTCATTTGTAAATAAATGAGAAGGATGAAATTTTCTCTTTATTAACACTAATGAGGAAAACATCAGAGAATTAAGTCAGATTAAAAATGTGTTTTAGTGTTAATTAAATGTGTTTTAATTTTCAGTGTTAATTTTGTGTGTGTGTGACTCAGAACAAATCTCAAAACAGTCCTACTTCTGATGCAAAAGTAAGCCATCTTGTGTCTTCTAATTCCAGATACTTTATAAAGTCTAAGTGACATGAAATTAACTGCACATTTTAAAGTCTATCTATCTATCATCTATCTATTAATCATCTATCAACATCACTTATACTTTGTCTCCCCTAAGTGATCAAATTCTTATCAGCCTCAAGTATGAGTTTTACTAAACTAAGTATATTGTGAGCAGTATATATTAAAGAGAGTCATCAAACTGAATGTCTATTCAGGCACTAAAGTAGATATGGATTCTCTAGACGGCCTTGTTTCATACTACAGCAACTAACCCCATGTAACTATTAAGAACTTGAAATGTGTATTGTGTGAATAAAGAAATGAATTTTTAATTTTATTTAATTTTAATTAATTTAACTTTAATTTCAAAACTGATACTTGATGCACTTATTGAAAAAAATTTTTTTGAAAACTTAGGTATATGAATCCCCTTTTTAAATTGCAGATTTATTAAATCTAAATACAAGCTAAGTGGAGCACCTGGGTGGCTCAGTCAGTTAAGCGTCCGACTTCAGCTCAGGTCATGATCTCACAGTTCGTGGGTTTGAGCCCTGTGTCTGGCTTTGTGTTGACAGCTTGGAGCCTAGAGCCTGCTTAAGATTTTGTGTCTCCCTCACCTTCTGCCCCTCTGCCTCTCACCCTCTGCCTCTCTCTCTCTCTCTCTCTCAAAAATAAACATTAAAAAAATTTTAACTACATGCTAAGTATTGCAGATGAATCTATAGAGTCTGTAATGAGATGTTTTGAGAGTATATAATACATGAATTGGGAAGCAGACAGTCTAGAAAACAGAGAGGAGCTTCAGAGAGTTGTACAAACTGAGAAGGTTTTATAGACCAAGGGGAGCAGAAACAAGGAAGTTACACTGGGCATGTGCTTATATGGAGCAAAGGGAATTTTGAAGCTGGTCAGGTGATTTGTGCTGAGTGAGCCAGCGCTGATGGGTAGAAGTAGGCCATCCTTCATGAGAGAGCCAATCACAGACATTTACTTTTAGTTTGATGATGTGTGATGTTGGAAGCCATTTTCTGAATTCACCAAGTTGAGAAAAACTCCTTGTCAGGTAAGACAGGTTTGCAAGGCGGGGGCCTCTCGCTGTCAGATGGCGACCAATGTCTACCCCCCACTCAATTATTTTTGCTTGAGCACCGACCCCTAAGGCACCTTGCTGATTGGTATTGGGAGTGACTAGTCCCCTTATTCTAAAATATGCAGATTGCACCTTGTGAAGGAACTTATTATAGGAATTTCTTCTTTTGTGATTATGGGAGCAAATATTACATTTCCTGAGAAACCTGTTTTTCTTCCCCTCAAGGAAACAGGCTATTGACCCCTGCTCACAAAGAACTAACTTTTGCCTTTGTTATGCTAAAAACATTGCCTTGTATTTGAATGCTAAGGATACCTTCCTTCCCCATATGATAAGCATCTAAGTCACTTACATCAATCACTATTGATAAAGATTATGCATGAGTCTTCTACCAATCTATGTTCTGGGAAATTTTTACATACCAAAGAATTTGTCATCAGAGATCATTGTCTAAGGCAATTGCCACTTCTGTTTTGTACCCCATACATTTTTTCCATAAATAAAGCTGACTCTCCAGTCAGTGCAGAGATGCCTGCCTGGTGATCAGAAAGAAACTCGAGGCTCTCTCACTCCCTTTCGCCGACACTTTCCATCCTTCAGGGAGCCCTGGACCTGCTGGAGCTGGACTCCAGCAGTGCAGCTTGGCATGAGCACCTCCACCTTGGACCTAGTCTTGACACTTCAACAGTGTGAAAAAAGAATAAAATATTTTGTTAAATATTAATTTCACATTGGTTAAATGTTGAAATGACAATATTTTAGAAAGATTGAGTTAAATAAAATATATTATTAAACTCATTTTTACATGTTTCTCTTAAGCTTTTTAATATGGTGATTATAAAATTTGAATGTATATGTGTGGCTTCCATAGATTTCTATTTGAGAACGCTGTTAGAAGAATACCCCAACAGAAAGAGTAGTATAGTCTGTTTTGTATATAAAAAATAAACTTGAAGTAAAAAGTTTGGTATGAAAAAAATTAGTCATAAACAATTAGATAATAAATACTCATTTTATTTTTGGACAAGTGATGGTTTTTATCAGAATTAAGAAAAAAGAAGGAATCATAAATAATGTATTGGTCAATTTGAATATGTAGAATAAATAACCTGTGGATTTCTGTGTGTGTCTATTTTAAGAATGCATTGTGAATAAAATTAAAGAGTAGAAGTTCAGTATGTTGTGGAGTCAGTTTTTACCTTTAGTAGGGAAGGCTCTCCTGCTCATTCCCTAGAATTGGATGGCATTTGAATTATCCTTCTGGAACCTTATTTCTCTCTTAGAGGAATGAATCACCTCATGTTTATGGGTGGATGATGAATATTTGCTCATCTTATGACATGGTCTTTATCTTTCTCTACTTGGAGGAATATACTGTTTTTATTTCTGTTTTGTGGTAAGCTTTAGTTATTGGTCAATATTTATGTTTAGTACAATTTCATCATGCTAATCTGCTTTTTCAATTGTAAATTTATGAAATCTATATGGCTGAGAGTGGGGATGGAAATACATGATTTCTCATTTTTTCAGTCACCCATGGTAGGATGGATGAATTAAACTGGTAATGTTCAATGGGTAGAAGCGATATCCCTATTTTGGCTTTTGGTCCAAGCTATACTTTTTAAAAAATAAATTTTAATTTAAATTAATTTATTTCTTATTGCAATATAATTAACATATAACACTGTATAAGTTTAAGATGTAGCACATATTGATTTGATGCACTTATATATTACAATATGATTACTTTTGTAGTGTTAGCTAACACTTCCAATATGTTGAATAGTTACCATTTCCTTTTTGTGATGAGAACCTTTAAGATCTAGTTTCTTAAAAACTTTCAGGTATATATTTCTTAATCTACCTCTCCTGGGGAATGCTTTGAATAATAAAGTTGATAGTGTATTAATCCCAATTTGCCTGTGTGACTTTAATTTACTTTGATTTAGCAGGCAGTAATAATGATATATGGAAAATAATCTCCTATATATGCTCTTGTCAGATATGTTTGACCTAAACTTAATGATAAGAAAACAGTTAGCTACATCTAGAAACTGGGATGTTCTATAGGTTGACTGACCTGGACTATTCAAGTAGTTAATATCACAGATGACCAAGGAAGGAGCATATAGCTCTTGAGGGATTGAGGGAACTAAAGAGACATAATAGTCAAATACTATGAACTACTGGATTTTGAAAAGATATTTTAAGATAATGGAGAATATTTATTTGTACATGGCTATTGGATAACACTATTGTTGACTTTTTTGGTGGGGTAATGATGTTGTGGTTTCATGGGAAATAGTGTTCCACTCTTTGGAAGATGCATGCTGAGGTATTTAGTGCTGAAACTTAATGATATCTGCAACCTGTTTTGGAAGGTTTGATGAAAGGTGTGTGTGTGTGTGTGTGTGTGTGTGTGTGTGTGTGTGTGTTTGTGTGCGTGTGTGTAGATAGAAATAAAACAGGTCTAGCAGAATGTTAACAAACTTTTTAAACAAACTTTCAGTGGATGTAACATTTTTCAAAATAAAAATTGATACATAGATATTTTTATGAGGATGTGGCATAGAGGGTAAAAAAATGTGATTAATTGATAATCTTAACCCCTTCTGTGCACGAGTGACAAATATTTGCAAATACATAACAAATGATGATTAATGAAACTAATTTGTAAGAAAATTTTAAGATCAAGAAATAAAGATAGCCTCTTTAATTGAAAAATGGTTAACATAAATAGGTTATCAACAGAGGAATAAAGACAAATGGCCAGTAGCCTTATGAAATAATTATCACTAATAATCAAAGTTAGGAACTCAAATATAATACCAAGTAGAAATTTTGTCTCTCATTTAATAAAATATTTTAAGATTATAAATAGTGAGACAGTCCAAGGCAACAGGTAGTCTCAAACTGCTGGTAAAAGTACAATATATTGGGGCACTTGGGTGGTTCAGTTGCTTAAGCGTCTGACTCTTGATTTCAGCTCTGGTCATGATTTCCTGGTTTCATGGGTTCGAGCCCCATGTCAGGCTCTGTTCTGGCAGCATGGAGCCTGTTTGAGCTTCTCTTTTTTCCTCTCTCTCTGACCATCCCCCACTCATGCTGTCTCTGTCCCTCTTAAAATAAATAAACTTTAAACATTTTTTAAAAAAGAGTAATATCAAGAAAATTATTTGTAAATTTGTTTTGAGTAACATAGCCCAAGAATATCAGAAATATCCATAAAATATCTACAAAGATTTTTAAAAGCAGGATTTTTTTAAATGTTTATTTTTGAGAGAGAGAGAGAGAGAGAGAGAGAGAGAGAGAGAGAGTTTGAGTGGGGGAGGGGCAGAGAAAGAGGGAGACACAAAGTCTGAAGCAAGTTCCAGGCTCTGAGCTGTCAGCACAGAGCCTGACATGGAGCCTGAACTCCTGAACCGTGAGATCATGACCTGAGCCGAAGTTAGATGCTTAACCAATTGAGCCACCCAGGTGCCCCTAAAAGCAGGATTTTTTAAAGGCAGAGTATTATAGATTCTTGGTTTTATTTCCTCATTTTTATAATACAGAATATTTAAAATGCTTGCCTCTTGGTGAAGTTATAGCTATTCAATTAGTTGATAACTGTAAAATTAAAAGGATTAAACAAGATAATAAATGCATAGTAAATGGCACTTAGTAAAATATTCAAACAGAAATGACCAATACATATCCAATTAGGGTATAATGAAAATAAATTAAATAATTTCTATCCAACTGGAAACAATGGTAAGATTGTATTCAAAGACTTTTAATTGAGTTTTTAAAAGAAAAAAATTATGTGTACCTTCCAAAAAAGTATTTAGTATGATTTTAATTTTATTATAAAATACATAAATCCTTGAATTTATGCCCATGTAAAAGCATAAAAGGCCATGAAACAAAAGATTACTAACAGTAGTTATTAAATGCTGTTATTTATAGAATTATGAATAGTGGTTTTTCTTTTCCTCTCTAAATTTTTCACAATCATTTCATTTACTGATGTAGACAAACCCAGCAACAACATAACAACATTCTTCTCTGAAAATGGAATATGATTTCTATTTCCCAGTCTAGATTCAAAAGATAAAATTAATAAGGAAGATGAGCTCAAGTACCAGTAAAGTCAGAGTTTAGGATCATGGGTGGTGTCTTCCTATTCTTTTGAGGCATTCTACACAGTAAACACAATTAGGATGGTGTTATATTTTATTAGAAATATAGTGGTGTGGTGGAATCAGATGGACTTGGGTAAAAACTGATTCTGATGTCCATCACGGTATAGTTGGGAGAAATTTTAACGCCTCTGATTTCTATTTTCCCATTTGTAAACTGAGAACAATATTTTTTAAATAAGAGTAGTGTGATCTTTAAATGAAATAATGAAAGAAAGGGTAGCAAGAAACCAACATTTATCTATCCAACATCAACTATTCCAGACTTTCAGCTCTTCAATTGACATGCATAATCTTACTTAATCTTCACAAACCAGTGAGGTGCCCTGGACATAGCTCTTTGTAAAGTTCATCTGACTTCAAGAGACACACTAATGTATACAGCTTGCTTTACAAGCCCTAACTCCAGATCCTGGATGAATAATGTTTCTTTTATCTTATAGCCTGAAGTGAACTGCCTTGGCAGGTGTGATGACCTGGGAGTGTAACATTTTCCCAGTAGACCTTAAGTTTCATTGAGATGCCTTAATGTGAATCTATGCCAAAAGTCAGAAACACGGAAGCCAAGTTTAGCCTTGTTGCTCTTCAGAAGGCTTGGATGAAGCAGGGTGACAGAGGCTTGAGCCCAGCAACAAAGGATTGGAACTCAGAGGGATTCAAGAAAATGTCACTTGCATTTGCACTTTGTTTATAGCTTTTGCATCTTTCTAGTGAATCAGATTTTTCCCTGTGGATTCACAGGCTTAAGTTCAGCACACAGCTGAGATAAGAAGACCCAATAGCATTTTCAAACCTCAGATAAACAGATCAAGATAGCATTACAATTAAGACAGAGAGAGACAGTAATACATTGTTATAGCTTCAAGGGTGGATGGAAATTATTATACTTCTTTGCTCCCAAGACACTTGCTATTCCATATCACTGAATCATAGACATTTATCACCCTTAACACATTTACTTCTCCTAGGCAGCTTCTGGGTTTAGAGAAACAATGGTCAGCTTAAGACAACATAACTGTAAATCCTAACACATTAATTTATTTCTTTTCAAGAAAAGTTCTTGGCAATTCAAATTGCTTGATTAAAGAGTTGTTATATTATCATTCAAAATAAAAGCAGAATTTTTTGTTGGCTTAATTACCAAATTAGGTAAGATTTCTCCTTTTTAATTGCCCATGCTAACAGGTTTTAGTGTATGGGCTCATATGAAACAGTATGGCATGAAAATAATGTAGAGCACCATGAGTATCTTTCTGAATTCTCCCTGGTTTACTACATTATTAAATATTACATAAATGATTCAATGTCCTTTATATCAAACAAATATTTTTTCTTGCAAACTGGATCAAAACTAAGTGGTATTACTTAAGATTACTAGACACAGATTATACAATATCTTTTTTTAAAACTAAAAAAGGCCCGTCCTTAATTTACATACTTCACTGATTGAAGCACAGGGAAAATGTGGTGGCAGAAAAATAGGGAGGCAATTTAGTTTATTTACATAGTAAATAGCCACATTTGTTGGTATTTTAATGTTTGTTTTTTTACTGCCTCTGTGCTTTGAGATAAAGATTTGAGCATGTACTTTATTCTTGGTTATCTGGCCCCAGCAGAAGGTTGCCTGGGAGCTGGAAGGGTAAGACATTTAAAAACCCAAATATTTAATTAACTCTCCTGGCCTGTTTCAGAAGACAGTCTGTTGTGCGGAGAAATAAGAGTGCTTCTGTTTGGGCTGGTGCTTGGTTGTGTCTGAGAATGAATGTTTCACACTCCCTCCATGGGATAGGGAAAAAGTTGAGAACTTATCAGTTTTGTATCACCTCCCATTTGTAGCCCTATTATTTTAAAAAATGGACAATTCCTGGAGTTTCTGGGTAACTCAGTCAGTTAAGGGTCTGACTCTTGATTTTGGCTCTGGTCATGATCTCATGGTTCATGAGATCGAGTTCCATGTCCAGCTCTGTGCTGACACTGTAGAGCCTGCTTGGGATTCTCTCTCCCTCTCTCTTTCTCTGCCCACCCCCTCCATGATCTCTCTCTCTCTCTCTCTCAAAAATAAATAAACATTTTTAATGGACAATTCCCACATTAGGCATACCAAGAATCAACTACAAGGATAATAGGCATGCTAAACAAGGGGGCACATTTTTCAGTCAGATTTGATGTTCATTCTATTTTATATTGATCTCAAATTTGCTTCCATGTCACTGCTACACATCAGTCCTCGTTCTTCCTGAAGCAACGTAAAAGAGTCCTTGTTCTTTTCTACACTATAGTTCTTGTCTATTAGAATTTTCTATGATCCACAAAGGTCCCTGTTAGACCCTGTGATATTTTGACTGGTACTGCCTAAAACAAGCATGTATTTACACATCTGTATTACAATAGAAGATAGAAAATTCTTTCTTAAAGATCAAAGACTAGCCCTAATTGAGATCTGAAAGAAAATATGTGGAAGGATTTCAAATTTACAATATTTTTTCACAGCATCTTTGTGGTACTGTAAAGAATTTGAAAATTGGTAAAAATGTGATTATATGTTTTAAAAATGTGAGCAATTGAGACTATAGTAGGTTTTGTAGATGCATTTGTGAGGAAATCTCTTGACCAAACTGAATAATGAAACATATATTTTTTAGAGCATTAGAATTCTTATGAAATCAGAATTCATTGGTAATTCCTTTGGAATGTATGAGAGGGTGCATGTCACTGGGATGATGAGAGGTGCTTTGATGAAAACCAGTGGAATATTTCTAAGAATTTCATTTTAAAAGAAAGCAAAAAGACCATGGTGCAGTTAACATATTGCATGCCTGTCGGCATCTTATTCTAAAGCACTCTCCACACAAGAGTAATTTTAATAATTAGGACTGTCATTATGCTACTGCTGACAACTTCCAAATGTCTACAAGGAGCTAAAGGTCTGTGTGTGTGTGTGTGTGTGTGTGAGAGAGAGAGAGAGAGAGAGAGAGAGAGAGTGTGTGTGTGTGTGTGTGTGCATGTGCCCATTTGTGTACCTTAATCCTGTAGTTTTTAGCAGCATTTAGTATGGCCTAAAATCAGATTTCACTAGTTACACTTAGCTGTAGCCGATGAGGGAAGGTGAGGGGAAAGGAAAGGAGAATTCGAAGATTAATATTATTTGAAATTAGGCATTTGGCTCATTATTACGTTTTTTTTTTGTACTTTAAAATTTCTTCTCTTGAATATGAAGAAGACTTAATGGCAAAGAGAACTTTTATAAATCTCTTTAATAAGACAAACACCAACAAGAAGTCTTTTGCTTTAAGTGCCAAGTCTTGTTTGATGTTCCTTTTAGAGCAGTTGAAAGGATGTTCTGATGTCCAGAAGGCTCTATACGGTAGTATGCAGAATCAAGGCAGAGGGGGAAAATCATGCATTATCTCTTAACCTCACACCTCATCAGAATTACCTGGGAAGATATTTGAAAAATACTGATCAAGCCCAGGCCTCTCTCAGAAAATTTTTATTTTATTAGTCTGAGTTAGAGCTTGGGCATTGGTATTTTTTTAATATCTTTCTATGTGATGCTAATGTGTAGCTAGGGACGGAACAACTAGTCTCTTTTAGAACATCATAAACATGCCTGGAAATTTCCACACTTGTATTAGGCACTTTCATGGAGATACATCTCACTGTCTCTAACTAGTTGTGATGCTTTATTCAGATCCAAAAAATATGGCTGTTGGTTAATAAATGGTTAGCTTAATACTGTACCCATTTAACTTATGTCTGGCTGTTGCTTATGAGTAAAACTGAATGACTAATCTGCCTTTCCTATGCTACGACTCTGTCATTCCCACATCCAAGGTAGGCATTTTTAATTGTCCTCGCTTGCCCTTTAGCCGACATAAAGCATCATAATCTTTCTCCATGTTGCATTTAAGCCAGCCATGACTAATGAGTCAGAGTTGTTATGTGGTATTAAATCTATATACCACTTCTGCCCTAAACTTAAAGCACCAGACATTTCTTTGGAAAAACATTTGTAATGAGATTTATAAAAGTTAAGTGTTCACTGATTGCAGTATGTATAATAATAAGCTATATTTTTTTAAATTTATTATGAACAAATGGGGAAAAACATTCATAAAATTCTACAGCCAAGGGGTGCCTGAGTAGCTCAGTCGATTGAGCATCAAACTTTGGCTCAAGTCATGATCTCACAGATTGGGGTTGGAGCCCCACATTGGGCTCTGTGCTGACAGCTCAGAGCCTGGAGCCTGCTTCAGATTCTGTGTCTTCCTCTTCCTCTCTGCCCCTCCCCTGCTTGTGCTCTCTCTCTCAAAAATAAATAAATAAACATTAAAAAACTTCTACAGTAAAAAAATGTTTAATCATGAGTAGATTCTTTCATGAGGGTGACATAAGATAATTTCGAGCGAGAGTGAAGTGCAAAATTCTGGAGAAGCAAGATTGGATATCTAAGTTGCATTCAGTGCCTGACTGAGGACTATGTATGGAAATGTATGTTACTTGGGTTATGACATGATGACGACAGATAGGAAAGGGTGAGTTAAGAAGAATACAAAATGACTCAGTAGGGGCCAGTGAAACAAATATTTGTTTGGTCCAATCTAAAATGATCTCTTGTGTATTAGTATGGGATCCATCTTCTAACAATGAGTTGGGGAAAGCACTAAAGTGATAAGCAAAACATCTGACAAAAGGTTAAAATATTTTAAATAAAAATTGTTATTAAAGCTCTAAAATTTAAACCTTAGGGAATATGTGTGTGTGTGTGTGTGTGTGTGTGTGTGTGTATTTAATGTTTATTTATTTTTGAGAGGGAGAGAAAGGGAGAGACAGATAGACAGAATGTGAGTGGAGGAGGGGCAGACATGAAGGAGACAAAGATTCCGAAGCAAGCTCTAGGCTCTGAGTTGTCAGCACAGAGCCCGATGCAGGGCTTGAACCCATGTACCGCAAGATCATGACCTGAGGCCAAGTTGGACGCTCAACAGACTGTGCCACCCAGGTACCTCTAGGGAATATATTTAAAGAGAATATATGTAGGGGAAGTTTGTGCAGGGTACATGTAGAACTTATTTTATTCATCATATCCTTTTTTTCCTCCTCTTATCTCAGAATGAGATGTCTTAGCTCCTTTTTTTCAATTTCTTCCTGAGTATTGGATCCACCTGGTTTGTATACTTTATTTCTCCATAACTTATATCCTTAATAAGTGAGAAAAAACATTTTTTATGATTGTACTCAAAGCCGTTGTGTCCATGTCCTGATTTCTTCTTTCAACCTTGAAGATACCATGTATGTAGGGAGCCTCGCTGTAAGTTTGTCTAGTATTATCAGCCCACAAGGCAGCACTACTTCCGTATATAGCAACAGCTGTCTTGCTACAATTAACACTTATCTTGAGTTAATATGGCTTTATTTCATATTTTCAGTGCTTTAAGATTATTTTTATTTTACAGAAACACAGCACTTTCGTCCTGTCAGGAAACAACTCCACCAGCATATAGGACTCCCCCAAGCCACCTGGATTTGCCCCTAGCAGTGTTGTAAGCTTGCTCATGAGGACAACTTTGAATAGAAACTCTCCTAGAAACAATTTTACTCCAAGGACCTGTATATTTTTCTAAGAAAAGAAATGTAATAATTATTTCAACAGAATTTAAAGCATAGACGTAATAGCATAGCAGCAGCAAGAACTCATGAACTATTTAATTCCTTAAATAGCAAACTAGTCTGTCCTTTGCTGTATCTGACAACATGTGTGTCTCTGTCATAGTTCTTAGAGTTTTCTTCTTAATATTTCTTCGTATGTTGGAGTACGTGTCTTTGTATGTCTGTTTATTGTTTTTCTACATGGCTCTCCCTGGGGGAGCTTATGAAATATTTATGAGGAACTTTATGTCCATCTATATGTGTCTGCACTTTTGCCTACCTGCATTCCACAAGGGGCAGAGCACTCGTTTTTCTCTTTATCTTCCTGTATGTTCATCTCTTTGACTTTTCTTTTATTTCCCTTTCCTCATTTCAGTTTTTTACCCCTCCTTTTTTACTTATTGTAATAGTGCCTTTATTTGTCCAATTGAATAGTTTTAAATTTTTGTTCTTAGACCTAAATGTGGATGTTTGAGGGTGGTTATATCTATCTTAAAACAAACAAACTAACAAACAAACACTGAGCCAATTCTCTGTTCCTTTCCTACAGCACAATGTCAATTTAGTTGCCCTTTTCTTTTATGGCTTTAATGAGATTTTTTTTTTACTGAGAAAGAAAATAAAGATTTTTCCACATCCATGACCTAATAGCCATCCTACAAAAACAAAACAAATAAAATAAAATAAAATAAAATAAAATGAAATAAATCAAAACAAAACCAAAACCAAAACATGAATACAGCCCTGGAATGAAACATCTAAAAATAGTATTAGCTTAACAACTATGTCAGAAAGAACAAAGTAAGTATCTTTCCAGAAAAAAGCAATTGTTAATCTGATGTAGAAAAATTTTAGATTAATTTTTTTACATATCTGAGACACAAAAAATATTTGCTCTACTGTTGTGTCTTTATTTTCTTCTTCTCCCATTGTTGAATGAATGCAGGCAAAAAAGGCATCTTAGCAAGCTAACAGCCCCTAGAGAATCTTGTAAGACACACATTTGAAAAGTTAGCATTTCTGACCGTATGTTCCTTTCAAATTCCCCAATTTTTTGACGGCGTTATGTCCCAATAAACCCATCGTAAGGTTAAAATATTGTAAGTTGAAAATGTATTTAATGCGCCTAACTTATTGAACATCTTAGTCTAGCCTGCTTTAATGGTGCTCAGAACACTTATATGAGCCTTCAGTTGGGCAAAACCATGAACACAAAGCCTATTTTTTAATAAAGTGTTGAATATCACATGTAACTTATTGAATACCCTGAGAGTGAAAAACAGAATGGTTGTCTGGGTACAGAGTGATTGTAAGTCTGTCAGCTGTTCAACCTTGCAAAGACATGACTGATTGGGAGCTGTAGCTGCCATCCCCCACCCCCACCCCAAATCATGGGAGAGAATCCTACTGTGTATCACTAGCTTGGTTAAAGACCAAAATTCAAAATCTGAAGTATTTTCAGTATATTCTACTGGATGCTTATCACTTTTGCACCATTGCAAAGCCAAAAGTCTTTAAGTAGAACCATTTTAAGCCACAGACCATCTCTACAGGCTTTAACAACTTTTATTAGGCCTTTTTGTTTATAAGTAGCATTTATAATGACTTCTATCCATTTGAAAACAACAAAACAATACAAAATAATACAACTTGAGTTTCATCTATCTTTGACCCACTAGGACAGAAATGTACATTTTAGGATTTAGCTCTGAATAGTAGAAACAGATAATCAGTTTAGACAGTAAAGTCCATGAGGGCAGGGGACTATGTCTGTCTTATTTGCTGCTTATTATTTGTGTCTAGCACTTATTGCCTTATACTCAAGTAGAGGCTTAATGATTAGTGGTTAGACAAATTCAAACATTTAAAAAGCAATTTTCTCTTTAATTGTCAAGATCTCAACCACAGAAAAATCTTATAAATTGGATAATTAACCTCAAGTCTAATCCTTGTGGTCTAAATAATTGTGGGTAATATCTTAGTTTTCTATTTTGGGGTCTTACATAGTTTTTTACAAAATGATATTGGATAAGAGGAGACATATATAATTATGCTCTCACTTTTACTGACAGAAGAGTCTGATTAAGTTGGAAAATTCTCAGATAACATAGAAAACAAAATGGTTTAACAAATTACAAGAAACCCTGGTGAGTGGGGGTTCCTTGTCTCACTTCCTTTTGTTTCTCCTTTATAGAAATAAATTGTATTGGCTTTAAAAAACATTGACTTATTTCTTATAATATTTTTGTTTTATGATCAGATTTTCTCTCTTGATTTCTCTTGCACTAGAAATCGGGATGAGATTTCACACTAACATTTTACTTGTCTGAAAAAATAGCTATTAAACAAGAAAATATTTATTGTGAACTAATCTATTTGACTTCTCATTCTTCCAACATGTGAAGAGGCTCGATGATTATCTGGGATCTTTTCTAACACTGAATACTTGTTGGGGTTTTCAACTCACAGTTTTTAAAAATCCCAGTTATTAGGTTTTTTAAAAATATGTTCTTTTTAGATTTCTGGTTTTGTGCCCCCAAGCTGAGCAAGTCTAACAAAAGGATTGATGGATTAATAGATTGATGAACACCTTCATTTATTTATTTCTTTCATTCATTGTCCCTATGCAGTACATACTGTAATGTTCACAGAAAATATAAGCATAAACACATGATTGATGTTTGTATAGGTAGGATACAGAAGGTGCCTCTCTGTGTTAAGGATCAGGAGAAACAGACTGACAGGTACCCTATTGTCTACTCCCCATTGTTTTGGCCTCTAACAAGTTGTAATACAGGAAATTTAGGTTTCAAGAAATTAGAAGATTTTTTCATACCGTGGCACAGACTTTAGAAGTTATGTGGCAGATCAGGGAACTACGTTCAGCAGCAAGGAGTAGATGAAATGGGCCCCGGCAGCAGATTGGGTCCTTACAGCACAGGAGAATCTCATTTTATAGGTAAGGGATCTGAGGCACCTAAGCTATGAAGAAAACCAGTGTCCATGCTCTCCTGTACCTGGTACTGTTTGTTGGCTGTCCCCTAAAGACATTATATTTTACTCACATAGAGGGTTAATGTTTTCCCTAGAACGTAGAAAGGTAGTGTCACAATTAACCTCTTACTGGGATATTTCTCTCAAGTGAGTTTTAACCTTACCAGCATCTTGGTGAAGCTGTAATAGATTGTTTTAAAATTTCCTCTCCTTTTTTTTTTCTTTTTCTGTTACCCCTGCTTTCTTCCTATCTGTGTCCCTCACTCTTCCTCTTTGAGAACTTTAAACTGCTCTCACTATTATCTGACTAGTTGTGGTGATATACTTGTAGATTATAATAGGTAACTTCCCAGACAGCTGGGAAGACTGTCTTGTCTTCAGAAATCATAGTGCATATGGGATGCATCAGCATGCATAGGAGATGTGTGTTATTCTAGAGTATTTATGTTTTCTCAGTTTTGTGAGAAACTGCTCTAGAGGCTAGTAATATGTCCATTTGAGCTCTTATATTCTGGACATGTTAAATGAGAAAATTTTTTTGGAATAATCTACATTTGAGGAAATGAGGCTGCAAAAGGAGGAGCCCAGATTTCACCATTGAGAGAGACTCTAGAACTGAGGGAGAAAAAAAAAACATGGGAGAGAAAAACTCTACAGATGTTGATGTTAATTTTCAGTGGGAAATAAGGAAGAGGTTTTGTTTGTTTATTTGTTTGTTTGTTTTTTTTTTTTTAGGGACTGAACTGAACTGATAGATCAGTTGGAGGGAATTGCCAACTTAAAATTAATAGATATTGAGTCTTGCAATCCATGAACATAAAATGTGTCTTGATTTATTTTGGTCTTTAATTTTTCAATGTTTTGCAGTTTTCAGTGTACAATTCTTAACCATTTCCTATTGATCTCTACATGTTTTATTCTTTTTGATGCTATTGCTAATGGAATTGTTTCTTAATTTCATTTTCTGATCATTGCTAGAATATAGAAATACATTTGATTTTTATATTGATCTTTATTTCCTGTGTACTCAGTAAACTTATTAGTTCTAGTAGTTTATTATGAATTCCTTGGAGTTTTTTAAATTTCTTTTTTAATATTTATATGTTTTTGAGAGAAAGAGAGAGAGACAGAGTGCAAGTGGGAGAGGGGCAGAGAGAGATGGAGACACAGAATCCAAATCAAGCTCCAGACTCTGAGCAGTCAGCACAGAGCCTGATGAGGGCCTTGAACTCACAAACCATGAGATCATGACCTGAGCTGAGGTGAGACGCTTAACATACTGAGTCACCTTGGGATTTCTATATACAGGATTATATATTTGGTGAATAAAGACAGTTTTTTCTTTTTCCCTTGCAATATGGATGCTATTTAGTTTTTTTATTAACAACATGGACAGTGTTGGCACAGATTTATTTTTGTGGATTCTTACTTTCTCTGTCACAATAAAGTAGTAAATTAATTCTGGGAGGGACTTTCTATTTTTCAAAATTTGAAGTGGCGGTTGGACTCAAAATTCAGTTAGGTAAGCTTGCCACTTATGTTCCACACAAACTTACCAGGAATTTTCATGTCCCTGTGGAATATCCCATGATCTTTTTAAGGGTTCTCTTTGTTATTGGTTTTTATTTTCCACCTCCAGTAAATTCTTGGTTTTTCTACTATCTTGGAATTTTTACTTTATGGTTTATATTCTGCCTATCCACTGGTCCCTTGGTCAAATTAACTATAAAATGAATTTTTGCATGTAATAGAACTTTATTTATTGTAAAGGTTTTTTTATTCTTTCTCAGGGAAAATTATGATACACATAACTCTCAAGTGAAAAACAAATAAGGAAACTTAAAATCATATATTAGAATGTTTGTTATTGACATCCTTTTGACTATTTAATATAGGAGACTTCTTACTGGCTTTATTAAGATACATGGGCCTGGCCACTGTCACCATTGTGATGGTTCCTTTCTCATTTCAACTCTGATGCGTTCACTTAACTCTTCCTTTAAATTCTTACTCATCTGCTATGCAGAGAATTTCAGCTCTTACTTGTCCCTACTTTCAAACTTAGTTCCAGGCCTAACTTTTCCTATGGAATGGCCATCATGTTTAGTTCAATGAATATCAGTTTGCTGAGTTCATAATTCTTGAAAGAATGTTGTACTCTGAAATATTTTTTTTTCTATCTTAAATTGCCGTAACATTTTGGACTGAGTTCATGTGGCAAATTCCATAGGAATAGACTTGGTGAGCTTTCCGTAGAGTATTGATGAACTTGAGTCACAAGCTGCTGTAATGGAGGTGTCTTCACTGTCTGGTATAGTATGATCTTGTACAAAGTTAATATTTTACTCCTCCTAAAGTTGTCCGAGGGCAACTCAAAAGGGCATTGTACTTGAGGGACACAGTTTAAAAAAAGGACTAAAAATGCCAATTTTAACTAGTGATAAATATTTTAAAGAATAAAAATATAATGTTGCATTAGAACATCAGTGGAAGAACTTCTGTTATTTATTTAATATCATTGTCCCAAAGTGTGCAAATTTCTGTCACTGGCTTTTACATGAGTAAACACCTACATCTTTAAAAGTCACTCATCAAGTGTTGATATCTATATTTTAACTCATCAATTAAGGAACATACAATTATTGGACCATACCTTCCTGGATTTAGTGTATCAGGAAGTAATGTTTAACAGTTTACCAGTTATACTTACATGAATTACTTGCTTCCAGCCACAATCTTTAACAAAACTTTTTTTCTGCATGTGAAAATCCTGTAACCTAAACCTAAAGAAGTGTAACGACATAACCTTTTAAGGAACAGTGTGTATAAGTTCCTTATATTCTCTTATACTCTTATATAAGAGATGGAGAATTGAAAATATTTCCAGTTTAAGGAATGGACCTAAAAAGGCAGACAGAAATGCAGATTGTTGAGTTTCAAATGCATGTTATACATTTAATTTCTTTTTAGAATCAATTTAAAAATATAGCAGAAACTTTTTATAAAGATCTGTATACACAGAGACACATTGTTAACATTTCATTTCAGAGATGTTACTCTAGTAACAGAACTATTCACCTAAATAGTTTTAAGTATTATGTAATTAACTGAGAAAAATTATAAACTACATAATCATAATAAAAGCCATATATTCTGGAGACTAGCAATAACTGTATTAAAACATACATGACAGGGGTGTCTCTCTCTCGCGCTCTCTGCCCCTCCCCCACTCACACTCTCTCTGTCTCTGTCAAAATAAATATATAAATAAAACAAAAAATCATACCTGATAATGCTGATTTACTTTTAAAAATACTTTGTAAATGCTGTTTAAATCAAATGTAGTTAGCTCTCTGTGTCATTTAATATTCCAACTAATCTCTGCTTCTCTCTCTTTTTTTGTATCAAGATGGATTAAAAGTAAACCAAGATATGCTCTTCTTTCATTCCAAATGTTAAGATGGTACCAAACCTAAATAAACAATAAATAGATTAAATTAATGTATTATACTTTGAACTTCTAAATTTTAATTTTTGGAGTTAGATTTGTCCATTTATATCACTGCTATCATATCCTAAATGACTGAAACTGACTTTATTCCCTGAACTGAAAACTCAGTTTTCTCATTCTTTCTATAGTGATATGCAAATTTGGCTGTAGAAAATATATTCTTTCTATAATAATGCTACCTGTGTTGAGTGTTCTAGGTGACAGACATAAAGTTACTTAATTGCTACAAAATGATGGTAATACTAGTTCCAATAATAGTACTTAACAGTGAAAATAGTAGTAGTAATGTAATATAATAAGCATTTATTTGTATTACACTCTCAGTTTTAAATACATTGACATATTCCTTATGACATTTAATATTGAAATCATTATTATTATCTCCATTTTACAGATGATTGTTTAGAGACTCAAAGAGTTTGCTTTTCCACCAAGATTACTTGGTAGAATTCCAAAGTTTCCAACCTTGAGACTTGCATTCCCCTTGTTATCACTCTATGTTATAGAGTGTTATGTTATAGAGTGATAGGCAAGTTTAACAGTCTTGATTTTATCTCATAAAGAAGCTGAAATTTTGAGAAGTAAGTGATGCATTCATTAAATATTCATTTATTCTGTACAAATACTGTGTGGGCAACTTGCTGGTTGCAAAGGAACCAAGAATATATGAGCTGAAGTTTCATAACAGACATTCTAAATATTTTCACATAACAGATACCTATTTTTAAAGGAAAGTAGTCCTTTCCTAAAAAACAAACAAAACACAAAAAATTTCTAAAATGTTTCTTGATATTTTATAGGACTAAGAAAATCATGAATATTTAAAACTTGCTTATGCTTTGTTTGAATTAAGATCACCATATATTTGTTAGATATCATAAATGTACTAAATGTTGCCCTAGTGAGCAGAGTTAAAATGACTTCCTAAGTGTCTATGTCAAATGTGTGTATAAGTACTAAGAAGAATGAATACTCCAAAGTCCTCCTACTTAATTTGTGGTCCATGGACAACAGCATTAACAGTAAATGAGGGCTACATAAAAATGCAGATTCTCAGAACCTACTCCAGACTTAGTGAATCAGAATTTGTATTGTAGCAAGACCCCAATGTCATTCTTATGTTCATTATACACTAGTCCATATAGGTAAGGAAGGGATAAATCAAGGATTTGTTGGAAATAGCAGGGTATAAAACCACATTGGAAATTTTAAAAGACTGTTTTGAAGGCTGGATATGGAAGTAAAATGCTATATGATATATGGCAAAGTGCAATCGAATGAGATATAGCAACCTCATCTCTAACACAAGATGATTAGACTAGATGTTCCTAGCTTATTTACATTTTCCTATCAGTATTTATTTTTCTAAATTAATTGGTACATAATAATTGACTAACAACATCTTCAGAGAGGCATATAGTACTCCCCTTTTTCTGTGGGGAATACCTTTCAAGACCCCTGTTGGATGCCTGAAACCAAAGAAAGTACCAACCCTATATATATGATCTTTCCTATATACACATACCTATGATAAAGCTTAATTTATAAATTAGGCACAATAAGAGTTTAAAACTAACAGCTAATAATAAAATAGAACAATTGTAACAATATACTGTAATAAAAGTTATATAAATGTGGTCTCTCAAAATGTCTTATTGCATTGTACTTTTCTTTTTGTGATGACATGAGATGATAAAGAGCCTACTCAATGAAATGGAGTGAGGTGAATGATATTAACACAGGTGTTGTGACATAACATTAGGCTACTATTGACTTTCTGAGGATTTGACAGAAGGAAGATCATCTGCTTCTAGATGATGGTTGACCAAAGGTAACTGAAATTGTGGAAAGCAAAATGCAAATAAGAAAATGGGAGAACTCCTGTAATATTTGTGTGCATTTAAGTAATTTATAAAATAATGAGCCCTTCTGAAATTAGAACTGTGGACAATTTACTTCCCCTTGGGTCAGAGCCCCTGTTAAAGGTTTGCAGATATTGGCCCTGAATTTTAGATTTAGGGTTCCATTGGTAACACATTTCTTTTAGCAATCTCAGGAGTCTCATGCTTTATTTGCATTCTTTATTTCCATGGGCCAATGGTTAATAACCAATACCAAAGCTCTGTCCAAATATGGTCCTCAAATTCTGTCATTACCTAGGAAAGTTTGAAGCATGACCTTCGGCACTTTGCTTATTCTCATGTCCTTCAGCTTCTCCCTCTTTATACAGTGAGCCTGGACAATGAGACAGGGAAATATACCTCTAAGCTCTGGCCCTAGAGGGGAGTCTTCATATTCATATTATTTACTTTCTCAGGCAGGCAGTGCCTGCAGGACATGTTTGAGGAATCCAATAGGAAGTAGCTGGGAAACGCCAGGTGAGGGTTCTTTTTCCTACTTTACTGGCTCTTCCCTTTCCTAATCTTATTTCCTGCTGTACTTTTTATTACTATGACTTGGCTGACACTAACTTCCATCTAGGGCAGATAATTCATCATTGGCAAACCTCAATATTATCTGATATTCAGTCTAACTGAATAGCCCGCTCTCTGAACAAGACTATGCTGTCTTTCCCTTTTGGTTTCACATGGAATAGCTGGACTAAAGCTTGTCATTTTCTAGTAAGTCTTTACTGAAGGCTTTTAAATTCACCAAACTCTATAGAACTCGACAATCTTTTAATTAAGCCTCTAAACTCTTCCCTTCATAGGTGCATTTTCTTAAAAAAATTTATACAACAGGTGGCATTTTGACATCTTGACATTCTGTTTTACATGCCAGGCTAATGTTGCAATGAAGGACTAGAAGGACTCTTTACTGCTCAGCACTGAACCCTCTAACTAGTGTTAACTCTTCCTGTAAGAGAAGTTTGAGAGGATATTGCATCTACAAACAAGAAAAGGCTGCCATATATTTATACTGATATATTTCTCATATAACAAGATAGTGCTCCTAAAAATTAAGTAAAAAAAAAAAAAGGAAATTGCTGAAGAGTCACATTCAGTAGAAGGACTAAAAAAATCTATTAGTTATCAGGAAGAGAACTTGATAAATTTGAGAAAATATACCAGCATACAGAGGAGAGACAAAGATATAGAAAATGAGAATAGGCAAGAGACACGAAGATAGAGACCCCAGTATTAGGATCCAATACTAGGCTAGTAAGAATTTCAGAAGGAGAGAAAAAAGCCATTGAGGAGACTGATTATAAGAGAAATTTTTCAATTTTTAGAAGAACCAATCGAATGGAAAAGAGCAAATTAAATAGCAATGATTCAAAAGTACATGGGAAAAAACCTCACCCACATACATATCATACTCCTCCCCCTGATACACATACCTTAGCTACATAACAGTGACATTCAGACTTCCAAGAAATCAGCAAAAGTTTAAATGCTTTCAGAAAAAAAAATGAACTTTATTTCTAAATAGAGGAATGACTTTATTTAGAAGTCTGTTTAGACCTCATTTCAGCAATATTGAATAGTAGGAGATAATAAAGCTAAGACTCCAAAATTTTAGAAAAATTATTTGAAGATGTACTCTACCAAAAAATGTTGAGAAAAATAAATGATTGGGCTTAAGGAATTAGTGGAAGTTATTCAGGAATACGATGCATAAAATTCCAGTATAACAGCAAATTCAGAAAACATATAATGAATTGGCCTAACTCACATATGAAGTTAGAAGTTTTTGAGTAAGTTAGGACACTTAAACCAATTTTCGGGATATATCTTAGACATTCTTGATAAATTGTAGGCGTGTGTCTTCTACTAATAAGAAAAATGAAAATTAATTGGCATTCTGGGAAAGACAAAGCTCTAGAAAACGTTCCCAAAGTGCAGCAAATAAGTATGTGGCATGCTTTGAGAAAAATAAAGCAATTATGTATTGATTAGATGATTCAGGAGAGACAATACATAGTATAATTCATGTAACATATCTTTAGAGTTTTAACAGATAAAGGTTCTAATCATTTCTCCATGATATGGTGTTCTATTTTCCTCTAAAAGTGTGCTATTTTATAGGATACTTTAATTATCATATAAAATTTATCTTAGTTTCTCTAAACTTTTTGTACTTTATTAAAAATAGTTTATTTTTTTACACAATTGAGATGCCTTCTAATTTTTAATGATATGCTTTATCTTATTTTTGCCAAAAAACAAAACTGTGTTCATTTACAAAACATATGCCTTCAAGAAATTACACACGAGTGACCCCCAACCACTTAATATTTTTTCAATTTTCAAATTTAGAAGAAGGCTTTAGGAAAGGATTTTTATTACCAAGAAAAATATTTATCTAAGGTTTAGTAATTTATCTAATTTCATATGTCAGTTGATTTCTATTTAGCCAAAATTAATTAAATTACATATATAATACATATAGGAGGAAATAGAAAATGTGAAACCTATCTATCATCTCTCTGAAATTTAATATACAAAGAACTGAATAAAATTTTTCACAATACCTACAAACTCATTTGGGGCAAAACCCAGTAAAGTAAAACATAAACTATCTTGAAATATTACTAAAAGAGGTAATTATGATTTAAGTTTTAATTAAATTAATTTTTTCTTTGTACTACAGCATTATCAGAAGGAAAGCTGAATTCTCCAAGCTAAAGTTAGGGCAGGTAAAGACAGGGAGATACCATTAGCTGGAGGAAAAACACTCCAAAATTCTCAAATTTCTATCAAGAATCTTCTCTTAATCATTCTCTTTCTTGACCAAAGAGCAGTCAAGGTTGCTGTGGAAAAACAAAACAAAACAAAAAAACAACAAGAGTTGTTTGGTAAAAATAGTTGTAAGGTAAAAGCAGGTGGCAGGTGATGGATCCCTCCCCAGAGCTATTTTTACAATTCCTTCAAGCCAGAGACTCAGGGAGTTGGGCCTTTCTGCAAACTTGGGTCTGACAGGGCACAGAAATTTAGATTCAAAACTATAACAATCACTTTGAACACAGATACCAGGTCATGAAATTAGGGGAAGACCAAAACCTGCTAAGGTATTTATGGATTTCAGTATCGCCAAAGAAACTCCAAGGCTGACTGATGGTAGTCTCAAAAGTTCAATCCTTAAGGCAAATTCTATGTTACCAAACACCACCTAAGAGGAAAAGGGCTGTTAGGGCTCTTGAGTCTCATCTTAGATGTGGCCGTAGCAGAGATCAGGGTCCGTGGAGGTTAATGGGGAGGAGGGTTCTGAAAGCAGAAATCTAAGAAGGTTCTTTTGTTTGCCTATAGTATCCATTCCGCTTCACTTCCTACTTCTTAATGAATATTGTTGAACATTCTCAATATTGTGAGGTATCCACCCCTGTTCTTTCAAGCCCAGTGCTACAAACTTTTTTGTTCTCAACTCCAGGAGCTAGAAGTTGCTTATATAATTCTATTTTGGTAATCCCAGTTTTCTTCCCAGAAATTCATTTTTAGTAATGGACAAATGATTTGATTCTGGCTGATGAGATGAGATGCGAAGTTCAATGGTGTGCTTTTGGAAGGACTTAAAGGTTCTTAGGAAAGAGAAAAACTCTCTTGACTGTCTCTGAATGTTTTCATGTGTGTCAAGATGAGATGCTAAGAATATAGCATATAAAATCATCTAGCTACTAAACTGAGAATAAACCAAAACAGGGAGAAAGCAGAGCCAATTCACAGGTTTACAGAGAAGTGGATGTTATCCTCACTTAGAATCCATTACCTCTCTGGATTTAATGCTCTGTGAAATATTCCTTCATTTGTTAATGAGGCAAGTGGGATTTTCTGTTGCCTGTAGCTTTAAAAAATATCTTGACCATTCTGAAAACACAAACAGTATTATATAGACACAGCTCAAATTTCATTGTTCTCTGGCAAGGGTTCTAAGTAACTTATTGTGGATATTCTCTTGCCCAAACTGCTAAACGAAAAAATCTGGTTCATAAAGATTGTAGATCTAAATAAGCAGAACATCTTCAAACTTATAATATGGAAGACTTTTTGAGATAAATTTTAGTAGCCATATAATGTATACATCAAGGAAAGGGTGAAGAGAAAGAGAGAAGGAGGGAGAATCAAACAGAAGAAAAAAGAAGCACATTGAAGAGAAAAGAAGACAATCATGTTTACAGCACAGCATTTCTTAAAAATCTGAATCACTTTACCCAAATGAGCAAGGTGGAACACATTATATTTAAACCTTGTAAACACTTTATCACTTTATATAATATGCATTACCAGATGCCAAATATCTTGTGAATTTTAAGTGGTAACATTTGCAAGAATGAAAGGTTAATCGGTTATTCTGCACTGAAATACTAGATTAAATGAAATTTAAAAAGTCAAGATCATTAAGGGAGATTCCAAAATAGAGAGGTCGAGTGACATACCACCAGGATAACTTAAGGATTCAGAGAGACTGATATGAATGGAAAAAGGGTATATGAGCTTTTTTCCCCCCTTAAAAAACCTCTTTTGATCCTAAAAGGTACTTCTGGCCATATTTCATTGTCAAACTGATGGTTGAGTTATATCATGGTAACAGGATGGCTTTTTCATTAAACATAATCCTTTCATGAAGTTTAAACAAAATCTAAATTTAATTATAAAATACAAAAATGTACAAACTTTTAAAAGGAAAGAAATACTACATAAGTTCACAATTAAAATAATTAAAGCAGCATTGGGCTGTGTGAAGCTGATGAACTATATCTACTGCAAATGCTATCTGATCATTCAGGAAGAAGGAAAATCCTGGGATGATCATGACAGCACATGGAATTTTGATATGTCAGTTTGCTGGGTAGTTATATACTGTGTTGCAGCAGCAAGACAACAAACAGAGTTCGTGGTATTCTGTTGTTATACTGAAAATCTTGACTTCATAAAATGGTAAGTATTTAAAATTTGGGAGCAAATCTGTTTGTAATCGTGTGTGTGTGTGTGTGTGTGTGTGTGTGTGTGTGTGTGTGTGTTTACAGAATTTTTAATAGAAAAACATGAGCAACACTGTCTTCCAAAGTTCTTAGTGTTTATGATCTGGAAGAATTTATTCCAAGTTGGAATGAAGTCCAATATGCTTGAAAGTAAAACTCTAACTAGGCTTTATTTATTTGAAATCTACTGCTTGATTCAATAAATGTATTATTAATTAGATCCAAAATGATTGGTGCCTTTTTATTATCAAGCTGTAACTATTCTTTTTCAAAATTGTAAGTAAATGCCAACTTTAGTTTTTTCATACTAGTTTAATTTTCCATTTTTCTATGTGGTGTCTAAGTAATATAATGCTAATGGTACCATAGCCTCTGCCTGCTATCTGTCAATCGCTTCGAAGACCACAGCCTGCTTCGAGGGTACCTAAGAATTTATCTTATTGGAGGGCCATTAACAGAAAACAAATTCAAATCCCATTAATGGTCTTGCTCAATTAGTGGCAGATGTTTTAGAATTCATGGCATGCTGCCCTCAGTTAAATGGAAGCTACTATATTTCAAGTTCAACTGGAGTTTACCAGGAACTAGAAAATTGTGCAATATCTTCATTATGGGCCAAGAAGGAATTCTTCAGTCATAATATTATTATAAGACTTTTCTTAAACACCTTCAATCTTATCTTGTATTGTATATAGGCTATATATTATATTAGAATACATGACAAATTATTTTTTTCTAAGTCAAAATAATTGCTAATATCAGAAATGCTAAAGTGTTTTAAGAATCTTAGCATAAAAACAAAATCAAGTGCAATTACTATTATAAAGGATTGATTCATTACTCATGTATCTCAGACTAGTGTTAAAAATGGGGTGCCATCATTATTTGCTTCTTTAATATCAATTTTAATAATATTGAGCAGTTATTAGGTTCTTACTATTTTCTAGGTCCTGAACTAAATATATTACACTTTACTTATCATCATAATAACAGCAACTTCCCTGTTAATCTTTTTTCGATTACAAAGGTGATATATGGAAAGAAATTTATAAAGGCTAAGAAAATTATTCAAAACACTCAATGAATGGCAGAAGCTATTTCAAACCCAGATCTAATTTCCAAACTCATGTTCTTATTGATTCGCATTTCTGTCTCTACTTCGCATCTAGATATTTCAGCAACAACTTTCAAAAATAATGTCTACTCTAAATCTATAAACTGCTATCAGATTATCACAAAGATGTATTTATCATCAACTTCTCTGAAACTTTTACCAGCTTCCTGCTAGCTACTAGTTTACATAAAATGATTATACACCCACATTCCTTTGTATTGCCCCCAAACTTCTGTCTTACCATGACCATACCCCTGATTTCTTCCTCCACCAGCCTCAATGACTTTATATTCCCTGAGAGTGTTCATGCTTTCCCCCCTACTCTGTCTCCCTCTCCAGCATTCTCGTCTTTGAAATTGTGTCCTTTTAATGGCTTTGTACAAATATGACACCATTCCCATGAAATCCTTTTTTTCTTTTTTTTAAGTTTATTTAATTTTGAGAGAGAGGGAGAGGGAGATTGTGGGCATGTGTGTGCATGAACAAGGAAGGGGCACAGAGAGAGGGAAGGAGAGAAGCCCAAGCAGGCTCTGCACTATCTGTTCAGAGCCCAAGTTGGGACTTGATCTCACAACTGTAAGATGATGACCTGAGCTGAGATCAAGAATTGAATGCTTAAGTGACTGAGCCACCCAGGGGCCCCTCCGTAAAATCTTTTCTAATAGCCACTCTATCTTTCAACCTCCTCCAATCCTTTAGTATCTTACATGTCCCAATTTTCTTGACTTTCTATCCACTGCCCTTTTGAAACCACTATTACTATATATCTGTTAAGTAATGTCTCATCAATAAGTCGAATGCAGATGCTTTGGAACAGTGCTCCATGTTTCTATGCTGATTTTTTTTTGTAGAACTTTTTTTTGAGGTCTATAGTGTAAAGTTAGAATTAAACAAAATTAAAAAATAATGTGATAACCCACTCTGTAATAATAGTTTTTATATTTTAACAGGTCAATTTAATTTTAGTTTAGTTGCTTTTACAAATCAGAGTTAGCCACTACCAATAACTGTGTGTGCACCAGGATTCAGTGCTTTAAAACAATTTTTGCTTTGGGGTGGAGAGAAAAAGTTTTAAACTAAAAACTGACCTCCAGTTTACATTTGCTAAAGTGGCCTTGTGATTTGTTTCCAAATTGGGACAGTTTGGGGAGATAACAAGGTAACTGTAATTTAGGACAGTCTTGGGAAATCCTGGTTTCATTAACTAGCTAGATGATCTTAGGAAAACCATTTAATATATTTAGATTCAGTTTCCTCATCTGTGGATGACAAGTTTGAACTAAACATTTGAGATTTCGTCCATTTCTAAACTTTGTGAAAACTGTAAAATATGTACTATGCTATAGAATGTATTGCAGCATTGCAAATCTGTTATACTGTTAATGCTTTACCATGTGTTTTGCATTTTGGATCTGAAATTCAGCGAAATGTGAATGCAGGAAACGGTAGGGCGAAGAACCCTTCCGGTAAAAAGGTAAAATTTAGAAAACTATTAGTTGGAGTTAAGGATGAGATACTTTTCAGATTAACTCAAAAAGAGTTCAGTAGCAATAAAAAAGGAATAGTTAGTAACAACAAATAGCCTGTTATAGGTGAATACAGATATTAAACATAATCTTCAGGTTTCAAATAGGAGTTGTGTGGGAGAGGATTTTGAAATGTCTAGAACTCTGGTAGATAAGACATAGGAACTTCTCCAGAAATATGTATGTGGCAGTGGACATGAAAAAAGGAAACACGTCTGTTTGCATTAAATATTTTAGATCTTTGGGACGCTTGGGTGGCTCAGTTGGTTAAGCGTTAGACTCTTGATTTTGGCTCAGGTCATGATCTCACCCTTAAGTGGGTGAGATCAAACCATGCCGCTGCAGTGACTGCATGGAGCCTGCTTGGGACTCTTTCTCCCCCCGCCCCCCGCCCCGTTTTGTGTGTGTGTGCATGTATGTGCACTCTCAAAATAAATAAACAAAAGTAAAAAATAAATATTTTAGATATTTCTGGATAATCAACTCCAAGTATTCTAGGAAAATATATTTTTTAAATATGTTTGATCCAATTTAAATATTAGCATTGATTTAATTTTGATTTTTTGTTTTCATGTAGAAACTATGTCTTTTGTGTCGAAAATGACTTTAGAGGTGTGTGGTCTGTTTTTATATTGTAAACTCTAATGTCTAGAAGTTGCCTGCTTTTCTAAAGTCACCTAGAGATTATCTCAGCATCTTTATGTAGCATTTTTATATAGTCATCCTGTTACCTCATCCCAAATGCCAGGAAATAGCCTGACCAGATGCAGATAAAAATATTACATTCTGTTTTAATGCCACTATTTGAATTTCAAAAAAGAGGAAATGATCCTTAATTGTAGATTCAGTTGTTATTTGCAGGTGCAAAAGGGAACTTTGGCTGCTTCATTTAATAACTTGTTCCAAGAGTTCAAAGGTGAATTAAGAGGATAGTACAATTTAATAAATGCCCAATTTAACTAGGTGTTGCCTGGAGAAGTTTATGAGCCCTTCAGGGAAGGAGCAGTATATTCTATTAGCAAAAGGAACTTCTATTAACTAATCACACAACATCAGAATGGTGTAAACCCATTTTTCTTTTTAAAGATATCCCTGCTTAATTTTTTATCTATTGCCAAGAAACTGATTAAAGTTTGTTGTTATTCAAGGTTTGGGTTTGGAAAACTTAGGTGTGTCTGAAACCTGCCTAGTCCCCATTTCCACTTAAATAATTTAACTTCTGCATAGTGGGATATTTTATTACTGTGGGAAGAAATATAAAGAAACTTAGGGATTAAATGGAATATGTTTCTTGGTTTCCTACATTAACTGATTTTGAGGTTATTTCTTCCTTCAGCTGTTGTACCAGGAAAAAAAAAGCAATAAAAAAGTTATATGGTGCATTTCCATGATTGATTATCAGTTGGGTCAAATCCTTAAACAGTAGAAGTGTTTTCTTGTCAAATTCTTCAGTTTCAATAGATATTTTGCTGAACATTCCTATACATTTTAAAAGTCTGATATAAATTAGAAGATACTCTTTTAGATGGAGAACATGATTTTTCTCCTTAATTAAATAGAATTGTCTTATACTTACTGTGAAGTTATCCTGCTACATCTGCATAAAATAGTTTTAATTTCGTTGTAGGTTCTTCCTTTCTCATTTATTGCAAACTGATTGTACATGGACTTTATATTTTTATCCAAATGCATGCTTCAAATACACTGATCAGAATGAAATGTGGTATGTAGCTATGTTTTTACAGGAGTTTTCTACAACCTGAATTTAACTATTTGTTTATCATCTTTATAAAATATAGTGAGCTCAGTTTTAAAAAGACCAACTTATTTAAAGCAGAAAAGAAGGGTTAGACAAACCTTTTTTTAAATAGTTTGTGCGTTTTAAAAAAATTCTATAGTTCTTGGGAAGATTTAAAAATAAAATAGCTAGACAGTAAAGCTAACACCAGAATTGGAAGGCTGAAACCTATATATCTCTTGTACACTTGCCATGCTAGATTAAGATATACATATTTCCTATATGTAGGATACACACATTGCACACACACATACACAAATCAAGTCCTGTTAATTTGCATTTGGCCTCTGAGATCTTTATTGGGTATTCATACATATACCTCAATACACAGTATTTAATTTCCTTATAGTTACTTAGCTAATGGAAACATCATGGTTCCCATAAGCAAGAACACTCAAATACAAATCAATTGTAATAGGTTATGGGAGAGGTATCTACATAATTTAATTTTCCACCATAAAATTAGGCTGTGGTAATTATTTTATAATAATAAAATGATAATTTATTAATCATATATGCTTTACTAGACATTCTACCAGGCATTTTAACTACATTTTCCCATTTATTCCTCACAGCAAACATGAGATAACCACTACTATTATCTTTATTTTATAGATGAGAAAAGTAAGGTTTCCAGAATTTAGATAATTTATCCAAGATCAGAGAGCTATAAAACAACATAGTTGGAGCTATAATTTTGATATACTTGATCTAAACTTAAAAAAATTTATTGAAGTATAATTGACATACAATATTAGTTTTAGGTGTATATCATATTGATACAACAATTCTATACATCACTCAGTCTTCACCACTAGGTGTAGTCACCATCTATCATCATATGTTATTACAGCATCACTGACTATATTCCCTATGTTGTACTTTTCATCTCTGTGACTTATTTATTTTATAATTGGAAGTTAGTACCTCTTAATCCCCTTCATCTATTTTGCCTATTCTTCTGGCTATCTTCCCTCTGGCAACCACCAGTTTGTTCTCTGGATTTAAGAGTCTGTTTGGTTTTATTTGTTTTGTTTTTAGATTCCACATATTAGTGAAATCATAGAGTATTTGTGACAACATGGATGGACCTAGCATTATGCTAAGTGATCGAGATTTTTTTAAAACTGTCTTATCAAAAATATGAAAATTATTGGGATACTTGGGTGGCTCAGTTGGTTAAGCATCCAACTCTTGATTTTGGCTCAGGTCATGATCTCATGGTTTGTGAGTTCGAGCCCCGTATTCTGCCATCAGCACAGGATTTGTAAACATACTGTTTATATTAAATGTCTGGTGTTTGGCACTGCTGTTCAATATAAACATATGGATTTTACCTCAAATGCTTAAAATTGTTGACCTAATAATTTTTGCTTGGGATTCTCCCTCTCTCCCTCTCTCTCTGCCCCTCATGCATGTGCACACACATGCACATGTACTCTCTCTCAAAATAAATAAACATTGAAAAAGGAAAAATATGAAAATTATTTTAACCCTGTTGCATAATTTTTTTCCTGATTACAATGAGTTCTTAAAAAGTCTTACACAGAAACCATGTTCAATCACTAATCATATATTATGATTAGGTAATTAAAAATTGAGATGTTTTCACTGCATTTTTTTGTAATATAAACAAACTTTTTTCTAATATAATTGCCTTCATAATACCTCTTTCAACTTGTATAAAAAGAGAAATAAATATATATGTTTGCTTTTTAAAAAAATGTTAATATACAAATTCCACACTCAGGTAAATCCGTCCTAAAGAAGTTGTGAAAATAACATAGAACATGATTTTTCAGATTTAATTATTTTAATGATTTTTGTTTCTTATACACATTCAATACTCTGGCTAGTTATATAAGTTAAAATATTCTATTCAGTACAAGTGGGTTTGTAAACATATTGTTTATATTAAATGTCTTGTGTTTGTCACTGCTGTTCAATATAAAATCTGGATTTTACCTCAAATGCTTAAAATTGCTGACATAGCAATTTTTGATTGTATTATAAGTGAGGAAGCATATAAAAACAATGAGCTTGATAGGAAATAGAAGAAGGATTTAGGAGTAGGAGTTAGGAAAAATGAGTGCAAATTGAGAAAAGAGGTACATTGATGTGGGTCAGAGAGAAAAGGTCAAGAAGATGAAGAGAAAAGTCTTGGAAGGTATGTAGAGTATGACTGAAAACAGATGCTGGCAGCAGTCAAGGGAGAGGCAGAGAGGTGATCATGATTCTGAAGGTTATTTATCTTTTAAAGATAGAGAAACATAAATCAAATGTCCTCCTGTATCCAGAGAGAACCTGAAAGGATTTCTCCTGAAAGGAGAAAAATCATGAAGTCAAACCTAGTGTGTGTGGCCCACAGGGCCAGGCCACTGTTCTTCATAAAGATGGAGTTACTATCAATCTTACTGAAAAGGGTTGTTATAGAGGAATAAAAGAGTTAATGCATATAGCAAGAACTGGGAGAAAGCTGTCTATTATTAATTTCACTACAATAATTTCTATATCACTTCATTTGCCATTCCCCAGTTTTTGATGAATAGAAATATTTGGGAAATAGAGGGATAGAAAAATAGTAAAGGAGTAATGGAATCATTTTGATTTATTTGTGATATCAAAGGTCTAAATAGAAATTTTCATTTTTTTTTGTACTTTCAATATCATGTTTTAAGAAATATATGTGACAAAATTCCTTTTGTAGTATCACAGATAATGCTTCCAGGAGAAAATATTGCAGGATAGAATCATAGGAAGAATTTTAAAATTTGTACATCTTAAAACAAGATATTAACTAGGTAAATGAGCAAACCAAAAGTTGATTTATATTTATTTATAATAAGCTTATATGAAGAAATTCTGAACAAAGAGTAGCACTGGAGCTCAGACAAAAATCTTTTAATCATAAAATCAAGAGCATAGAAGAATTAGATTCATCTTTTACATGGAAGGCTTTTTAAAAAAATTATCTGAACTAGTGAAAATTTAGGTGAAGACATTAATAGTAGCTTATTTCAAAAGTCCTCTATGCTTATGATAATAAGTAAAAGGTTATACAGTGCTTGTATGCAGTAAATTATAGAAATGTTACCTGACATCATGACAATATTTTGGTTTTTCGTCATGAGAAAATTAATCTCTTGAATTTAGAAAAGATTAATAAAGCTATTTGACAAATATGATATTTTAAGATATCTTATTTCATTCTTATCATAAAATGGTTAACATTAGGCTACTGTCAAATACATGAAGATATAGAAATGTTATGTATATGCATTAACTCATTTAATGCATTTGGAACAAAATCTGCATTACTGAAATCTAATCATTTTAGATTCTGACAGCAAGGGGTGTTCTGAAAAACACAAATCAAGCAATATGAAGGCAATGTGTGACCTACCAAATTATCCATCGGAGGCTATGTTCTTGATTTTGTATAAGCAAAATATCTTGAATTAGACATGCAATGTAATCAACAGGTCTCTTAATGTGTCATGGTTTTCCATAAAGTCCTTCCCTTTGTTTGCACAGCTGCTTTATAGAGACCTGGATTTCACATTTCCCTTATATTATTGTCACTGCTATTTAAACCTAGTGACTATTTCCAGGAAGAAAGTTGCTCGTACAAATGTTTGATCTTATGAAAACTTGATCCATTGTTTCATTATCATTGATAGTTTTAATTTTTCTGTAGTCAAGATATTTGGATTGTCCAATATACTGTTAAACTGTGACTTCATTGAAAAAGAGAGATGTTTATGTAAATTTAGCCCAGAGAGTATAGTATAGCATATTCCAACATCTAGTCACATTCAATCATTTTGTTAGAAATATTATGTTATAGGGCAATTGATTTTGATTTATTGACTTTGAAGAGATACCTTAAACCTCAATCTCTAAAGCTATGTTGATTTTAAAATAAAATTTATAGGCCAATAATGCTATGAACTCAATACCAAATTACACAACTGACTTTTAAAGCATATACACTTCTAATAAAAAACACTGACATCAATAAACTTTGTATTAGCAACAAGAAGCCAATTAACAAGACACTGTGTTATTTGGTTCCTACCTAGATTTACAGTCTGATTATTCATGTTCATCTTAATGGTCTCACTTCTCTGGTTGATTGTTTCCTCTACTCAACAGTTACCTCCAGGATAAGTTTTATATTTTTTAAGACTACATGCAGAGCCCTTCTTCATCTGCTTCCATACTCATCTTTCCAAGATGCCCTCTTCCATAACCCATGTTATTGCCACAGTGAATTTCTCTGTCCCTGAATGTTTTAGGTTCTTTCATACTTTTGTGCCTTTTCTTAAGATGCTTTTCCCCTGATTTTCAATGGTGAAATGATTGTTCAAAAATCCAGTTCATTTGCCTCTTCTTCTTTGAAACTTTACTGGACTTCTCATCTGACAGAGAAATTCACACATTTCAAAACACCATGACTATGAAAGTGTAAAACATTCTCTATTTGACAATACAAACACCCACATATGCACACAGGCTTGTGTTACTTGAAGGTAACATGGAAAGAACCTCAAAACTTTTAAATTGTGCCTTTATGTTGAACAACTTGATTATTATTATAATTAATCAATTTGATATTGTAAGACATCACTGTCTTTGGCATCTGTGGATTTGTTGTACATACTAACTTTATTGGAAATCCTGTGTATATTCTCACATAGGTCACAAGTAAAAACTGTTAAAAATATAAATCTTGAATGAAATGATCATATTGGGTGAGTCAGAGCCTATTTCCCAGGTATGATTAACTTTTTAAGGCAAACTACGTAAGGGAAATATTGGCAGTATTTGTGATTAAAGGTAGACATAATATATAAAGAATCCTTACATTTGATAACAAAAAGATGAACACACTTATTGAATCATGGGTAAATAAAGGGACACGGACATAACAAATAGAGAAATATAGGCAGCCAAATTTAGTTGATATTTAAAATATGGATATTAAAATAAATGGTCATGGGGTAGAGACCAGCAAAGAGAAAAATATCTGAAATATTCTAGATCCAGAATTTGTAAAGTAGGCAAATGTCACTTATCTATTACTGATGGGAATGTATTTTTGTTTTTACTTTTTAGAAATTCACTGGAGGAAAATTAAGCAAAATATTCTAAAGTCTTAACATCAAAAATTTATCCTGAAAAAGTAATCTAAAAGAAGCAGAGATGTACAAAAATATTGGTTGGGATCATGATCTTCAAAGCCTTGCTTTTAAATAGTAGAAATACAATGATGTACTTATGGACATCAGTCAAAATTATATTTGGGAAGAACATTCAAATACATGAAAATACCTATGTTATTTCACTAACCAAATAAAAAAAGAAAATAAGTACCTCATATTTGTATAAAAATGAAGATACATAGAAGCATTGGAATGATATACACACAATAACTCTAGATGGTGGGATTATGGATGATTTTTATTTTCTTGATCATATTCTTTTCTAAGTTTTCTATAATAAATATGCATTACATTTATCATCAGAATATTTAAATAATTAGTTTTCCTGAAATTGAAACCAAAAAAAAAAAAATCACAAGCGTAAAAGTTAATGGATTTTTACAAAGCATATTATCTAAAACGTGTCTAGACTGGGCTGACTCAACTCTTTGCATACCAAGCCCATGGTTCTTGAAGTTATCTAGGACATGACAACAGAGAGGATAGACAGTGTTGAATACAGCTGCATGGAAATGGATAGATTTCTGTAGAACTCATGGTAGGGTGGCTTAAAGTCCACTCCACTGATAGCTGTATGTATTTGGGTGACAACTTTAAAAAAATGTATTTATTTAAATTCAAGTCAGTTAACATACAGTGTTGTATTGGTTTCAGGAGTAGAACTCAATGATTCATCACTTATATATAACGCTCAGGGCTCATCCTAAAAAGTGCCTTGATTGCAGGTAAAAATTGGCAGAATTTTCTCAAAGCTCTTATGTTGAATGGAGAATTGTAGAGCTCTTTTTGGAAAATTATATTTATTTTTCTGTGCATTAGAACATGGTCATTTCAGTATTACTTCTCCTCACAGGGAATGTAAATAGAATAGAGCCTACAAGATTGTGTAGCATGAAAGTAGCTCAAGTTTCTTTTCTAAGAATCATTGAAACAGTCGTATTTCTAGTTTTCATGAAACTTTTCTTGGAGAAAGGCACTTTTACAATCAGGAATATGTATAGATGACCGTGCATGTATATGTAGGTATAACAGAGTTCAGAGAACATAGACCTGGAGTATGAATCTGAGAGATTTCTCATGGGTTTATATTTGGAAAAAGATGAGAATGGAATGTCTGAGTTCAAAGTAGAAATGTCAGGTACTAGTGTCAAATACTCATGTCAGGCTAGAGATAAGCCTTGGATTACAGAGATTTCTTCTGAAGTCTTCTGTATATTGAGCCAGTGCGTCTCATGCAGTGGGCTCCCAAAAGAGGATTATCCTCTTTGAGTGATCAATCCTTACTCTGACTCTAGTGCTTAAGAATTGACTTCCAAGAAATTCTCTAAATTCAAATCTTTTGAATTGCAAAAATGATTTAGACCTAAGGGTATTTTAGATATTGAAAGTTGGGCAGACAGGAGACACCAAACAATTAAACAGACTAAAACAAATAATGCTAGGTTACTTAGACTAAAATTTAAAAAATAAACAGATATTGCACGCTCTATTAACTCAGTTTGAAATTGCTGCAATATTAATCTGTAGGTACAACAAGAATACTGAATATATATAAATGCCAAACCAATCTTTACCAGTTTTAAGGCATCTATGCAATTATATTTTTATCATATGGGTTTTCTGGTGGCCTCTTTAATTTTTTTTGAACCTGGTACATACACACATTTCTATTTTGATGGTTTATTGAGAACACAAAGCATTTACCTCATTGTATTGTCATTGTTCAGAGGTCTCACATTTGAGATATTAAATGAGGTTGGTTTGTCATACTCTTTTTGTTTTATGTGTGTGTGTGTGTGTATGTATATATGTATGTATGTATATGTATATATATCAATTTGTAATAATTTTGCTGCTAAATTCTCAACTGAAGATGGGATTATGAGATGAGAAGTAGTGGTATTCCAGGGTGCCTGGGTGGCTCAGTTGGCTAAGTGTCTGACTTCAGCTCAGGTCATGATCTCGCGGTTTTGAGTTCGAGCCCCATGTTGGGCTCTGTGCTGACAGCTTGGAGCCTGGAGCCCGCTTCAGATTCTGTGTCTCCCCCTCTCTCTGCCCCTCCCATGCTCATGCTCTGTCTCTCTCTGTCTCTCAATAATAAATAAAAACGTTAAAAATTTAAAAAAATAGTAGTGGTATTCCATGATATGGGGCTATTGTAAATTGTTGACTAATTCACCTGCTAAAGGACATAGATTATTTTCAGTTTTGGAATTTTAAACTAACACTGCAATGAACGTATTTCTACAGGTCTTTGTATGGATGTGGAGTTTCTTTTCTCTTGGATAAATACTAGGAGTGGAATGGCTGGATGGTATGATACATGTAATATTTACCTTTCTAAGAAATGGTCTAACTATTTTCTAAACTTCTTGGGCTGTTTTATGTCTGTCTGTCTGTAGGTATATATTTACTTATTTATTTATTAAATGTTTATTTATTTTGAGAGAGAGGACATAAGCTGGGGAGGGGCAGAGAGAGAGGGAGACAGAGAATCTGAAGCAGGCTCCAGATTCTGAGCTGTCAGCACAGAGCCTGATATGGGGCTTGAATGCAGGAACAGTGAGATCATGACCTGAGCTGAAGTTGGACACCCAACCAACTGACCCACCCAGGTATCTCTCGGGCTATTTTAAATTTCCACCAGCCGTGTATCAGAGTTCCATTTCTTCCATATTCTTGTCAACACTTAGCAGGTGAACGTTAAAAACAATTAGCACCTCTAATAGGTATTTATTGTATCTCACGTGGTTTTAATTTGTTTTTCCTAATGACTAATGTTGTTGAGTATCTTTTCATGTGTTTATTTCTCATTCATATATCATCTTTGGAGAGCTGTCCAAATATCTTGCCCATTTTTTTTATTGTGTTTTGAGACTTCTCTGAATATTCTTGATAACATGTCCTTTGTCAGATATTTTTACACGTTTCCCTGCATTTTTAGCTTACCTATTCATTTTTCCAAAGGTATCTTATGAATAGCAGAAGTTTTTTAATTTTTGGTGGAGTTCAATTTATTCATTTGTTCTTTTATTCGTTGTTCTTTTGGTGTCACATCTAAAAATTTATACCCAATTCAAAGTCACAAAGATTTTCTTCTATATTTTCTTCCAGGATGTTTGTAGATTTAGGTTTTATGTTCAATCTGTAATCCCATTATGAATTGATTTTTATATATAATTTGAGGCATGGTCAAATTTCAGATATATTTTGCAGATATATACCCAATGATTTACAGCATCATTTGGAAGGATATTTCTCCACTGAATTGCTTTTGCACATTCTAAAAAATCAGCTATCCATATATGTGTGGGTGTACTTCTGAACTTCCTATTCTGTTTCAGTGATCTGTTGGTCTACCTTTATGCCCATAGAGACTATTTTGACTGTTGTTGCTTTTTTTAAAAAAAATTATTTATTTTTGAGGCAGGGGAGGGGCAGAGAGAGAGGGAGACACAGAATCTGAAGCAGGCTCCAGGCTCCGAACTGTCAGCACAGAGCCCAATGTGGGGCTCGAACCCATGAATCCTGAGATCATGACCTGAGCGGAAGCCAGATGCCCAACTGACTGAGCCATCCAGGTGCCCCAACTGTTGTTGCTTTTTAATAAGTCTTGAAGTCAGGTAATGTTTGCCTTCCAATTTTTTTTCTTTTTCAAAGCTGTTTTGTCTATTCTAGCTCTTTTGCATTCCGAGTCTTCACCCAGATTTTCCTAATGTTAACATCTTATATCACCATTGCACATTTATCAAAACAAAGACATTAACATTGGTACAATATTATTAATTGAACTATAAATTTTTAATAGAATTTCACCCTTTTTTCCATTAATGTCTTTTTGCTGATCCAGGATCCAATCCAAGATACCACATTGCATTTAATCATTATGTTTAGATTTTTTTTCTAATCTGTGATAGTTTTTCAATCTTTCCTTTTTTTTTCACCATGACTTTGACACTTTTAAGGGGTATTGATGAAATATTAAAAAATATAGAATTTTTCTTAATTTGGGCTTGTTTGATATTTTCTCATGGTAAGATTGGGACTGTGGATTTGGGGAAATGTAATATCGTTTTTATATTGTTGGATTTGGCTTGGTAAAATTTAGGATTTATGCATTTATCTGAGAAACATAAGTCTATAGTTTTTTTCAAATCTAGTAATGCTTTTGTTTGGTTTTGGTATTAGGGTAGGACTTGATTCATAGGATGAGTTATGAAGAAATTTTTCCATTTGAATTTTCTAGAAAAGTATGTACAGAATTGGAATTATTTCTTCCTTAAATGCTTGTTTCAATGCACCAATGAAGCCATAAGAGTCTTAAGTTTTCTTTGTAGTAAGGTTTTAAACTGAAATTCAATGTATTTAATAGATATAGGGATCCGTAGTTTTAGAATTTATTTTTGAGTAAGCGTTGGCAGTTTGTGTCTTTCGAGAATATGTTTCTTTCATCTGACTTTTCTAATATATTGGCATAATATTCTTAGTATTACCTTTTTATTCTTTTCAATATTGAAAAGTTGGTAGTAGTATCACCTCTCATTCCTGGTGTTTGTAATTATTTCTCTCTCCTTTTTTTCTTCCTGACATGTCTGACTAAATGTCTTCAATTTTATTGAAATCAACTAGCTTTTGGTATCCTTGATTTTCTGGCTTCTATATTATTAATTTATAATCTTTTATTTTTGTTTCTACCCAATTTTGACTTAATGTTCTTTTTCTCTCTTTGCTTAATAAGGAAGCTAATGTCCTTGGTTTGAAAGCTTTCTTCTTTTCTAATATAGTTATTTAATGCTACAAGTATATCCCCCTCATAAGTTCTGGTTAAGCAGCATCCTACACATTTTTATACAGCCTATTTTATTTTCATTTATTGCAAAATAATTCTTAACTTCCTTTTTGAATTCTTTAGTCCATGGGTTATTTAGAAATATATTCTTTTATACTAAATGTCTGGTTATTTTTTCAGATATTTTGTTACTGATTATAGTTACTTTCATTGCCAAATTCAAGAACATATTATCTATGATTCAAGCCCATTTGAATTTATTGAAATTTGTTATATGGTCTATAATGTTTTGGTGCATATCCCATGTGCACTTGAGAAGAATGTTTTGGAGTGAAATGTTCTATGAATATCAATTAGGTCTAGTTAATTGATAGGGTTTTTTCAAAACTTGTAATACAAAATCTTACTGATTTTCTGTTTGTTTCTATCCATTAATGAAAAAGTTACTGAAATTTCCAAATATAATTTTTCTATTTATTAGAAATATGTTTTGAAAAAGGAAGTAGAATGAAGGAGCATGGAGCATCTGTGCATTGGAAAAGGAATTGAAAGATACAAAAGAAGCAGATGCAGTAAACTGTTGGCTTTCTTTGATTACTAGGCATTTGTATTTCTTCTCTACAAAATTTTCAAGTAATTGCTCATTTTTGCAATAGGATATTTGTATTTTTATTGCATTGTTAGAGCAAATTATACATAAAGTATTTATGGTCATCATATATCCTGTTAAGTATTGAAATTTAGAAAAATTCTTGATTCATATATACAGATTTAGTAAAGTGATTCATTGAACTTTCTGAATTTTAATATATTATTGATTCATTCAGGTTTTCTTTATTCTAAATTGAGTTTTTAATTATATAATATGCCTAGAGAGATACTTTAATTTTTGCCTTTTCAATAGTTAGGGTTTTTTTTGTTTTGTTTTGTTTTTTTTCTTTATTACATTGGCCAGATCTTCCTAAACAACATTAAAGTGTAATAGTGACTGCATGATGAATAGCTTGTCTATTATCAGCCTAAAATGGGACTGGTTCATCATTTGGTATCAACTGAATGATCTAATTGTGCTTTCAGATAGAAGTTTGCTTTCATTTAATAACTAGTTTTTTCTTAGTAGTTTACTGAGTTTTATGAGGAGGGGAGGTGGATTTTATAAAGTGACTTTTTTGAGCATCTATTAGGATTTATTTTGAATTATAAACATGAAGAATTATAACATTTACTAATAAATCATTACATTGTGTGAATAAGATCCAGTTGGTGATTGTTGATAATTACTTTATTATAATGTTAAATTAAATTTTTATTCTATTTAGGAATTTTGCATATGAAATAAGTGACACTTTATTATTTTTCTTTTTGAACTTTTTTGTCACGGTGTAATATCAGAATTATGTACAGCTTTTTCATAGAACAAATTTAGACTATTTCTATATTTATTATATTCTGAAAATGTTTATATAACATTATGTGAATCCCTTCATTGAAAATTTGAAAGAACTCAACTATAAAGAAAATTTGGGCACAGAGACTATTTGTGGGTTAATTTTTTTCTTAAGTGATATTCATTTTCTTCCATAGGTAGAGCAAAACACATTCTCTGAAGTGAGAGTGCCATTTGCTGCATTAGTCTGAAAGTGGAAAACATTCAGAAATGCTATTTTTCTCTGGTTTTTGTCTTAAATAGATTTTTGTTAGTTCCATTTGTTTTGAATTTCTTTATTCCTCTACATATGATAGCAGGATTTCCACATCACATTCTTCTTTTTTTTTTTTTTTTTTTAAGTTTTCATTACATCTGGGTGCCAGATCTTGGTTCATCCTTTAATGTTTCACCTTTCAGTGCAATTTTGTTTCAGATGTGTCTTTTCAAATTAGCATCAAGTTATGTATTTTTTAACTTTTTATTGAAGTTAAGAAACATACAAAAATACACATAGTGTAAGTGTTAGAGCTCAATTATCACAAAATGAGTTCACCCATACAATCAGCATCCAGGTCAAGAAACAGAATATTACCACCACCCTAGAAGTTTTGTTCCCACCTAATCTCTACCTCTCCAATGTATTCGCTTGGCTTTTATGATCATAGTTAGCATGATCTTATTTTGTACTTTCATATGTAAAATTTTAAAGTATTTTTTGGGCATATTATTCTTTTCATTCAACATTTTGTATGTGAGATTCATCCATGTAGTTGCATGGTGCTAGACTTTCTGCTAATTTTCATTGTTGGTTGGTATTTCATTGAATAAATATATCATAATATTTATATATTCTGCTATTGATTGATAGTTAATTCTAGTTTGGAGCTATTATGAATAATATTCCACTGAACATCCTAGAGCATGTATGTTGGTGCAAATATTCATTCATTACATGCCTGTTGGATTATACCTAGGTGTGAAATATAATGTGTGTGTGTGTGTATAATATACTAATTAATCTATATAGTTATAAATTCTTGGCTTTACCTGTTTTTATTTCATTTTATTTTACTTTAGTCATATTTTGATAATGTGTTATAGTATCTCTGTGCTTTAATTTTTTCTAATGTTTATTTTTAAGAGAGAGACAGATTGAGAGCAGGGGAGGGGAAGAGAGAGAGGGAAACGCAGAATCTAAAGCAGGCTCCAGGCTCTGAGCTGTCAGCACAGAGCCCAACATGGAGCTCGAACTCACAGACAGTGAGATCATGACTTGAGCCGAAGTCAGACGCTTACTGAGCCACGCAGGTGCCCCTCTCTGTGTTTCAAATATGCACTTCACTGGTTTCCAATGAGGCTGAGCTTTAGCACTAGGGTTTGGATATCCTCATTTGTGAAGTGCTTGTCCATGTGTATTGACATCATTCAAACTGTATTTTTTTCTTACAACATGCAGAAGTTATCATGTATGTAATATTTCTATGATAATATCCATATCCTTATTTTTCAGATATTATGTATTATAAATATGTTTCACATTCTTTGATTTACCTTCTAAATTTACTTTCTAAATATGGTGTATTTTGATAATTGGGAGTTCTTAGTTTTAATTTATCAATTTTTAATGGTCATTGCTTTTTGTGTTCTGTTTAAGAAATCTTTGCATTCCTCAAGGTTATGAAGTTATTCTGTATTAACAATTAGAAGCATGTTAAGATGCCACACAGTATGGTGGGATGTACCATTTTCTCTGTCTTTAAAAAATTGGGTGTCAAATCACACCACACAAAATCCAGCAACCACAAATAACATCAATGCTTATTATTCATGCAGATATAAGCAAAGTGAAGGAAATCCTCAATTGAGCAGGAGCTGTGTCTCAATAGCAAAAACTTGCTCTTGAATGTCCGGAAGAGCAGATGGAAGAGAGTGAGTGAGGTCATGGAGGAAAGATATATAGAAGTTAATTTAGTAATAAATTTGTCTACACGAGATATGCTTATTGTATAAAATGAAAGTGGCATTGGATAGGAAAAGGTAAATTAAGATGTGGAAGAGGTATAATCCACCAATATTAGTATGTAGATGGTTCTGGAGTGTGAAGCTATACAGGATAATTTCAAAGATTCTGAATTAGGTAACCAGTCTTTAGACACTGAGATAGAAGACATAGGAAAAGATTTCTCTAGAAGAAGAAATAACTTTATTGAGTTTTATGTGTTTTGTGTTTGAATTGTCTTTGGGAATTTGGGACAGAGAAGTCTGATCATTAGTTGAAAATATAATTTTGAAGCTAACGAGAAAACCAGTACTAGAGACAAAAGATTAGGAAGTCAGTGGTGTGTAAATAATATTGTTGGTACTTGGAGAATTCCACAAAGAATGACTCATAACTTGAAAGCAAGTGAATTATGATATCAACAAGATATATTTTAAAATAGATGTACATAAGATTAGAGTATATTAAAAAAGATGTACATAAGATTAGGTGAAAATCCCTTTCTAGGGGAAGGGGAAGATTAGGGAAAAACCTTCTAGCAGTAATAGAATTGATAGTTAATTAATTGGATGATTATGAAGAAGGAAGAATACATTTGTCCATCAGAAATTAGGTTGGTAAGTCATGGAAGCATAAGAAAGAATCATGAAACCAAAGTTGGACAGTTCCCATCTTCAAGGGCCTTAAGGCCAATGACTTTATTAGTTGATCCCAAAGTCTGTTGCAATCACTGTCAGTTTTTGTCATATCATGTGTCTTAGCCTTAAAACCTGAAGAACAAACGCTTGACCATGAAAATGCACTAAAATACTATTCTATTATGTGTCATCTTTTAAAAAGCAGCACATCTATCTTTTCTGAGCTTGCATCACTTTTGGCCAGCTATATATTTCTGTTTTTGTGTGTGTGTGTGTATGTGTGAAGTTTCTACAGTTGATTTTTAAATCATAAACATAACTAGTGTGATTGCATAGGAGTAAAATAAAAAGAGAAGAGACTTGGTTATTGAACACTAAGAACTATATTGAGGTGAGAGGAAAAGAAAATAATTTAGTGAAGGCCTGGAGAGAAATGAGAGAATGAATGGAGAGAACCAGAGTAAAAGGAAATAATAAATATGAACAAAAACATTCATTTTCAAAGGTAGTAGTCAACAGTTTAAAAAGAGACAATGGTGAAAAATAAGAACAAGACTAAAAGTATGCAATAGACTTTCAAGTGGAATTATGGACTTTTAGAAATAAGCTAAAAGATGATAATAATAGATAATTGAATCCAAATTGAAAACCAAATTTCAGAATTTCCATTTCACTTTTCTCTAAGATTCTCTTATTTTATGCAACAAACTTATCATAGTTTTTTTTTACTTAAGCCATCAAGAAAGGAGTACCAGAAATGGCTATTACCTTTTATTTGAGCATCTATTATATCCTGGACAATGTTATTCATTTTGTATCTTATTTAGTCTTTAGCTCAATAAATTAACTATCATATTTATTTTATGGATACGTGAATGGGGCTTAGAAAGTTTAATTCAAAAGTTGTACACAGAGTAAGTGGGTTTGATTTAACATAAAGTCCATGCTCTAGCCGCTACAGCAAATTGTTTGAGAAAATTTTAATAATCCTTTCAGGATCTTTTCTGAACTCTCTTCACTATTTTATTAACAGGCATTATTTCCGAGAGAGAGAGAGAGAGAGAGAGAAACCTCTAGGAAATGAAAGAGAAGACAGAGGAGTATCTCAAATGGTGATAATTTTTTCAACCTCATCTACACCTCAATTTTGAGACACTTTGTAATATTTGGGAATTAACAGAAAGGAAACAAGATAGAAGTTAGAAACTACCGAAGAATATTTATTTAAAAATATTCTTCGTCCATGGAATCCAGCTAAAAGACTGTTATTAAAATATCCCACATGCCAACTGCTTTCAAAAAGACCTCTGCCACTAGCACAAGATGGTACCATTGGCATATTATGATCAACAATTTGTGCCATTAGGACACTCTTACCAACGGGCCGCAACCAATTCATTGACCCATCAATACACAGGTGAAAAACTAAATCAACCCAATAATCAGCCTGTAGTCAGAGTGCCATCCCACAGTAATCACCTTGCAGCACCTCCAGTTAATTCTAAGAAGATGGTACAGAGTTGCTCAGTATTGCCCTCTGCCAAGTCTCAGGACACAATTTCACAGGGCTTCTGTAACAAGTCTCCAAAAGCACAATTATCCCAATGCAAACATCAGGCCACACCTTCACTAGACCAAAAAACTTCACTGCAGCCTAGTCCGAGAGCCCTGAGCTCACCTTTGATCCACCCTAAATCCCTGACAACATCTTCACTTGACCTTAATAAGGCATCTCCATCACTGGAGTCCAGTCAAACAAACCTGAGCTCACGATTACCCCTCCCCAAACCTCAGACCACATCTTCCCGAGATGTTTGCTGGACACCAGTTACACAGAAGTCTAATCAAAAAGTCTCAAGTTCATTATTATTTCCCCTCAAACATCAAGAAACACCTTTCCTAGGCATCCATTGGAAATCATCTTCTTTCAGACCTAATCAAAGAGTGCTTAGCACAGCATTACTACAGTCCAAGCCTCAGAAAACATCTTCATTGGATGGCCTTTGGAAATCTTTATTAGAGTGCAATCAAAGATCTTTGAGCTCACCATCACTCAACTCTGCATCTCAAATACATGACTTTCTTCAGTCATCATGTTCATTGGAATCCAATCAAAATAGTTCTGAGCTGTTACCTGACTCCGGAGCTCAGACAACAGCTGCATTGAGCTCTAATTCCAGTGTTCTGAGTTTACCATTGTCCCACTCAAAACCAAGGAAATCACCTTTAGCACATTCTGTCCACCAGACTAAGAGTTTGCCATTGTTCCCACCTAAATCTCAGACGGTGCTTATACTTAATCATGACTTCAAGACCCTGAGCTCACCACTTTGTCACTCCAAGTTTCAGAACACCTCTTCACCAAATGACAAACACAGAGCCACAGATTTATCTTCACCCCAGTCTAAACCAAATGTCTCAGGTCAATCGTTATCAAGCTCTAAACACTTTATCAGGAGCATAGCTACTTCAGCACTGGGCTCCAGATTCCAGAGTAAAGGCAGCTTTGATCTTTGTGGAAAGACAGCATCAAATAAAGAAATTTCATGGAGTTTAGATTATATTCATCCCTGCATTGTTAAAGGTGGAACTGTCCCTGATGATATTGTAAATAAAATTGTCAGTTCTCTCTCCAAGACCAGAATCCAGAGGGATCTCTGTAGGCAGATTCTCTTTCGAAGGATGAGGGGAAGGCCAAATCCTCATCCTGGTCCCCGCCTTTCGTCAAATTATGTGGTATGTTTAGCTTGTGCTTCCTGCATAAAGTCTCAGTGTAACCATCTTACAGGAAGGAAAGATCCTCGTGGCGCAACTCTATTTGTCATACCAACACCTGAGCTCAGTTCTGACGGGGAGATAGAAGTGAAATTAGTTTTGCTCCTTTCCATACCAGAGACTTTTCTCTCATCTGGTCTCCGATCCTCTGTGGAAGAAAATCAGCCTGATGAAGTCCCTGAAGACAACATTGAAGAAATGGAGAAAATGAAAATTCTCTCTACATCTGAACCTGATATCACCCAGGAACTAAATAGCAAAAACAAATGGCTGACAGTAGCCTCTGAAGCCAAAGTTGTAAGCCAACAACCCCAGACTATTGATTGGCTACTTTATGTTAAGAAAAGTAATAATTTTGAGCCAGAGTCCCTGCCTATATCCTCTTCATCCTCTACATCCTCCTCCTCCTCCTCTTCATCGTCTTCTTCCTCCTCTTCCTCTTCAACTGTGCCCTCTTTACCCCTTCCTTCCAAAGAGTCTACCACATCTACTCTCTCAGATGGTGTGTTCACTAAAGTAATTAGTTACCACCGGTTGCCTCCAGGGGTCTCCTGGCTAGAGTTTATATGTAGTAAAAATCATCAGCCACTTACTGGAAAACCACAACAAAACAAATCACCATTTCCCAAAACAAGGCCTATGAGGAATAGTACCACAGTAAAAGGGCCAAAGGGACCAAATATACTGTTTAAATTTTTCCAGACAAAGTCTCAAAATGAGAGAAATATTGATTAAATTAACTTTTGTTTCTTTGAAAGCAATTGACCTCTTCTTTGAAACTAGAATTTGATTTCCTATCATGCTTATTAAAATTCTTAGTAATAACTAAGTGTGATTGTATATTTTACCTGATGAAGCACCTAGTTAAGGGGAACTAATTCTCTTAAGTCTATTTTCTAGTTAAATAATAGACTATCATCTCCTAGAAGGCAAAGCTGAATCCCAGTTTTTTAACCAAATGCCTGGCTTATAGTAGCCACTATATAATCATTGTTTACATGGATTAATCATAATTGGCCATAACCCAGAAATACCTCATCTATTTTGCCCTGAACAGTATCCATCTCAGTGTTATTCTCCTTCCTCATAGAATATGCTAATGCAGTATCCTTAAGCCAATTCAAGCTCATCTGTTTCCCTATCTAAAGAAAATTCAGATCATGTTCAATAGATAAGAATGTATATAGAGAGGAATCTTTTCTCTAGTTATGATAATCTCTTTCTAGTTATGTGCTCCTAGGGAAAATCCAACCATCTATTCAACCGTAGTTAACAAATCTCAGGAGAGAATAACTAACTGGTACAAATAACTTTACCTATTGTCTGTGCCAATATTTAAATTATAGGTTCCAAAGTCACCTGTTCATCACTTCTATCTATATATCCAAAATCTGTTAATAAAAATGTTTTAAAAATGGTTTTGTTCCACTGGGTCTACTGGTCATGGGAAGAAAAGGGAGTTGTCTTAACCTACTCACCTTAAGTGATCATCTCCAGGGGCTAGAATTAGTATCACTTGCATGCACTGAGGACTCACAATTTTGTTCCACCAACATCTTTCTGACTATATACTGGACATTTCCAGTTGGAACTTTGCACAGGCATCCCAAACTCAACATGATCCACTAGAATTTATTATCCTTATATAACAGCTCAACTCATTACATTTACAATCCTTTGCCCCCAGTGTTCCTATTTCAATGGATGAACCACCATTCATCGCAGAGTCATATTTGATTGTTTTTTTCATTGTCTGCCCCTCTCTACATCCATGAGCTCTGTGGCCTTATTATTCCTACAACCCAGTATTGCCACTATCCTAGTTGTGGTCACAGCCATTTGTTACCAGGATCACTGCAATAACTCCTAAACATGCACTTCTAACTTCTGAATGCAGTTTGTAAGACACAGATGTGATAATGCCACTCCACTGCTTAGGATCCTTTCATCATTGGCCAGTGTTTTCTTGGGAAAGTCTAAATTTCTTTTATGCTTGAACTATGATAGCCACTCAAAATTTATTTCTTGTTCTTCTCCTGTCTCCTACTGGATGCTTCAGCCATACTAATTGCTTTAAAATTCACTGAATGTGCCAGTTTTTAAACTGATTTTTAAAAAATAATTTATTTTTTCATTATGTTAAGTTCACTTTTTAATCTTCATCCCCTATTTCCTTCATTGTCCCACTCCCTTCCCCTCTGGTAACCATCAGTTTTTTTTCTATATTTAAGGGTCTTTTTCTTGGTTTGTCTCTGTCTCTGTCTTTTTCCTTTGCTCATTTATTTTGTCTCTTAAATTCCACATATGAGTGAGATCGTATGAAATTTGTCTTTCTCTGACTGACTTATTTTGCTTGCCATTATACTCTCTAGCTCCATCCATGTTGTTGCAAATGGTAAGATTTCAATCTTTCTTTTTATAGCTGAATAATATTTCATTATATATAAGATAGATAGATAGATACATAGATACATACATAGATCAACTCTTCTTTATCTCTCCATCCATTGATGGACACCTTGGCTGCTTCCATAATTTGGCTATTGCAAATAATGCTGCAATAAACATAGAGGTGCATACATTCCTTTGAATCAGTGTTTTTGAATTTTTTGGTAAATACCCAGTAGTGAGATTACTGGATAACAGGGAAGTTCTACTTTGAATTTTTTGAGAAACGTCCCTACTGTTTTCTACAATGGTCGTGCCAGTTTGCATTCCTACCTACAGTGCAAGAGGGTTCCTCTGTCTCCACATCCTTGCCAACAATTGTTGTTTCTTGTGTTTTCTATTTTAGTCATTCTGACAGATAAGGTGATATCTTATTTTAGTTTTGATTTGAAATTCTCTAATGATGAGTAATATTTTCATGTATCTGTTGGCCATTTGTATGTCTTCTTTGGAGAAATGTCTGTTCATGTCTTCCGCTCATTTTTCAATTGAATTATTTGCTTTTTGGGTATTGAGTTGTGTCAGTTACTAATGTATTTTGGATATCAACACTTTATCAGAAATTTCATTTGCAAATATCTTTTCCCATTCAGTAGGTTGCCTTTTAGTTTTGTTGATAGTTTCCTTGCTGTGAAGAAACTTTTTATTTTGATATAGTCCCAACAGTTTATTTTTGCTTTTATTTCCCTGGCCTCACATCCTACACTTTTAAATAGAAAATTCTGCTGTTCAGAAAGATCTTCACATATACACATTTTTATCCTACAGGGCTCTGTTTTGTCTTGACATATTCTGGAAAGCACTTCCTGATGCACTTACAAAAGGGTTACTTGGCTTTCCTATTATCATAAAACTGTGTTAGCTCTTTGTACTGCTGTTAACCACATTGTAAAGTAATCATTTCTTATCTGTTTTCACTTACTATACTGAAAACTCCTTGTTCACTATTATTTTTTAACCTGTCCTTGGCATAGAGTGCAAGCCCTAAAATAGTGTTGATATTGAATTAATGCTTTTGGAGGTCTTCATCTTCTTTTAGTTCTCTGAAATGAGTAACATTTCATCAGTTTGCTTCTTTCCCATAAGTTTGAATTGTTCTTTGTACCTTTTATCTTGGTGAGAACTTGTATAAAAATGTTATTGATGACAGCACTCATCCTTGTCTTATTTCTTATGTTATCAGTGCTTCTTTCTAGTATTTCAGTATGAAATGTGATATTGGCTGATGTATAGCTGATCAGTGATGATGAGGAAAAGGTTATGTATGTGATAATGTATTCATGGTCTTCTCCATGACATGTACTTTAGAAAACACTTGACAGGTGTTTTATTCATCCTGAACTTCTCTTTTGGTGACACACATCACTTTTGTCATTTCTTGTTTAATATGTTCTCCAATATACTAAACTTCAGGAGTGGAGGTCCTGTGTCAATCTTGTTTACCACTACCTCTTCAGGACTTAGTGGTACCTGGCATGTATTAAATATTCAATATATACTTATGGAATTAAGTTAAACTAAGGAGCTCAACTGACATTTATTGATATAATTTACATGTTTAATTTTCTGTCTCAGCTTATTTTCTAAACTTTATACCTCATTGTAGTTTCTTTTCACTTCTTTCCTTTTCTTTTTTTGCCTATAATTTAATTGTTCTTAACTTTTCAGTGTATTGGCAGTTATTTATCTTTTCTTAATTATGACAGTGCCTACTTTCAAAATTTTTTCAAAAGAAGTCTTTAGCCAGTGTTTTGTACTTTGAAAATTAAATTGCATCAAACTTATGGGGAAAATGCATAAGCAGTGGTTATCCAACCCTATCTCTCTCCCAGCTTCTATTGAGATACCAATATAATTTTAAAATAAGGAAAAACATGTGTCATTTCAGAAAGGCCAAAAAATTTTTGCCAAATCTTATTTGGATGAGACCAAATTTTAAAAAGGCAGAAGGACTCAAAATTCACTACATTTGAAAAAAGAGATCATCTGAAAAGTAACAGAAAAAGTTTGCATCTTATTAATGCCTTTCTCCTTAAATTGAAAGGGCTAGACATGAGAACACACCATAGTACAGTTGAAAGTGGATCCTAAGAGGGGCACCTAGGTGGTTCAGTCAGTAAGTGTCCGACTTCGGCTCAGGTCATGATCTCGAGTCCGTGGATTCGAGCCCCGCGTTGGGCTCTGTGCTGACAGCTCAGAGCCTGGGGCCTGCTTCCGATTCTGTGTCTCCCTCTCTCTCTGCCCCTCCCCCCCACTCACACTCTCTCTCAAAAATAAACATTAAAAATTTTAAAAACTAGATTACTGATATTTGACATTTTTAGATAAATTTATCTCTGCCTGGATTCCTAATGAAGTTTTTCTGTCATTTTAATTTTAAAATATTGCCAGCAAGTGCTTTTAGAATTTAATAAGCTTTTTCAATATGTATACATAGTACTTTTTTAACTTATTTGTCTTCTCTAACCCACTAGTTAATTATGTGTTGGATTTCTATTCTCTATTTTTGGTATCTTTTATTTCATTGCACCATTATTTTTTTTCTTCTCTGAGTTCTGGGATATTATCTTGAGTAGTTTTTCACATCAGTTATTCTTTCTTATCATTTGTGTTCCTGACTCCTCCCTCTGGAGTTTTAATTCTACTTTTGTATTTTTTAGTTTCCTTCTATTAATTAAAAAAAAATCAGCATCACCAAGATATATTTCTCAAAGGCACTCAGTTTTTAGGTTGATGATTTTTTCTTTCATATGTTTTACAGGGTATTTACAGAACCTTTTAGAAATCTTTTTTTAATACTTTTGAATATGAAATGTTTATATCAAGATTTATAGTTATTTGACATCACAAAATTGAAATACATGAAACCCACTATCACAGGCATTTCTAGAACATCTCTTCTTTTCTCTGCACAGTGTCTTGGAGAACCTAGCTGCCCAAGATCCAGTACATTTCTGACTCCATCCTTTTTATTTTTCTATTTTGCTTTAATAAGAAAGCTTTCTTCTTCCCTGTTTCCCTTTTTATCATTCCTCCTCCAACAGTAGCTTTCTGTAGGTATATATTTGGTAACAGAAATGATCTAGCCATATAAAATTATACCAAAATACATTAGTGCAACATCTGTTTGTTTTTCTAGTTGATATATCCTTTGGGTCTCTGATTTGGGACAAATTTGGAGGAGATTTATAAGGACTCTATTTATCGCCCTTTTACTCATTGAGTCACCAAGTACTCCTTATGAGTGCCTGGGGAAAAGAATGTAGAGAAGCTTGCCTGAGATTCAAGATCCATTTATTCTTCTTGGGGAAGGAGATCTCCTCCCAAGCCTGAAGGGAAAATAAGTCAGGTGACTCAATCCTATCTCCTTATCTAATGTAATTTCCATTAAGTAGATAAATGGCATTTGCTATGAAGAATAGTCCTTATTTGTAGAATTTCTTTAGCAAAATATCTCTGTTTAATCACTGATTACAGTAAATAATCTATGAAATTATAATGCAAGACTCACTAGAGAACACGAAATAAGCTCTACAACTTCCTGGGTATAAGACAGTGATATTTTGTAACTTAAAATGCTCCTCACTGTGTAAGGATTGTTACTAGAGACAGTGGTTTGACTTACTACAAGCCTGACATATAGATAGTGGTATCTTACAAAATGTCTCTTACAAACCTCATAGGTTATTCTTCTATAACAGAAATAATATTAGGTGCAGAAAAGAGCATAGGTACATTCTAGAATGTTCAGGTCTTCCTTCTACTTTGTCTATGCCCTTGACATTGTATATTTTTTTAAATATTTGGGTCAATTTTGGTACTAGGCAAAGTCTCTGATAATTTGAAGCTGACCTAACAATCTGTCCTTTGTGAGAACTCAAATGCTTATTATCTTCTAGGCTCTGAGTTGGTACTGGTAAAAGAGCTGATGCAGAAAACCAGTTGATGTTAAGTGGGATGACATATCTGGAGAATAATTTCACAGTAGTATTAAAACCTTAATAACCATTTTTCCTTATGGCCCTCCATTGCAGAGTAGCATGAAAGTACCCATAGACAATACGTAAATAAATGGATTCATCTGTGTTCCAATAAAACTTTATAAAAACGTGTAGCAGGACAGATTTGGCCCCTGGTGCACCATTTTGCCAACTCCTGTTCTTGACAGTGTGGTTTGAGAAAGCTTTACTGACAAGTGACATTTGTCTCGTAAGTAAAGACGGGATACATCATAAAGAAAACCATTGATAAACTTTTCTCCTTCATTTACAATATGTGCAGTAGTAATAGTTGTTCAGCCTTAGTTTTGAGTGTTGTTTTATCTTCTATATCTTTAAAGAAGGTTTGAAAGGATAAACCAGTAGGTGAAAAAAGTAATTTTTTTCTTAAGTGTGTTGCTCTTTAATTTATAAATGATTATAAAATTTATTTTATTAACTTTTAAAATGACATTTTGCCTACTTTTAGCTTAACAGAGATGAAGAAAATGAATCACTAAGGGGAAAGATGGAGAGCTGGGTGCCTGGGGTGGGGGTGGGGTTCAAGAAAGAAATAAGGGAGAACATTTCATGAGAGTGGAATGGGGTTTGGGACAAGATTCTCCCTTTCCCTGTCTTCTCCTCCTTTGTGCTTCCTGCTAAGTTTTGAGTTTATGCCAGGTGGATTGATGGTCCTTCTTCAAAAATCAATATTCAAGTTACTGAATTTTATGCAATGAAGTGCTGTTTTTCTCTTTCCTGTCTTCTTTTTAGTATTCTCCTCTTCTCCACCTTCTGCTCTTCCATCCTCTTCCTCCTTTTCCTCTCCCTCATTCTTTTCCTCCTAATCTTAAGCAAACCATGTAAATTTTTTGTCAAATAGAGTTAAAAAGAAAGGAAAAGAAAAAAGAAACTTCTTCTTTAAACCTCCTTCATTGTCTTCCATTTTCTAAGGAAAACTCATCAATTTGTTTTCTGTTATAGGTTAATGTCAAATTTCATTGCTTCTCTAGTCCCTTCCCAGCTACCACTGCCTCTTCCCCTGCCTGCCTTGCAATGCACACAGAAACAGCTAGTGAATTATTTAATTTCTTAACTTAGAATCTGGATGTGGTTCTCAAATTAACATACTATAAGATCATAGGCAAGTAATTTAGCCTCCATTAATCTCCTCTTATACATCTGTAAAGCAAAAGAGTTAAAGTGTATGTTTCCTAGAATTCTTCCAAATTCTTGCATATAATGTTCTTCAATCCAAAATTATAGCTAAATCTACGGGGCACCTGAGTGGCTCAGTCAGTTGAGCATCCAAGCTCAGGTCATGATCTCATAGTTGGTGGGTTCAAGCCCTGCGTCAGGTTCTGTGCTGAATGCTTGCTCGGAGCCTGGAGCCTGCTTCGGATTCTGTGTCTTCTTCTTTCTCTGACCCTCCCTGCTCATGCTCTGTCTCACTCTATCTCTCAAAAAATAAATAAACAAAAAAATATTTTTTTTTAAATTATAGTTAAATCTAAACTGTTCCTCACTTAATCACATAGTACGAGACTTCCTTTCTTCACATTCTTGTTCACAGGATTCCAAACACCTGTAATAAATATATAGTTACATTAGTATGTAATTAATTGATTGTCACGTCACATTAATTGATCCTGTGTACATATAACAAGAGCCATGTAAACCAGCATTTAGTTTTTCTTTTATTTAAAATCATGAAATGTGAGGTGCTGAAAAGAATTAGAATGAAGGTGGAACTAGGCTTATTCTTCCATTCATTTGCACAATATCAAGTGACCATTTTATATAAGTCATTTCCTCAGGAAATGACAACCTCTGGAATATCATCCAAACTCTCTATGCCTTAAACTCTTTCTGCAAAAAGAAATAGAACTGTCTTATGTTCTGGTCTAAATATGTGTTTCTCTCCACGTTGGAAAACTGAAGTACCACTTTAACACTCAGGGATAATAATCATGTATTCCACACTCTTGGGCTCAGACACTCTGAGATCCAGGCCCTGCACAGCTTTGGCGAGTTAGTCAATCACTGTGAAAAACTGTTCCCTCATCAAAGAGGGACGATATATGGTGAGCATCTGACACAGAGTAACCTTGAAATGAATAGTATCATTCCTACCTTTATTATTATTTTGTTGAAATAATTCTTCTCTCAAAATCCAGACTCTTCAGCCTGTCACATAAGATCTTCCACTGTTTTGTCCATATCAATCTCTTTTTCATCACCTACTATTTTCACAATGTACTACAACCATAATGCATTTAAATTCCATGTAATCTTTGCCCCTTACAATTTCTCAAATATACCCAATATGTTCTGCCTCTGACACCTTGCTCAATGCTGTTTGAGTCATTTAGAACATCTAACATCCATACTCGTCTATTTTAATATCCTACCCATTAGGTAACCTCATCTCTGTTAACAATATATCAACACCCCTGCTTGCACCCTATACCACCCGTTCTTTCTTTGCTTTCCTATGCCTCTGGCATATGTTCTTTGATTACATTGATACATAGATCCTTTCAGTTTATTTCCAATTTCCAATTCATCCTTGAGATGCTAAGTGCCTAAAAGTCTAAACCCTTTCAGCATATTTTCTTTCATTCTTTTCTTTACATTGTATTGTGTCTTGCCCTTAGTAAACACCTTGATAATAAATATTTGAATAAATGTTTGGTTCTAGATAGGAAGTATAGAGGGATGGGCATAGAGCTATATTTGTTGCTTATAGAAAATGACTTCCCTAAAACTTGTTCCTACAGTGAGGAAACGGTATGTCAGAATCACATTCTGGGATTTGGGCCAGGCTTACACTACAAAGTGAGAAAAGTGTTTGAAAAGGTAACACAGAGTGTTAGAATCTTTCAGTAAAGAAATGTTAATTGCAGTACTTTAGAATATGAAAATGAGCTAAAGTATAACCACTCCTCAGTCAAACAAAAAGTATAACATGTAATAGTTATTTACATGTTTCCAATATAATAAATTGGAAATGATTTTTTAAAGATTGAGACCATACCATTTTATTCTTAATAGAAAGAAGGCTATTGAAATCCATAATATGAGTGGAATCGTACTATATGGCACTTGATGGTCTTATTAATTACTAAAATTTAAATAATCCTTCATCTCTCTTAGCAGTTGCAATTTGTTTGAATGTCCATTAGAGAAAAAAATTGTATTTAATTATTTTCAATAATAATAATGATAATAATGAAACCCACTTGTTTGAGGGATTATATTTTGTATTTTCTAATTGATCCCATGTAAAATACTTAGATATATTTACTATAAATTTTACAATTCTGAGTAGATCATACCACTCTCTTGGATATGAAAAATCATGTAACAAATTTCTAATTCTTTGGAGATTTAAGAAGATAACTAACATTATTATTGATTATCACTTCCAAGGTGCCATCTTCCCTAGAGCTCTGTAACAGTCTTATGAAATTTGAAACATCTTATGACCCCAAGTGTACTGAAGAAGAAATGGAATCCAGAGAAGGGCTTAGTTTAATACTAATGTTTACCCAATGGTCAAGGAAATGTTTTCTCATCTGTCTAGAACTGCATGCACTCTTAGTGCCCGTTAAGCCACATGTAGTTACGGAGCACTTGAAATGAGGTTTGTACCATACTTTAAAATTTAGAAACTGAAGCAGTATAAAATGGTTTTCTAAGACACACAATGTTATACTTTTGGTAGGACTACATTTCCTTTATACTGGTGTAATTTTGTAATGTGTTTACCTGAATATTTTATGTAGACAGCATGAACTACAGTAATGCTTATGTAACTTATAATAGGTAAATAAATTGAATTGAATTCTTGTGAAAGTTTTGATTACAGTACAATTAAAACATTTTTCATTTACAAATAAGTATGGACTTATTTTAAATTTAAAATGAAAACATACTACTGTCCAGAATGAAGTGGAGATGTGGAAGTTTACACTATGTCTAAAATAATGGGGGAAAAGTTGCATGTTTGTCAGAAATTTACGATGAATGGTAATTGCATTATGCTTTGTGAGAGCAGCACAACAATGTATTTGTTAGTTGTGTTAAAAATTATATATAACGAAATAGGCAATATTAGGAAATATTTTCAGCAAATACGTTTTTTATCAACATTCAAATACGTTTTCTATCAACATTCAAAAAAAAAAAAGTTTCTATCAACTTTTCAAAAAAGTGTCAACACTATTAGTTGCCAGAAAGTGTCTGGCATTAAATGTCTAGTGGAATTAAATGTCTAAGAAACATTTAAAAACTATTTTTAATAGTTGTTTTCTAAAGCAGTGTAGAATTTATTAAAATACAAATAAAAACATCCTGATTACTACCTTGGGAGGCATTAACATAAGGCGAATTTAGCATTAACATAAGGTGAATTTAAAATATTGGCCATTGGGGCACCTGGGTGGCTTAGTCGGTTAAGTGTCTGACTTTGGCTCAGGTCACGATCTCACGGTTCGTCGGTTCGAGCCCTGCGTCAGGCTCTGGGCTGACAGATAGCTCAGAGCCTGGATGGAGCCTGTCTTCGGATTCTGTATCTCCCTCTCTCTCTGACCCTCCCCTGCTCACGCTGTCTCTCTCTCTCTCTCTCAAAAATAAATTTAAAAAAACATTTAAAAAAAGATAAATTGAGAATAGAGAAAATTTGTCCAATTTAAAGCAGTATGAGTAGGATTTTTTAAAATTGGTTTTTAAAAAAAAGATTAATGAGAAAACATAAAATAGGGTAGTGAATCTAAATCCAAACATTTTAGCTAATGAAGAACAAGGTACATTAAATAAATAAATTTGGCAATTCTAAATATAGTCAAATTGGAAAAAAACAATGTGGGTAAATGTTCTTTTCCAGTAATCTCCAGTAAGAAAATTAAAATGAGAAGAGTCGATATTTCTTTACTTTTATTTATTCAGTTAGTTTTTAAACGGGATCTGAACTTGTAACTTTGGGAGGCTCTCAGTTAGCTTGGATTCTTGCACAAAAGGAAAACCATTTTTATACACAGGGTAACAAAAAATAGTTGTTTCAGACACTCCATTACAGAAGTATGAGGAACGACTCAAAATGACACAATTCTAAAGTGAAGTATTTTCAATGAAGTCACCAAATAACAACTCTTAGAATACAATACCTTTCTATCAGTGTCAAAAAGCACTTATTCAGGGGCACTTGGGTGGTTCAGTCGGTTGAATGTCAGACTTCCGCTCAGGGCATGATCTTGTGTTCGTGGGTTCGAGCCCCTCATCGGGCTCTGTGTTCACAGCTCAGAGCCTGGAGCCTGCTTTGGATTCTATGTCTCCCTCTCTTTCTGCCCCTCCTATGCTCACGCTCTGTCTCTCTCTGTCTCTGAAAAAATAAAATGTTAATTTTTTTTTAAAAACACCTATTCAAAACTTGAAAAATTGCAAACACTTTTCTTTAGACTGAGAGTCATGCATTATATGAGACACATGGTCCAATCTATTTTTGGGGTGGATTTTTCCTAAGAGGACATTCGAGTTGACAAAGAAATGTCATTTAGTGGTGTAAAAAATAGATCTTATCGCTCATTTTTGAAACTTTTCCATCTGCTAAAGACAAAATTCAGCTAGATTATGGAAACATTAATTTCTATCCTGATGTATGGTGCTGCACCTATGTTAAGTCAAAATTCCATACTGATTGGAATTAAAACTGATGTTTCCTTTATTGTTTCATTCCACTCTGTAATATATATTAAAAATGTCTGTACTCAGTTTTTGAGACAATTAAAAATATAATGTACACAGTTGTTAAAATCATTCAATATATGCATGCAATTACTATGAATCACAGCGTGTTTATGGAAGCTATTGAGATAGAGGAGAGAATGAATTTAATGATCTTGTGTTCTTTGCCAATTCCCCTTGTTGAGTTGTGGACAAATGATTTAAAGATTACTGTATTGTTAATTCAAATTGTTCTTGAAACAAAAGAGATGCTTGCCAAATATTCGACAAGACAAAAAAAGGCAGTGTGATTTACATATTTCACTGATGTAACATTCCATAGGAGCCGGCAAAATTTTTAGCATCAAAGAAAGGAAAGGCTTATTTGAGATCCAGCTAAATAGGTACATGAATTTATGCTGAAATGAAAACTTCATAATACAAGTCAATAGTAATTACCGAACATTTTCCAACATGAATCAATATGCAGATTTTAATTGTAATTGACAACAGTATGTAAATTGTCCTCAAAATATAAAAGAAAAATTTGAAGAACGCAAAGACTGAGTTGACGTAAGAGTTAATAAATATATTTAACTTGGATAGACATCGTTTGGAAACCAGTATGCTTTTGCTCCAAAATGGAAAAAAAAATTCTATAAAAGACGAACAGTTTTATTAATTTAGATAAAAATATTAAAGCCAAATAATTTTTGGAAATCAATTCAGTTATTTGAAACCATTGAACATATGTTTAGGACAACTTGTGTATATAAATGTATTTTTTTAACTGCACATTTAGCAACTTTAAATACAGATCAAATATATCTGATGAAAACTTATCCAAATGGAAGCATGCAATAAGGATAACATATACCAAATTTCATAGAAGATAGCACAAAAACTGTAAAATAACTCATTAATTGTATTTATATATATGTATATTTAAATATTTACTTGTTTTGAGAGAGCAAGAGCATGTGCGTGCAAGCAGGGGAGGGCAGAGAAGGGGAGAGAAAGAGAGAGAGAGAATCCTAAGAAGCCTCCAACCACACTGTCAGCATAGAGCTCAAGGCAGGGATTGACCTCACGAACCATGAGATCATGATCTGAACTGAAATCAAGAGTCGGATGCTTAATCAACTGAGCACCCCTGCGCCCCAATAGTATTCATACTGATTACATGTTGGAATGGTAATATTTTGAATATATTATGTTAAAAATATTACTAAAATAATAAAAAATATTATTAATGCTAATTTTACCAGTCTACTTTTACATTTTAATATTACTACTAGAAAATTTAAAATTACTTATGTGGCTCACTTTTATCTCTATTGGACAGTGATGGTCTAGAATATAAATAAGGCAGAAAGGTTGAGTGTCTTGAAAACTACCATTTCCTGATGCCTAAGAGGAATATACTTGGCATGTATTTGGCAGTTAACAAATATGGTTGAGTGAAAGAATTGTGTTTAAATTTCTGATAGAAATTGTATGCAATGTGTAAGCAGAAGAACTGTTTTTTTTCCTCTCTCTCCCTCTCTCTGTCTCTCTACCTTTTATTCATTAAACATGATTGTCATAAAAATTCAAAAAAAGTTTGACATCTGTCTTGTGATGCCACTCTGGAGAGATAACTGCTATTAATTGCTCCAAATTAGTCACTGCCATCATTCTATTCTCCTGCATTAAAAAAAAAATATTTAGAAGGCTGATGGGGGTGCGGGAGAGGGGAAGGGGGGTGATGGGCATGGAGGAGGGCACTTGTTGGGATGAGCACTGTGTGTTATATGGAAACCAACCTGACAATAAACTATAAAAGAAAAAAATATATTTATTTTTAAGAGGGAGAGAGGGAGAGAGAGCAGGGGAGGGGCAGAGAGAGAGGGAGACACAGAATCCAAAGTAGGCTCCAGGCTCCAAGCTGTCAGCACAGAGCCCGACTTGGGGCTCAAACTCACGAACCGTGAGAACATGAACCTGAGCAAAAATCAAGTGTCAGATGCTTACCCGACTGAGCCACCCAGGTGTCCCTAATTCTCCCGCATTTTTAAAAACATAACTGGCATCACTATGTACACACCTTGATGTTATGTACTCCTAATATAGTTTTATCAATTTTGATTGTAGAAGTAGTGAATGCTTATAAAACTTTAGAAAATAACCAAACATATACTATAGAAATCCAACATAATGTTTCCCTCTTAAAAATAATTCACAGAAGATTATAATAGATTGTTCCATATTTTGCCCTTGCAAATGCAGGCATGTTGCATTCGTTTTATAATTTGGGGGGATTATATTGTACATATAATGGGCATATTACCTCACTGCTATTGCCTCGATACTGTAAGGATTATTTTCAATTGCTTTTTCAGTCAGTCATTGAGAAAAATCCATAACTCTGGTCATAATCACCCTTGGCCAACACTCTCCTCCTGTGTGCCACTGCCTTTTTTAGCCCTCTTTCTCCTACCCAAATATCAAAACCCTTCCTCTGAGCCCCACAGTATGGTCAGTCTTCAGAACAATTTCCTAGACCATGTTTAGCTCTTCTCTGATGAGTCCCTTCCAAATAATCTACATGGTTGAAATCTAGGTCTCCTCTGAGGACACTGCATCCCTCAAGTAACTTCTTTAATATGCTTTATATTACTCTTTTTGAAATAAGGGGGTTTCACTTTTGATGCCCATTGGTGTTTCCAACCATTTTTTCTCTGTAATCCCCACCCCCACATCCCAGGTGTAAATGCCATGCCATATGGCTATATCCTTAACTGTCTCAGGTTTTGTTTTGTTTTGTTTTTTCCTAGTTATTTTCTGAATGTGACATCAGTGTCATTTGGATTCTGGCTTACTTTTATCTTCTTCAATACTCCTGTGACAACTCTTGCAATATCCTGAAGTTCTCATTTCTGTGATTTCTTCATTTTGCCTCCCCCTTTCCCTCTCAAAAGCACGTCCAGGGTCTAGATCCTTCTGTTATTAAGCTCTGTAAAATCTCGGTTTCCAGCACCCCACTAATTATTTAGTGCTCTCACTCCAACGGTATTTTGGGACCACAATCAAATGTTCTTAAAAACATTTCATTGTCTTTTTGTCCGTGATGCCTTCCTAAACTGGCTTAAATGTCATAATCTATCATTATAAAAATCATTACATATACCCTCATCTCTTGCCACATCTTCATTTTCTTGTAATTATCTGACAAAACCCCAATCCTGTTAAATTCAATTCTCTACCTACTCCAAACTTGCATCTCTGTAGGTGAATGTGGCTACAGAAAAACTACTGTGCTGATATGCCTCACTTTAAACTTCACACGAGCCTTTAATGCTGTCCAAAGTCCGTCATCTTTCTCCTTTATTAATTAACTATTTGATACATTTTCCTTCCCGTGGCCATTCTCACTCTCAACAAATGCACTGCTTTCTGTCTGAGCTTTCTGTGTCATGATCTAAGGCCTCTTCCTTTTATACACTTAATTCTACCTTCTTTTAGCTGCAAAGGGATAATTATCTACCAATTGTTCCTTCTATGACCAATTCTTCCCTTTTGCAATTTTTGCCCTATTAGCAAACAAAATAATGCATTTTCTATTATCCTAAAAAAGGAAACTAAATTTTCTCCATTTCCAGCTACTGCCCATTTTACTTACCCATTTACCCATTTTAAAAAGTTATGATTGCTCTAAATACTTCTTTTAAGTCTTTTTTTGTTTACCAACTCTAATCATGGTTTCACCTACTCTGCTATATGAGAATCATTACTGTCTAGATAATTATAGCCCTTTATATTGCTAAGTACAATTCTTGATCTTCATTTAAGTGAACTTTTCCATAGCACTTCGTTAATAAATTTATTAATCTATCTTCCCTCAAACTCATTTTTTTAAAGTAGGCTTCACACCCAGCATGGGGCTTGAACTCATAACCCTAAAAGCAAGACCTAAGCTGAGACCAAGAGTTGGAAACTTAACTGACTGAGCTGCCCAGGTGCCTCTCATGAAATATGTTCCTACTTGAATTGATAGTACCACATGCTCCTGGTTTTCTTCCTTTCCTTCTCAGTGCAGTTGTTACTTTCCACATCAGTACCCTAGGTCTGAATACTATAGTGCCTTCAAATTCAGTCCTTGGGTCTCTTTTCTTTCTCCACTCATTTTCACAGAGAGGCTTTCCTTACTACATATTAGGTGATAATTCTGAACTTCAAACTCCAGTCCAGATATTATAAATCCAAACTACTTACTTAATGGTGATAGTCACTTAAGACTTAATGGATTGCAAACCGAACTCCTTATCTCTGTTCTTATATCTCTGCTGTAATCCCAAATTCTTCCTTCAGAGATCTTCCCCATCTCAATAAAGAGCAACTCACTTCTTCCAGATTATTTGTTGAGTACTAGCAACTTCCCAATTTTATATTTAAATCATGAGGTATAGGGTTATTCTTAATATTATTTAAACAATTTTAGTTAAGACTAATTTTGTTTGCTGACAATTTAGAAGCACTTCTGTTGAGTAAATTAAGTGACTCAAATTTCTTAGAAAAACTATCCAACAAGGGACCTACTCTCTTGTTTGTCCTTAAATATATCTTTATTAAAGAAAAAGTAAAAATTTTAAATTGTCCTATTGCTTTGTGGGTTGCTCCAAGAGATTACATAGGATGCTAAACATTTCCTTCCCCTTAATTTTCTCAGGATCAGATTAATTAGAGGGCACCAGAAAATACTAAGGGACCTCTAGTAATACATTTCAAACTTAAATGGAAAGTCACAACATAATTTCCAGGTCATTTGGGAATTTTAAAAAGCAGCTTGAAAATATATCTTCCAGAATTGCTAAAGCTAGCATAAAATAGTCTTGAGAAAAAAAGGTCACTGCATTTTATGTTTAGATATGTAAATAACTAGAATGTAATAGTTCTTTATTAAGATGTTCACATCCTAAATCATGGTTTGCAAACTGGTCGAAAGGGAAGTAAGGGAAAGGACATTGTGTCAATTGGTTATTTTAAAAACAAATCTCTAGGAGTGTCTGAGTGGCTCAGTTGGTTAAGTGTCTGACTCTTGGCTTCTCAGATCATGATCCTGTGGTTTGTGAAATCAAGTCCTGCATCAGGGTCTATGCTGACAGCACAGAGCCTGCTTGGGATTCTCTCATACCCTCTCTGCCCTCCGCTTTTCTCACTCTTTCTTTCTCTCTCAAAAACAAAACAAAAAATAAATAAATAAAAATCTTGGGGCGCCTGGATGGCTTAGTTGGTTAAGCATCTGACTCTTGATTTTGGCTTCGGTCATGATCTCTTGGTTTGGGAGTTCAAGCCTTGTGTCGGGCTCTGAGCTGACAGTGTGGAGCCTGCTTGGGACTCTCTGTTTTTCTCTCTCTCTGCCTCTCTGTCTCACTCTTTCAAAAATAGATAAACATTAAAAATTAAAAAAATTGTCTCTACACTGATCACCAGAGGCTACAAGGGAAATCAGGAGTAAGCATATCTATTTTGAAAATTCTGAAGATAATTCTGAAAAGATTTCCATTAATTTGAGAATAAATAAGAATATTTTAGAGAAAGCCACAATCTGAGCTTGAAATATATCAGAATAGGAGAGGCAGAGTTGGACTTGTCACTTATAATTGGAGTGAAAGGCAAAAAAAAGATGATATTTTAGAAAGAGACAGAGATGCTATCAAATCTGTTGATCTCAAATATAGTGATGTTAAGCAAGAAGGAACTAACAATTTCAAATGTAGCAAAGCCTACAAAACCTATAAGTACAGGCACAAATCATTTTATTTACCTGAAAATGCTATTTTTGTCCAATGTTAAATGTTTGGCAAACTTGATGATTTAGAGAGTAAATGTAAAGACATTAAGAAGAGATAGGAAGGTGAAGAATTAATTTTTTATGGCATAGGTATCAGACAATATTAAGGACTTTATGTTTGTTATCTCATTTAACTTGCATAAATCTATGAGGTAGGCACTATTATTAATCTTTCTTGACAGTTCAGGAGACTGAAATAGACTATATAACCTGCTCAAGATCATAAGGCTAGTGAGTAGTAGACCAAAGTTCAAGCTCATGATACATATATATATATATATATATATATATATAATCATTGCACATTTGTTGATATTGATAAAACTAAAAACAACAAAAATGAAAAGTAAATTAATTTAAATGAAAATAAATTAATTTATTTTTTAATACTCATTACTGGCTAAGATATGGAGAACCCAGAACCTCTCTGCTATGTTGGAGGGGAAGTTAATGGTATAGGTATTTTGGAAAAACAGCTTGGCAGTTTCTTATATATTTAAACCTACACCTATCACATATCCAGCCATCCCACTTCTGAGTATATATATAAGATACACAAAAAGCTATGTTCACACAGAACTTATGTATGAATATAATATCTTTATTTATATACTCCCCAAATCAGGTATAACCCAGATGTCATTCAATCAATGTATGTGTAAAGAAATTATGCTCCCTCTATAGAATGAAATACTACTCAGAATATAAAGAAACAAAACATTGATTTATATGACAATGCAAATAAATCTTAAATGCATTTTTCCAAACCCACAGGCTACATATTTTATGATTTCATTTAGCTGACACTCTGGAAGAGGCAGAACTGTAGACTTGGAAAACAGACAAAAGGTTGCCAGGGGATGAGGGTTGGGGCAGTGATTTCCTATGAAGGGAAGGGGTTTGGGGAGTATTGGAAATGTTCTGTATGAAACTGTGGTTTTAGATACTTAATTCTATGCATTTGTTTAAACTCTATAGAACTTCACATCATAAAGAGTGGATTGTGCTGAATAAATTTCAAAAGAGACAAACTACGATGATACAGGAGTGGTAAAATAATAACTGCCACAAATGATTCTAACTGTATTAGAAATGAATTACATAATCACACTGAAGCGAATGGGAAACAAGCTGACTTAAGTAACTTTGGAATTGTTTTGAGTGAATAAGGCTACTGGAAATTGTACACAAATAATATACTCTAATTGGTAAATCTGTTTCTCACAGGGATATGTGTTGGCAAATCTGAAACTACTTTGACTGTATACTAAGGTTAAACCAACAAATAGATAATAAGAGCCAGGTTTTTCATGGTCTGGGAAAAAAATTACAAATAAGTGAAAAAGCTATAAAAAAACTCTATGGTGCTGGATTAGAGTCAGAGCTATTAATACAGTGTTTTAAATCATCATATATACAAATAGATACAGAGATAACTGAAGGTGTATACATGTGTGTGTGTGTGAGTGTGCATGTGGATGGATTAATCTACAGAAATATATTTTCTAGCTCTATCCACTAACAGGAAGTAGAAGCAGTGACACACGATAAGATTAGCGTTTCTAGAACTTAGAACCTGGTTTCTGAATATCTTTCTCCAGTGAAAGTATACAAGGCTTCTTGGAGCTCTAGAAGGACCCCAGGACTGAGACAGAAAAAGTGCAAGATGAAACTGGAGTTTTTGTGGCTCCAGAAAGTAAAGAAGTGCTGGGGAGTGGAGAGAGATTGTGTGTGTGTATGTGTGTGTGTGTGTGTGTGTGTGTGTGTGAGAGAGAGAGAGAGAGAGAGAGGGAGAGAGAAGGGAACTCAGCATCCCATATGGAAGAGCTCTCAATGGCCAAAATTGAAACAACTTGAACAACAGAATAACTATTGTCCTGAATTAAACCTCAAATTAAAAAAGAAGAAGAAGAAGAATCAATACAGATATAAATAACTAAATAAACAAATGAGGAGTAGAGATAGCTCTTCCTGATAGAGAATTTCAATTAATAAATGTGGATAGAATAATGGAAATAGAGAATCACCACTAGGACACCATAACAGCTACAGACAAGATCCATTGATAGATGTTAAAATTAGGGGGCAGGGGTTAAACAGAAAAAGGATATTTGTATAGTCTAGAAGTATCTCTCCCTAAATATTTAGTAATTAGTAAGGGGAAAATAGTAACTTTACAAGGAATAATTCTGGAAGATACCACTTTAACCATGTAGTTAAGGTTAACATGACCACTAATACCACTAATGCCCATGGACATTGTAGGTCTAGAAATGGTGCGCTGAAGACAGCAAGCACATCACCTCTGTGGTATTTTTGCTGATAATGCATGACTTCAATCTAAAAATAAGAAAACACCAGACAAGCCCAATTTGAGAACCATTTTACAAAATAACTGACAAGTATCCTTGTCAAAGACAAGGAAAGACTGAAGAACTGTTAAAGTTTAAGGAGGCTGAAGAGATACAAAAAGGCAATATGAGATCTTGAATCTTGAGGGAAAAAAGGGATATTAGGGAGGAAAAGTTGAAATTCAAAGAAATTCTGCAGCTTAATGGTATTTCTTCAAAGCTACTTTATTCTTGATGATAATTACTCTATGTTTCCGTATGATAGTAACATAAGGGAAAGCTGGATAAAAGGCATACTGTTTTTAGATGTATGATATAAGACTAAATTATCTCAAAGAAAGAAAGTGTGCTTCTAGTCAAGCTAGTACAATAAGAGCATTCAACAACCCTTCTCATCACTCTAAGCCCATTCAAATGAGAGGTAAAATATAAAAATTATACAAATTGTAATATCAATTTCCCAAAGTATAAAAATCTCATCCTAGATCAAAACTAGAAAAGAGAAGTGGTTAACAGGGCTGAACCATAGCCTATTGAGCTCTTGGTCTAGAAATAGGTCTAGGTGGCTAAAACAGGGTCATGGGAAATAAAAATGATTCATATGAGTAAGGCAATGAATCTGGTCAGTTAAATAAGGAAGCAGAGAAAAGAGATAAGATTCTTTTTTTTAAAAAAATACTTATTTGAGAGAGAGAGAGAGAGAGATTGAATTCCAAGCAGGCTCCATGCTGACAGCAATGTGGTACTCGATCTCATGAACCATGATATCATGACCTGAGCTGAAATCAAGAGTTAGATTCTTAACTAACTGGGCCACCCAGGCATCCCTAGACTGAATTCTTAAATAGCCACTTCCAACCTTTCCTCCCTAACTTTCTTTTCTACTAGTTATATAAATTTATATAAGAATGTTTGAATTCCCAGATTCCTTTAAAGCTAGATTATGATACCTTTCTAGTCATTGATATGGAAATGTTAGTTCTGAGTGAATGCTTTTTGGCCCAATCATAATCTTGTTAAAGGAAAATCCTTGGGACAACTTTATTATTTCTCCCTGAAAAATAACATGCTATCTCGAGGTGTAGCTGTTGTCTTGGAACCAATAAGGATGACACCACAGAGAGGATGAATATGGATAGAACCAGCTTTCTGGATGACATCATGGGCTTTATACCAGTGATGGTTTCTTGCCTCTGTACATCTTATCATGTGAGAAAACAAACCCTTCAGTTGTTTCAGGTACTGTTTTCTTCTTCATTCACAGCAAAATGCAATTTTATTTTACTTTTTTTCTTTTTTAGAGAGAGAGTGAGTAGGGGAGGCACAGAGGAGGGAGGGAGGGAAGGAGGGAACGAGAGAGAGAGAGAGAGAGAGAGAGAGAGAGAGAATGAGAGAGAATCTTAAGCAGGCTTCATGCTCAGCACGGAGGCTGATGTGGGGCTTGATCCCATAACACTGAGATCATGACCTGAGCTGAAATTAAGTCTCAGACACTCAACTGACTGAGCCACCCAGGTGCCCCTGACAGCAAAATGCAATTTTAATCATGTCAGAGAAAAGCTAAAATTATGCTATTCAAGATGAGTATGCCAGTATAATTCTAAAACATGGGAATAGAATAAATCTTGTTTTAAAAATGAGTAAAAACTTATCAGAAATTATGAATTCACCCTAGAAAGGATTTTAAAAATAAGCAATTTGAAAATCTCTTTAGTATAAGAATGTTTATAGTTTGAAGTGGTGACTGAAGGAATAACATCCATGAAATAAAACAAGAATTCATGAAATAAAAGGTATAGAATTATGGACGGAACTATAGAGTATTATGCTAAGTGAAATCAGTCCATCAGAGAAAGACAAATATCATATGATTGCACTCATCTGTGAAATTTAAAAAACAAAACAGATGAACATAAGGGAAGGGAAGGAAAAATAGGATAAAAACAGAGAGGGGGGCAAACTGTAGAGACTCTTAAGTAAAGAGAACAAACTGAGAGTTGCTGGAAGGCACGTCAGTGGAAGGATGGGCTAAATGGGTGATTGGTATTAAACAGGGCACTTGTGATGAGCACTGGGTGTTATAAGTAAGGGATGAATCACTGGGTTCTACTCCTGAAACCAGTACTACACTGAATGTTAACTAACTTGAAACTAATAAATAAATAAATGAATAAATAAATACAGAACTAAAATAAGAACCAATAGGTTAATGAAAAAAAAAATTGAAATCATGCAGAAATTTGTAATATGTATCCTTAGCAAACTAGAATGAAAAGGGACATTAATATCATAAAAGATATCTAAGAAAATAACATATAAAATAAAGCACTTCATATAGATATTAGTTTTGAAGACATAGATCTAGAAACTCAATTTAATTTGAGGATTTATAGGAACTAATCAGCTTAATAAATTTATATCAAAGAATTAGGGTCAACAATAATGAAACAATTTTGAAGAAAAATAAGAAATTGTAGTGGCATCACTTATGAAATATCAATATTCATTTAAAGTTAATTCTAAAGAACAGCACGTTAGCTTTAGTGTCTGTGTTTAATTTACTATTTATTAATTTAGTAATATTGTTTAGTATTGTTACAGGGTTATACACAAGAACAGATAAATATATTTATGAAAACTTAGCAAATGATAGAGATGCCAAAACAGATTAGTTGTTAAGTAATGAACATGTTAATAAATGTTGCTATGTAGTTGGCTCTCCAGATGGGGAAAAATAAAATAAAATTAGATTCCTGCCTTATGTCATAAATATGCAAAATAATTCAAATATCATTAAATACTAAAGTATAAAAAGCAAGATGTTAACATTGAATTTTAAAGAAATTACCACCTAATATTTTTATAAGTTCAAAATAATTAAATATTTCCTGAACAAGTTACCAAAATAAAACCATAAGTGTATCAATATCATAGTTCTTATTGGTAGAGCAGAGGGCAAAAATATAGCTTTGGTTAAAGAAATTGATAAAAGTTTGTATTCAACTGCTACAGATCAAATCCCAAGCAGAAATATTAAGATCAAAATCACAAAAATGTATATATTTTTGGTTAATAAATGCAAACATTTAGACAGTTTTTATTTGTCTACCTTAGTCGGTCAAAAGCACTAAGTCGATACTATACTAGGAAGGAATAATGATAATCATAAACAAATCTTGTATCCTTGGTTATGTACAGGCATACCTGTTTTTTCTTTACTGTTCTTTACTATGTTTCACAGATGTGACAGGTAAAGAATATTAGAAAAATAAAATTAAGAAAACAAAAAAGAAAGTAAAATATGGGAACATGTTTAATTTTTGCAAATCTATTCTAGTTTTTTAATAGAATTTAACACATTTTTAAGCAACAGAAAAATATTAGAAAAAGCTAAATATATAACAGGAGAATAATTAGATAAAAACTTCTGCATTCATACATTAAGTCAAGTATTAATTGAATTAACCCATTGACTCTAGTGATGTTCAGTAGGGATTTGGTTTAATACAAGCATACCGCTTTTTATTGTGCTTTGCAGATATTGTTTTTTACAAATTGAAACGTTTAAATCCTGCACCAAGTAAGTCAATTGGTGTCATTTTTCCACCCACATTTGCTCATTTCATGTCCCTGTCACATTTTGGTAATTCTCACAATGTCTGAAACTTTTTCATCATTATTATACTTGTTATGATGATCAGTGCCTTTTGATGTTACTATTGTAACTATTTTGGAGCACTATCAACTGCACCCAAATAAGACAGTGAACTTAACAATAATATTGAAATTAGGCCAATTAATAACACTACAATGACACTTAAGTGTTGAAGTGAAACTTGAAATGTTTCATGTCTCTCACTTTAAATCAAAGGCTAGAAATGAGTAAGCTAACGAAGGAAGGCATGTTGAAAGCATCTCAAGGCTGAAGGCTATGCTTTTTGTGTCAAACAGTTAGCTAACTTATGAATACAAAGGAAAAGTTCTCGAAGGAAATTAAAAGTGCTACTCCAGTGAACACATGAATGATAAGAAAGTGAAACAGTCTTATTGCTAAGATGGAGAAAAAATTTATAGTCTGGATAGAAGATCAGACCAACCGCAACATTCTCTTAAATGTAGAGCAAGGCCCTAACTCTCGTTAAGTCTATGCAGCCTGAGAGAAGTGAGAAAGCTGCAGAAGAAAAGTTTGAAGCTAAGGAGAGTTTGACTCTTAAAGTTTAAGGAAGGAAACCATCTCTGTATCATGAAAGTGCAAGGTGAAACAGCAAATGCTTATGTAGAAGCTGCAGCAAGTTACCCAGAAGATGTAGTTAAGACCATTAATGAGGGTAGCTACACTAAACAGCATATATTAAATGTACACAAAACACCCTTGTATTGGAAAAAGGTACCATCTAGGATTTCATAGCTGGAGGGGGAAAAGTCAATGGTTGGCTTCAAAGCTTCAAAGGACAGGCTCGCTTTCTTCTTAGGGCTAATGCAGTTGGTGACTTTCATTTGAAGCCAATGGTCTTTTACCATTTTAAAAATCCTTGGGTCCTTAAGAATTATGCTAAATCTACTCTGTGCTCTACAATCCTAGATGACAGTGCATCTGTTTACAACATGGTTTACTGAATATTTTAAGCCCACTCTTGAGACCTACTGCTCAGAAGAAAAGATTCTTTTCAAAATATTACTGCTTATTGACAATGCACCCAGTTACCCAAGAGCTTTGATGGAAATGTACAAGATTAATGTTGTTTTCATGCTTATTAACACAACATCTATTCTGCAGTCCATAGATCAAGGGGTAATTTTGACTTTCAAGTTTTATTGTGTTAAGAAATACATTTTGTAAGGCTTTGGCAGCCATAGATAGTGATTCTTCCCATGGATCTGTGCAAAGCCAAGTGAACACCTTCTTGAAAGGTTTCATCATCCTAGATGCCAGTAAGAACATTCATAATTCATGGGAAGATGTAAAAACATCGAATTTAACAGGAGTTGGAAACAGTTGATTCTAATCCTCCTTGATGACTTCGAGGGTCTTCAGCTTCGGTGGAAGAAGTAACTGCAGATGTGGTGGAAACAAGGAGAGAATGAGAATTAGAAGAGGAGCCTGAAGATGTGACTGAATTTCTGCAATAAAACTGGAACAGATGAGGAGTTGCTTCTTGTGATTGAGCAAAGAAAGTAGTTTCTTGAGATGGAAGCTACTCCTGGTGAAGATGCTGTGAAGATTGTTCAAATGACAATAGAGGACCTAAAATATTATGTAAACTTAGTTGATCAAGCATTGGCAGAGTTTGAGAGGATTGACTCTACTTATGAAAGAAGTTCTACTGTTAAGTAAAGTGTTGTCAAAGTGCATAGCAGGCTACGGAGAAATCATTGGTGAAAGGAAATCAATCCATGCATCAAACTTCACTGTTGTCTTATTTCAAGAAATTGCCTTAGCCACTGCAGCCTTCAGCAACCATCACCCTGATCGGTTAGTAGCCATCAACACAGAGACAAGACCCTCCACCAGCAAAAAGATTATGACTTACTGAAAGCTCAGATGATGGTTAGCATTCTTTAGCAATAAAGTATTATTACATTAAATTGTGTACATTGTTTTTTTAAAACATAACATTGCACACTTAATATACTGCTGTGTAGTATATACAAAACATTTATATGCACTGGGAAACGAAGAAATTTATTTAACTCGCTTTATTGTGACATTTGCTTTATTTTAATATTTGCTTTATTGTGGTGGTCTGGAACTAAAATTGCAAAATCTCTGAGGTATGTAATCCATCATTTTTTTATGTACTACCTCACCTACTCTGAGTGATAACTCTAACTCTTTGGTTAGGTAAGTAAAATTGTAATTGCAAAAAAAATAAGAATAGTAAAAACATAAAATGAAGACATTAATGTAATCCCATGTATTAGCAATTTTGTAATCATTCATTTGTAATCATTCTAATTGTACATGATGATTTTATCTGCATTTTAAGGTGTTAAAAGCATTTAAGAAAATTACATATATTAAGCTTATAAAGAGTAATAATTAAGTTTTTCATCAGTTCTCAAAGTTCATTTGAGTTTATTTGAGTTTATTGGATAGAAAATTAATACATAGAAATCAATAACCTCATCTACCAATTAGAAGCAATTAAAAATATAATAGAACAAATGATTTCATGTAATAGCAAAAAAATAATAAAAAGTAAAAATAAACTTAAGAAAAAGACAACATTTTAGAAGTTAAAATAATATGCAGGGGTAAAAGTAATTTTATAGAAGGCATATTTTATTTTTGCATAATGTTTTAAAGTTATAATGATGTTAATTATATCTAAATCAATCTGTACATTTAAATATATCAAAATTAAATAGCAATAAAATATTTTTAAATACAGACAACTTGTTTCTTATGTTCAAAATCACAAATATCATTGGGAAAATGTTAAAAAAGTATGAAAGGGGGACCAACTTTATGAGAAACTGAAAGATATTATATAATCATCTTATATGTAGACATAAAAAATAGAACAAAATAGAAAATTTAGGT
>CM053573.1:38421263-38555763 GCA_028646485.1 Cryptoprocta ferox
CCCACTTGCAAATCCAAGTTTTATCCCTTCAGTCCTTCTCAGTTCAATCCATACGGGCGTGCGCGGATTACAGAGCTCCCTGCTCTTCCGCCATCTTGTCCTCCTCAGTCATAAGCAATCTTTTTGCTACACAGCAATAAATAACAGATACACTTCCACTGTCCTGAGTTAGACACTTGACTTCACTCCCAAAGGTCCCTTCCTGTAAGGCTATATTGGGTAAAGGAAATAGCCATTCCCAAACCTGAAGACCTAAGAAGCACTAGACAGGTCCTCTTGAGACAAGATGGCCTTTCTTTCCTCCACTTAGCATCATCAACTTTCTTAACTCTGATTTACTTGCACTCATTTGGCAAAATCCCAGCTCTGGAAGAAACCAAACACCCAATATTTCTGCACCTAAACCCATCTAGTCATGCACTATGGCAAGAAATTATCCAAATGGGTATTCTAGTTTCACTGTAAATTCATGGTCACTGCCCTTTAGTGAGTCCTTCAACACTGCTCAGAAATCTTGCTGTATGTATTTGAAAAACATACATTCTCTATTTAAGCAATGCCCTTTTCAATCTTTCATCTTTCCTGCCCACTGGTTATGATTTCCCTATGATTCACCAAAAAAGAGAATTTGTTCAGAGGGGACCTCCTTCAACCTCATGATAATGAACATAATAAAAATTACTTTTGTCTGTCCATATTCTGTGCTTTCTCCTGCTACTGACAAGGCAATGTCCCCCTTTTATTTAAGAGTGATGCTTCCCTGGTGTTTGGCATCTTAATTTTGATGCAGGAAATTCACACAAAAGATTATACTTTTCCCTTTATATTCTAATGTATAGAATACATTGGGCTCTTCACTTCTGCTCTTTCTTGCTAATCTCCTAGGTATTAAATTTTTTTTCTAGAAGTATTTGTCTCTATATGGTGTCTCCCATTTCCTTGCTTCCAAGCCACTCCTTGGCCCATTCTAATCTGACACCTTGCTATTGCTCTGCACTAACTTAGCTTTTGATTAGGTCATATGTATCTTCTCTTTCTTGATATGACTGGCACTTTTTAGTCTGTTGAACTTTCTGCCAGGTGCTTCTTCATCTTTTCTCTAGTCTCAGCCTCTATCTAAATTTAAATGTTAGCATTTCTTGAGGAGTCTTGTTTCTTAGAAAATTTCTAACATTATATTACTTCCCTTGTAATCTTATTTAAACCTATCTCTTCAACTACCACATTGTCAAAGTTAACTCAAAAACATATATTTTTAAATAGATTTGTAGACATCAACATCTCTTAGTTCTACCTTAAACTTTCTATTAGACAACTTCTCTTAGTTTAAAGCCAGCCTAAACTTAATATGTGCAAAACCAAACTCATGGTCACCTTCTATCTTAGTCAGCTTTGTTTGCTATACTGAAATAGTAGAGATTGTGTGGCTTAAGCAACAGAAATTTATTTTTCACAGTTTTATAGGCTGGAAAGCCCAAGATCAAGGTGACATCAAGGTAAATTTTATTCTAAGGTCTTTTCTTTTTGTCTTATAGGTGGGTGTCATCTCACTGTGTGCTCATAGAAATAGAAAGAAATTTTTCTCTCTTCCTCTTTTTATAATACCACCAATCCTATTTGGTTAGGACCGTGACCTTATGACCTCACTTAACCTTAATTACCTCCTTATAGGCCCTACCTCCAAATATAGTCCTATTAGAGTTAGCATTTTAATATGTGAATTTGGGGTGGGGGTGGACAGAGTTTAGTCCATAGCACTTCTCCATAGGCAAACACACATATTAAATAATGCATGAAACAAAGCGCAATTTGACATACTATGATAAAAGAAATATATCCAGAAAATCAAAAACCTGCCAAAAATTAGAATATTACCTGCATCTCAGATTCCCCCTTAGCTTCTTCTCAATCCATCTACTATCCTCCCAAAGGAAATTACCATCTTACTTCTCATGCTTTAGTTAGTTTTCCCTATGTTTGTATTTGTTCTATCTGGCTTTATTTTTTCTCAAAATTTTCTTCATTACATTTATCCTTTTTGTTGATATAATAAAATTATTTTATTTAATTATGCCATTTAAATAACCATTAGAAGACACAAAATGACCTAGGTGTAATTTTGTTTTTATTGTATGATTTGGTCAATATCTGCTATCCACTCACCCATATACTACTGATTTTATGATAGTAACGATGTCTATTTTTACTTACTTTACCTTTAGATCCTCTTATTTTTATTGACCCATAGTTGGCCCCTGATGAGTTACTTGGTAAATTAAAAATCAATTAGCTGTCTTTGAGAAGCACAATCCATGTCTGTAACTTCAATTATTAGATCCATATTTGTTCCCATTTACTTGGAATCTTCCTCTTGCCAAATGAAACAAAAACTCCAAGAGAATTACTAGAAGGGGTGAGGATGTCTTTCAGAACTATAGACTTGTGGGGCACCTGGGTGGCTCAGTTGGTTAAGTGTCCGACTTCAGCTCAGGTCATGATCTATCGGTTTGTAAGTTCCAGCCCCACATCCGGCTCTGTGTTGACAGCTCAGAGCCTGGAGCCTGCTTCAGATTCTGTGTCTCCCCCTTTCTCTGCCCCTCCCCTGCTCACACTCTGTCTCTGCTCAAAAGTAAATAAATATTTAAAAACAAAACGAAACAAAACTCTAGACTTGCATCCATGCTCCAGTTGGATGTCTGCTTAGGCAAAGGCCTGAGATCATATTGTGCTATGTGAGTAGGAGAGAAAAGAATTAGAGAGGGGTGGCAGGGCTGAGAGACAGACATGTGAGCAGCCCACATCCTCACCATTTATTGAGGCCAGCATTTGAGACTTTCCTCAGGATCAAAGAACAACAACCAAGATATCTAACTTGATTCCCCATAACTGTACCCCACAACATAGTACTACCTCTTGGGTAAAGGGAACCTAGCAGATAATATACAACTGAGTAGAGGAGAAGAGGTTGAGTCCCACTTGGGTTGCCTAAGGGTCCAGATAACTCACAAATGAGACAACCACCTGGTTTTTGTTGTCTGACATTCACAAAGGATATTAGTGGGCAGGTGAGAATTCAAGAAGCAGCAATGACCAGCAAAGAAGGTAAAAAATAATCCTGTGATTATGGGAAGTATAGTCTTAAAGGGAGAAGGTAGAAGTGGGTCAAGTGATATCATGCTCACTCTATCCATATCAAACTAGTTCTGAGTCACTGCAAGCCTTAAATTGAGTTTGAAATTGAAATTTTAAACTGGACTAAAATTAGAACTCAAATTATTGTAGTGTAAGTACTGTAAGAACTCAAAGTATTGTAGACAATTTTCAGATGACAAAAATGGGAAAAAATAGATTTATCAATCATAGTTGAAAATCAATAATTGGAAGGAGGAGTTAAGATGACAGAGTAGTAGGGGTACTCTGGGCATGTCTCATACCTTGAACACAGCTAGATCAACATCAAAGCATTTTGAACACCTAGAAAATCAATCTGAGGATTAAGAGAGCAACCTGCATAATTTGAGAGAGAGAGAACCTAGCAGATATGAGATGCAGAGATGAGAATTGGGAAGAGAAAAGCTGCAGTGTTGTGGAAGGTAGAGAGCCCTTTCATGTAGAGGAGGAGAGAGGAGGAGAGAGAGCATGTGTCAGGTTTGCAGAACAAAAGCATTCCTCCAAAACCACTGACTGGGGAATTTGGACGAATGGACTATTGCAAGTTTTTACAAACATTGGGGCTCAAATTCTGAAGTTTTGCAAGTTAGTACCATTTGCAGGAGTCGATCCAGACAGGCAGTGATGCTTCTGGGGAGAAGGAGGCTGAGACCCTGGGAGCACACTATGGAGAGTGTGATTTGGGGATCCCCAGGGTTGCACTGGGAAAGAACATTCCCCTTCCTGGATTGCATTTGGAAGAGGGTTTATTGCCTATACAAGGACAAAAGACCTGGTTGGAGCCTTTGAGCAGCTGCTCAATAGCAGGGGACAGAGGTGTGTGCAGAGGACAGATAACTTAGGTGGAGCTTTTTGCTATGTTTCACCATAAACTCTAGGCACCTGCATGACCGTCTGTTTTCTGGGACAGAACGGCACCAGGCTCGGTGCTGCAAGGCTCTCCTCTGGAGGAGTGAAGTGGGTTCATGCCTAGCTGGATCCTTTAAGATTTGGAGTTTTGAATCCCAGCCATGAACCAGAAGAAATGGAAATGGAAAGAAAACTTCCAAACTCATTCTATGAGGCCAGCACTACCTTGATTCCAAAACCAGACAAAGATCCGACTAAAAAGAATTACAGACTAACATCTCTGATGAATATAGATGCAAATTTCTGAACAAGATACTAGCAAATTGAATCCAACAGTACATTAAAAGGATTATTCACCACAATCAAGTGGGATTTATTCTTGCGATGCTGGGGTGGTTCAATATCTGCAAATCAACCAACGTGATACACTGCATTAATAAAAGAAAGGGTAAGAACCATATGATCCTCTCAATAGATGCAGAGAAAGCATTTGAAAAAATACAGCATCCTTTCTTAATAAAGAAAAAAACCCTCAAGAAAGTAGAGATAGAAGGAGCATAACTCAACATCATAAAGGCCATATACAAAAGACCCACAGCAAAAATCATCCTCAATGGGAAAAGCCTGGGTGCTTTTCCCCCTAAGGTCAGGAACAAGACAAGGATATCCACTCTCACCACTGTTGTTCAACATAATACTGGAAGTCCTAGCCTCAGCAATCAGACAACAGAAAGAAATAAAAGCATACAAATTGGCAAGGAAGAGATCAAACTTTCACTCTTCACAGACAACATGATATTCTATGTGGAAAACCTAAAGGAGTCCAACAAAAAACTGCTAGAACTGATCCATGAATTCAGCAAAGTCACAAGATACAAAATGAACGTAAAGAAATCTATGGCATTTCTATACACCAAAAATGAAGCAGCTGAAACAGAAATCAAGAAATCAATCCCATTTACAATTACATCAAAAATGATGATATAACTAGGACTAAACCTAGCCAAAGAGGTAAAAGATCTATATTCTGAATGCTATAAAACATTTATGAAAGAAATTGAAGAAGATACAAAGAATTGGGAAAACGTTCCATGCTCATGGATTGGAAAAGCAAATACTGTTAAAATGTCTACACTACCCAAAGCAATCTATATATTCATAGCAATCCCTATCAAAACAACACCAACATTTTTCACAGAGCGAGAACAAATGATTCTAAAATTTATATGGAACTAGAAAAGGCCTCACATAGCCAAAGTAATGTTGAAAAAGAAAAAGCTAGAGGCGTCACAACTCCGGACTTCAAGGTGTATTACAATGTTGTAATCGTCAAGACAGTATGGTACTGGCACAAAAACAGATACATAGATCAAGAGAATAAGATAGAAAACCCATAAATGGACTCACAACTATATGGTCAACTATCTTTGACAAAGCAGGAAAGAATATCCAATGGAAAAAAACAGTCTCTTCAACAAATGGTATTAGGAAAACTGGACAGTGACATGCAGAAGAAAGAAACTGAGCCACTTTCCTGCACCATACAAGAACTAAATTCAAAATGAATGAAAGACCTAAATGTGAGGGAGGAAACTATTAAAATCCTAGAGGAGAACACAGTCAACAACCTCTTTGATCTCTGCTGTAGCAACCTCTTACTAGACACATCTCCAGAGTTAAGGTAAACAAAAGCAAAAATGAACTATTGGAACTTCATCAAGATAAATAGCTTCTGCACAATGAAGGAAACAATGAACAACACTTAAAGGCAACCTATGGAATGGGAGAAGATTTTTATTTGCAAATGAGATATTGGGTAAAGGGCTAGTATTCAAAATCTGTAAAGAACTTGTGAAATTCAACAACCAAAAAATAAATCAGTTAAAAAATGGGCGGGAGACATGAACAGACATTACTCCAAAGAAGACATCCAAATGGCTAACAGACACATGGAAACATGCTCAAAGTCCCTCATCATCAGGGAAATACAAATCAAAACCACAGCAAGATACCATCTCACACTTGTCAGAAGGGCTTACAATGCAGGAGACAACAAATATTGGTGAGGATGCAGAAAAAAGGTGAACCCTCTTACACTGTTGGTGGGAATGCAAACTGGTGAAGCCACTCCAGTAAACAGTGTGGAGGTTCCTCAGAAAGTTAAAAATAGAACTACCCTACAACCCAGCCATTTCACTAGTGGGTATATATCCAAAGGATATACAAATACTGATTTGAAGGGGCACATGCATCCCAATGTTTGTTGATAATGCTATCAACAATAGCTAAATTATGCAAAGAGCCCAAATGCCCATTGACTGATGAATGGATAAAGAGGTGGTGGTATATATATATAGAGAGAGAGAATGTAATATTACTCGGCCACCAAAAAGAATGAAATTTGCCATTTGTAATGACATGGATGGAACTAGAGTGTATTATTCTAAGCAACATAAGTCAGAGAAAGATAAATACCATATATTTCACTCAAATGTGGAATTTAAGATGTGGAATTTAAGAAGCAAAATAGATGAACATAGGGTAAGGGGAGGAAAAATAAAATAAAAACAGAGAGGGGGGCAAACCATTATAGACTCCTGACTATGAAGAACAAACTGGGGGTTGCTGTAGGGGAGGTGGCTGGGAGACGGGCTATATGGGTGATGGGTACTAAGGAGGGCACTTGTTGTGATCAGCCCTGGCTGTTATATGTAAGTGATGAATCACTAAATTCTACTCTTGAAACAAAACAAAACAAAACAAAACAACAAGAAAAATAAAACAAAACAAAAAAGACAATATCTCTGTCAAAAAAAAGAAAATCAATAATTAGAAAAATATTTAATATATTATTGTTTAAATTTTTAAATAAACGAGTTATATTGCCACGTACTTTTGACTTTGAAAAATAGTGTTATACATGTCTTCTCATTTGATCTTCAAAATAATCTAGTAAAGTAGGTTGGTACATAGAATAAAAAATGAGGTTAGTTTTGATGTCTTTGGGCCAGTTATCCACACTAAGTAGAGTTTTGTGCTGGTGAGGCCATTGTAAATATTAAATTCTTCCTGAGAAAACATGTTTTTATCATAGACTGCTAACATAGCTTTTTGAGATATATTTGAGATATGGTCAGCATGTTGGTGAATATATACTATTCTACTTGATTTCTGAAATTTAGAATCATAATTGTTAATTTAGTAGCAACTTTATGTTAGTAGCACAAACTATCTACCTAGAAATGTTATCTAGAAAATATAAAAGACATAAATAATGGAATTAGCTTATTACATATATATGCGATAAGCAACTTGACTTTAAATTGTTCATCCTTGGGGCGCCTGCTTAGCTCAGTTGGTTGAGTGTCTACCTCTTGATTTTGGCTCAGGTCATGGTACCGGGGTTGTGGAATCGTGCCCCACATCAGGCTCCGTGCTGAGCATGGAGCCTCCTTAAGATTCTTGCTCTCTCCCTCTGTTCCTCTCCCCTGCTTGCTCTCTCTCTCTCTCTCTCTCTAAAAAAAAAAAAAAAAAAGAATTGTTCATTCTCATGGAAAACTAGAAAACAGTTGTTTTTACAAAGAATGTATGATTTAAAGAAACTAATGTGTTACATTTACTTCTAATATCTATGTCTATAGAGATTATGTTTTTCAAATTTAAGACAATTCTAAGGATGCTAATTTGATTGTTAAACTGAATTAGAATATGAATTCAGAATTATTTTATTATTTATTATTCCATTTATTATTTTACCACAGGACCTTATGTTTTGAAACTACCACTCCCTAGAGAGAAGGTTTTTTTTTTTTTTTTCAATATTAAAACAAAAACAAAAACAGAAACAAAACCTAGTGGATTCCCATGAGTACAGACATGGACCTTAAAACTGGGATCCCGTTTGGAGAAAAAGTGATTTCATATTTAAATGTTGTGGTTTCTTCATTCAACTTTGGCTGATTCGAATGCTTTATCCCTTACATAAACTTTGTTTTGTGAGGAAACAATTGTTTTAATGTACAAAAATATTGGGAATAAAAGAAATAGAGAATTTTCTTCTTAGTAAATTTGCAGTTCATCAGAGTTCACAATAAAAGCATAAGCTTTGCCCAGGCAGGCCAGGAATTGCATTAAAGTTCTTAGAACTATTAGGATAAAACTAAAATAACTACTTGCAAAAATAATTTGCTCATAAGCTATTCCTTTATTTTTTATTGTCTCTGATTTCCCAACTCTGGGTAGAAGCTCTTTCTATATATCTTAGGAACCGTACTTCCTCTATCATACCCTTTATCAAACTATATTATAATTTTAAGTTTAGTTTATTATAACTTTCTTACTATATTTTAATTTCCTTCCAGGGACAGACTGTATTCATCTTGCTCTACTGAGCACAGATTTTGGCCCAGGCTAAGTTCTCATTTACACATAAAGAGCTGAATGAATAAAGAAATGCAAAGTATTCTAAGAAAGTAAAGGAAAAAGTTAAATGAAAAATGAACATACCTTTAAGGAAATATTTTTAAAAATCCTCCTCTTTTATATTCAAATCCTTGTCCTCATTATAAACATGAGTAAATATAGAAATTAATTGGAAAACTAAGTTAGGGTGACTGCATATGACAGAAGGAAGAGTTTGTACCATAGTAATTTAAATAAAACCAGCAATAGATTTTGGCATGATTATAAACTTGAGAACAGATGTATGTATTTGAACTCTGGGTTTCTCATATTTTTCTTATTTAATTAATGTAGTTAAATCATCATGCTTGTTTTAGCAAGTATTGCATTAAATGCTTTAAATATTGTTAATATTTTTGAAATAAAACAGTAAAGTTGAAATTCACTTTGTTCATTATTTTGATATACCAACATTATAAAGCCAAAATTTCATTAAATTGCAGATATCCTAAAGTTTATATATAAGTTAAACTTTAAAACTCAAATGTAAAAGAACAGTTAGAAAATTAATGATTAGAACACTAAGGAGCTATAATGATAACTCAATAGATTGAATTTACTAACACAATATACTTTCTGATAAAATAAGGTGTTAGATAATATTAAAATAAAATTGAATGATAACGACTTTAAATGTGAAGGAATAAAACATTTTAATTGATTTTTTTGTCTTCTAAAACTCATAGAAAAGAGTAGAAAACAAAAGCAACAGAGAAAAAAATGTAGTCTGCAAAGAAACAAAGAAATATCGATAACCTCTGATCCTAAACTATGAAGGGTGTGGGCCAAATACATGACATTTGAGCCAAAGTGAGAAAAAATATCTAGAACAAAAAGTCTTCTCTTTGGATCTTAGGCTAAAATTTTTTTGTAAGTCTGAAACCTTGAAGGTTTCCAGTTTCCATTTCTCTACTCTGGTCCATGAATATGCCTTGATGTGAGCATGGGATGGGTTAGAAGAATTTTTGTTAACTTAATCACACTTCCCTTCTACCTTTCATTAATATGAGATTTTGGTCCGCTGCATGTAATTATGATTCTAGGATTTAAACATAAGCACTTTTCATACAGCATGACCTCCAAATATAAGGCAATAATTCATCTTGTACTCAAAGAAACAAATTTCTTCCAATGCTTGAGGAAAATTTGATCTCTTGTATTTATTGAGAAATGATATATTGGGCTTCCAGTGAAACATTCCCAAAAGATTTTTCCAGGGTAAAATTTCCTATGCCAGATTTTTACCTTATAAAATCACAAATGATGAGATTCTCCTATAAACTGTTTCCTAATCTAATAAAAACTGGGAGAATGCCAAAATATGTAAAATTATAGTCTAAAATGGTAGGTTTATTAAGACAGAGAGATGAGAAAAATTTTGCTCAATCCTGTAAACATTTTAATATACTTTTTAATGTTTATATTTACATTTTCATAAAAATGAGCAAATTGATTCAGTGCAAATTAAAAAAAAACAGAGAGATAACTATGGGATGAAACAAGAAATTTTTGACAGTTAAGTATGTAGAAAATACTCGGCAGGCCCAGATGGGTTCACAGATGATCTCCTTCACAATTTCAAAGAATAATCAGAATGTAATTTAAATTCTTTGAGATCTGAGGGGAAAAAAAGGAAGTTTTCCAAAATAGTTTGCACAAAGCTAGAATAACAGTGCTACCAAAACTTGAGAAAGATCACTCATGTCCACAGCACAACTATGAGTGACCTCATGTTGAATTATTGATTAGAAATCTTAAGTAGGCAATTTTAAAATCCATAATACACCAAATAATTTTATTTATGAATCATAAGAGTTTTAATCCAGAAATGCAAGGATGGTTCAGATTAAGGGCATCCATTTATAAATTTACCATTCTAATATGTGAAAAGAAAAAAGATATTATCTTAATATATATTATTTTTAAAATGTGATAATTCCCTATGGATAACTCTTAACATGATTAAAAGAACAAAAAAAACCTCTTTAACTCAAAACAAAGAAAACATTCTGCTTAATGCTGAAACACAAAGATTTCTACTGAAGTGAGAAAAAAAGCAGGGATATGCTCTTTGTTGGATTAAAGATCATAGCATTTTTTTTCACTCCATGATTAAGAGGTAAAGCTTATTTCTTTTTTCTGGATCAGCTCTGTGACTGTTCAGTTAATAGAAGAAAGACTGTGAGGTGACAGTATGTTAGTTCCACTTTAAGGCTTCAAAAAGGTCTGACAATTTCTGTTTTGTACTTTTTGGGCTGTAGAGTGCTGTCCTGTGAGAATATGACTAACCTACTGAAGAAATCACATAAAAAGATTAAGTGGAGAAACTTGAAGGAAAGTCTTTGAGACTGCGTAGAGCAACCATCCCAGCATCCCAGACAAGCCCCCAAATGACTCCAGTCCCTAGTGTTGCCATCTTACTCCAATCACAGGAGAGACCCTAAACAAGACCAGCCAATAAACTCCCCAGTTGACCCAGGGCAGTTGACCCAGATATGTAAGATATAGAAAATGGTCTTTGTTTTAAGCCTTTATGATTTGAAATAGATTGTTAGAATCTGCGTCTACTGTTGTCAGCAAAAAAACAGCTGACAAACAATTGGTACTTAGAGGTTGCTCTTGTAACAAAAAACACATGTTGCATTGACTTTGGCCCTGGTCATGAGTGGAAATCAGAAAGGTCTCACGGAGGCTGTTAGTAAAGGCTAGAAGGGACAAAGAAACAATTGTCATTGAAAACTGGGAAAACGCAACCTGCGATATGAGTTCTGGAAAGTTTGGCATTGGGATCTCCCAATGTAATGTAAAAAATTAGTCATGTATTTAAATATATTACATATAAAATGCATGACAGTTTTTCAGTCATTTGTGAGCCTGCCTGGAGTAGTGCAAATTTTGAGTCACCCAGGACAGGCATGGTCCCAGCTGAAGCTGAATACAGCTACATTCTGCCTTTTTGTTTCAGCTCTCATATTGTAAACAGGTGTCCTCTTTGCCATCTATTTAGTACAACGATTTTCACTTTTTTTTTTTTTTTTGCTTTTTTGTTGGTGATTGTACTATTTTAAAATGGTTGGAAGCACAATATTCCCATGCTGCCTTGTGTCCTTAAGTGTAAGAAGTATGCGGTATGCGGTATGGGGAAAATGTATATAAGATAAACTTAGTTCAGACATGAGTTATAGGACTGTTGGCTGCAAGTTCAATGTTAATGCCTTATAATGTATAGTAAAGTGTACTTAAATAGAAACATACATACATCAAAATTATGGACTGATCTGCTGATGGAAATGTGACCAGAGTCTCATAGGAACCTGACCCTGTATTTCCTTTAGAGGCAATGATTCAGTATTTGCTAATTCAGTATTCATGGGCACTTTATTGAGCATAACTACTGTAAATAATGAAAACTGATTTATATGTACATACCTATCCATGGGCTGGAATAAGATTTCCAGATAGAATGTTGGTAGTGACTATTACATTTATCTAGGTATGATAAAAACAATTTTTAAGCAGACCTAAAAGAAATATTTTAAACCTACAGATTGCTTTTTGGAAAATAAAACCATTTCTTATTCCCAGATTCTCTAGGCACAAAAAGATTCTTGAATTAAGAAATGTCTCAGGATAAAGATTGAATCCATGACACCACATAATATGTATATATGACTTCAGGATCAAGATTTTGAAACTTACAACTATAAGATTCTCTGTTAAGATCAGATGAATTTAAGATGTTGCCTCCTAGACCCTTTTTGTGAGACTATAGGATTCTAAGGTTATTAAAGGTATTGTTTCCTAGTCCTTTCGTTTTCACTCCAAGGTAGAGAGGGGCCTGAATTGAAAAGATATGTGGGTATCACTTTAATCTATTGGAGTAGATTTTAACTGATACACAGGAAACCTGCATAGTTTTTAAGGGAATTTTAATTGTATGCTCTGAAGGGGACAAAAACAAAAGGCATTTGGACCAAAAATTTCTTACAAGCAGGAAGCAGACTGAAAAACTAAGCTACCCAGTTGTTTACATGGGCCATTTCTTTTTTTTTTTTTAATGCTCATTTATTTATTTTGAAAGGGAGAGATATAGAGCACAGAGGAGAGAGAGGGAGAGAATCCCAAGCAGTCTCTGTCCTATTAGAGGCACAGCCCTGATGTGGGATTCAAACTCATGAACTGTGAGATCATGACCTGAGCCAAAGTCAGATGCTTAACTAATTGAGCCACCAGGCACCCCTGGGCCATTTCTTGTTAAAAGAAAAGATAACTCATAGAATAAAACCAAGAGTCCTGACACTAGAACTATTAGTAACAGAGAACCACTTCTACCTAAGGAGTAAGATAGGCTGTAATCAAGGGATTGGTTACATGTACATACTTACATTTCACAATTACCATGGATCAGTGACTACTATGTGCCTTTTGTTTTGCCCAATCTTATGAATGAAAGCATAGGTTTAGGTTATCTTATTTTATCATTGTATGCTGAGTATGTGCAGGTAAACCTTGTTTCTTAATTCTAAATTTGTTAATTAAAAAGTATTACTCCTAAGGAAATTGAACCACATTTGACCTGATTTAGATGATTTCTTGAATTTAGAATTTAGGATGAAATTTGTTTGAGTCCTGGAAAGGTGTTAGGGTATCTTAAATGGAAGAGGAGTATAAATAGTTTGAGGGCCAACAGAAGACTGTGAGCAATTAAAGAGGACTGCATATTCTTCGCTTCTCCATTGAAAGGTGAAGTATTTTCATTATCCCTTGAATCTGGGTTGTCTCTTTGTCTGCGTAAGCAATAGAAGGTGGCAGAAATAATTCTGAGATAGGTCCAGGTTTAAGACTTAAGAAGATCTTGATTTCTTTCACTTCTGCATTTTTGGAGAGCTCTGAATGTGCATTTAAGAAGCCTAATTATAGCGCGGAAGAGAATACGTTGAAAGACCATGATCGGTAGAAAGTTCCTGAGAATACATGAAAACAAGAGAAGCCACACTGTTACAGTGTCCCAATCAGGTTTACAGATGACTCTTGCTCCAGCTGCTATCTGAAGGTTACTGCATGAGCAACCTCAAATAAGACCAGCAGAAGAACTTCCCAGGCAAGTCCAGAAAACCTGAAGAACTGTGAGAGAAAAGAAGTGGTGGCTGTTTTAAGTCACTAAAGTGTGGGGTGGTCTGTTACATAGCAACAAATAACTGGAACACCATCGCCATTATTACATAACATTGGTTTAAAAATTCTTGTCAATAAAAATGGTCAGCAGAAAGAATACATATTAGAATGGGAAGGAGAATGCACAATTATTATTCTTATTAAATATGACATAATTCATGATTGGAAAATTCAAGAGAAATGTTAAGTACTTGCTGAACTACTTGTTCTCAAAATTAATATACAAAATTTGTTAGCCTTGTGAATTTATTTTGTTTTTCTTCTCCAAGTTTTTATTTAAATTGCAGATACTTAACATACAGTGTGATATTAGTTTCAGCTGTAAAATTCATCACCTCCCTACAACATCCAGTGCTCATCACAAGTGCCCTCCTTAATACCCATCACCCATTGAACCCATCTCTCCGTCCTCTCTCCTCTCCAGTAACCCTCAGTTTGTTCTCTTTGGTTAAGAGTCTGTTTCTTGGTCTTTCTTTTTTTCCCCTCTAATGTTTATTTGTTTTGTTTCTTAAATTCCACATATGAGTGAAATCATATGGTATTTATCTTTCTCTAACTGACTTATTTTACTTAGCATAAGACTCTCTAGATCTACGTCATTGCAAAATGACAAGATTTCATTTTTTAAGGCTGAGTAATATTCCACAGTGTGTGTGTGTGTGTGTGTGTGTGTGTGTGTGTGTGTGTGTATACATATATACCACTTCTTCTTTATCCATTCATCAGTCAATGGGCATTTGGGATCTTTCCATAATTTGGCTATTATTGATAATGCTGCTAAAAACATTGGGATGTATATATCCCTTCAAATTAGTGTTTTTGTATCCTTTGGTAAATACTTACCAGTGCATTTACTGGATCATAGGGTAGTTCTATTTTTAACTTTTTGAGGAGTCTCCATACTGTTTTCCAGAGTGGCTTCACCAGTTTGCATTCCCACTAGCAGTGTAAGAGAATTCCTCTTTCTCTGCATCTTCAACAACACCTGTTGTTTCCTGTCCTGTTGATGTTAGCCACTCTGACTGGTGTAAGGTGAATCTCACTGGACTTTTGATTTGTATTTGCCTGATGATGAGTGATGTTGAGCATCTTTTCATGTGTCTGTTAGGCATCTGGATGTCTTTTTTTGGAAAAATGTCTATTCGTGTCTTCTGCTCATTTCTTAACTGGATTATTTGTGTTTTAGGTGTTGAGTGTTATAAGTTCTTTATATATTTTGGATACTAACCACTTTTGGGATATGTAATTTGCAAATATCTTCTCCCATTCCATCGGTTTCCTATTATTTTTGTTGATAGTTTTCTTTGCTGTGCAGAAGCTTTTTATTTTGATGAAGTCCCAATAGTTTATTTTTTCTCTTGTTTCCCTTGCCTTGGAAGACATATCTAGTAAGAAGTTGCTACAGCTGATGTCAAAGAGGTTATGGTTTGTGATTTTAAAAAATTCAGCGATATTTTAGAACAATGTCATATACTGAAGTAGTTTATAGATAAAAGATATAGCAATAAAGTTGATGAAAAATTAAAAACATATGAAGAAATTTTATAACTGTTTCTGGATATAAAAGAAGACAATATATTAAGTGTATGTATTGTTCTTATACAAAAATACTCAATATTTTTAGAGTTTCAATTTTTCATATAGTAATGAATAAGTGGAATGTGATCCACATAAAAATACTAACAATATTTTTTCAAATGTGATAAAATGATATTGTACTCATCTGGAAAAACAACTATGAGAAAATATCAAGGAAAACTACTCAAAATAATATTTTTGAGAGGGAATTAGAACAATCACATTTAAAAACACAGCATAAAGCTGTAGTAAGTTTTGTGTTGTCAAGGGAAAGAATTTTCAATAAGAGACTGAATCCAGAGAAACATGTGGGGTGCATCTGGGTGGCTAAGTCAGTTGAGCATCAACTCTTGATTTCGGCTCAGGTCCATGATCTCACTGTCATGGGATTGAGCCCTGCATGGGGCTCAGTGCAGAGCCTGCTGCTTGGGATTCTTTCTCTCTCCCTGTTCTCTGCCCCTCCCCTGCTCATGACCCCCTCCTTCTCTCTCTCAAAATGAATAAATAAAATTAAAAAAAAAGAAAGATATGGCTAATAGTAAATGTGGGAAAATGTTGATTTTTTTAGTACCTAAGATTGGGGCCACTGGTTAACCCAGTAAAACTATATCCCTACTTTTCTTTTTATGCTAGGATAAATTCCAGATGGTTCAGAGATTTAAATATAAAAAAGAAACCATAATTGTGTTAAAAAATAGAGTGTTTTGTTTAAAATTTTTAAATGGAAAGGTCTTTTTGAGTTTAATGTAAAACCAAAGGAAGAATTTGGTAATGTCTTCCAAAATTAAAATTCACATAATCCTCAACTCAGCAATTCAATGTTTAGGCATTTATTCTACTGTTAAAATCATGTAAGTAGGGAAACTATAGCTGTGTTTTATAATTTTGCAAAAATATTATAAAATATTCATAGTACAATTGTTTTAAATGGGAACAAATTCAAGATACTTTAAATGTCTACCATTAGGGGGATTTATTAAATAAGTTTTCATTCATCTATGTAATTGATTACAATATACCTCCCCCCCAAAAATGCCATGGTACTTTATGTTCAGTTAGCTATCCATAAGATGTTTAAAAAAAAAGGTCACAGAACACTATATGAAATACCATTCCACACATAAGGTACTAGAACATGAGCAATATATTTCTAGGGGAATTAATGAGAAAAAGGTTAGCTTATGAAACGCTGTTAACTATACATTACTTCTTTTGTGTTTTTATTTTGTTTTACTTTTGGACTCATATTTCTCTCTCCCTAATAAAACTTACATAAATGCTAAATATTCTGTCTTTTCCTTCATTATTAGGTTTTTCTAATTCCTCCAGATTGATGAATAGACATGGTTTATTCTTATTTTATTGTCTTACATGTATTTATACATGAAAGTTTCACATTTATACAAACACTTCTCCATCCTAATTCCAGTTCTTCACTACTCAAATAATACAGCAAAGTTCATTCTCCCTATGTCTACTTAACAAGGCAGAGAAAAAAAATGTTAAAGGATAATGTGGGAGCAGAATTCGTGAGCTGAAGTGTTTATTGATATCCAATTCATGTTCCCTACTACTCCAGAACACCTAACCAGTTTCCATTACTATTGCAGTGTACAAGAGGGTATCCTCACCAGCTTCTGGGAATAATTCACTTTAAAATTTTGCCCATCTGATGGAATAAATAAGCATGTAAGATTTTTCCTTTTTTGCATAGATATGATGTGACAATCTTTTCATGTATCTGTTGTCTTTTTAGGTTTCTCTTTTGGGGTGAATTCTCTAGTTATTTTTTTATTAGATTTCTATATTTTTCTTGTTGATTTTCAAAACATTTGCCATTATATGAATATTTATGAATATTAAATATATTTATGTTTAACTTTTCTATATTGTCTTTTGTTGAACAAGATCCTTTCATATTGCAGTAGTGAAATCCATTAATATTTTTCATTTTTGACTTTGAAATTCTTTTGTTTTTCTTTTCTTTTTTATTATTAATGATAGTCACCATCCTGGACATTAGATCTTCAGAACACATTCATCTTATAAAAGAAAGTTGTACTCGACCAAAATCTCCCCATTTTTCCTACCTCCCAGCCCCTGGTAACCATTACTCTACTCTGTTTCTGTAAGTTTAACACATATGAATAAGATCATGCAGTATTTGTCTTTTTCTGTCTAATGTATTTGACCTAGCATAATGTTCTTGAAATTCATCCATGTTTTCATAAATGGTATTTTAATATATAAAATATTTCTCTCTTATCTTTCAGAGTTTTAATAAAGATTTCACTGAATCTAGATTATTTTGGGTAGTATGAACATTTTAACAATAGTAATTCTTTTCAATCTGTGAACATAATTTCATTCAGTTGTGTTTTTTTTTTCAATTTCTTTAATCAATGTCTTATAGTTTTCAGTATACATGTATTTCACTTCCATGGTTAAATTTATTCCTAGGTATTTTATTCTTTTTGATGTTATTGTAAATGGGATTGTTTCCTTAATTTCTCTTTCCAATAATTCATTGTTAGGATATAGAAATGCAACCAATATTTGTATGTTAGTTTTGTGTCTTGAAACTTTCCTTAATTTGTTTATTAGGTCTGATAGTTTTTGGTGGAGTCTTTAGAATTTTCTATACACAAGATCATGTCATCAGCAAACAAACATGATTTTACTTCTTCCTTTTCAGTTTGAATGCCTTTTATTTTATTTTTTTTTTTCTTGCCTAACTGCTTTCTGGTTAGGACTTCTTTGTTGGATAAAAATGGTGAGTGGCCATTCTTGCTTTGTTTTTGATCTTAGAGGAAAAGTTTTCAGCTTTTCATCATTGAATATGCTGTCAGATGTGGGTTTGTCACATATGACCTTTTTAAGTAATCTTCCCTCTATCCCCACTTTGTTGAGTTTTTATCATGAAAGGATTGTAAATTTTGTCAAATGATTTTTCTGCATCTATTGATATGATATGAAATGATTTTTATCCTTCATTTTGTTAATGTGGTGTATCATGTTTATTGATTTGCATATGTTGAACTATCCTTGCATTCCAGTGACAAATCCTACTTACTCATTGCATATGATTTTTTAAATGTGCATTTGAATTTAATTTGCCATTTTGTTAAATACTTTTGCATCTCTGTTACCAAGGATATTGGCCTGTGATTTTCTTTTCTTGTAGTTTCCTTGTCTGGCTTTGGTATCAGAATAATGTGGGCCTCATAAAATTAGTTTGGAAGTGTTCCTTCCTCTTCATTTTTTTTTTTTTTTTGGAAGCATTTGAGAAAGATTAGTATTAATTATTTAAATGTTTGGCTGACTTCACCAGTGAAGCCGTCTGGTCCTGGACTTTTCCTTGTTGAGAGATTTTTCATTACTAATTCAATCTCTTCATTAGTTAATGGTCTGTTCAGATTTTCTAGTATTCTATGATTCAGTTTTTGTAGGTTGTATGTTTCTAGGAATTTATCCATTTCTTCTAGTTTATCGCATTCTTGGGATATATAATTATTCATAGTATTCTCATATGATTCTTTTTGTTTCTGTGGTATCAGTTGTAATATCTGTAGTTCAATTCTGATTTTACTTATTTGAGTTTTTTTACTTAGTCTAACTAAAGCTTTGTTGATTTTGTTTATCTTCTCAAAAAGCCAGCTCTTAGTTTTGTTGTTCTTTTCCACTATTTTTTTAGTTTCTGTTTCATATATTTCTGCTCTGATCTTTGTTATTTGTTTCCTTCTACTAACTTTGAGCTTAGTTTATTCTTCTTTCCTCCTTCCATCCTCCCTTTCTTCCTTCCTTCCTTCCTTCCTTCCCTTCTTTTCTCCTCCTCTTCTGTTTACCACTTCTTCCTCTCCCCTCTTTCCTCCTCTTCCTCCTCCCCCTTCCACCCTCTCCTCCTCTTCTTCTCCTTCCCCTCCTCCTCCTCCCTCTTCTTCTCCTCCTCCTCCCTCTTCTTCTCCTTCTTCTTCTTCTTCTTCTCCTTCCCTTTCTTCTTCTCCTTCCCTTTCTTCTTCTTCTTCTTTTTCTTCTTCTTCTTCTTCTCCCTTCCTCCTCCTTGTTCTCCTTGTTCTCCTTCTTCTTCTTCTTCTATCCCTTCCTTTCTCTCCCTCCCTCTTCTTTTATTTTTTTAAAAAATGTTTAATGTTTATTTATTATTGAGACAGAAACAGACCATGAGTAGGGGAGGGGCAGAGAGAGAGGGAGACACAGAATCTGAAGCAGGTTCCATGTTCTGAGCCGTCAGCACAGAGCCTGATGCGAGACTTGAACCCACAAACCGTGAGATCAAGACCTGAGCCAAATTCGGACACTTAACTGACTGAGCCACCCAGGCACCCCCCTTTGTCTCTTCTTAACATTTCATTTTTTCTCCTTTTTAAAGAACAGTGTTTTTATACAAATGCCATAAATATTTGTTCACATATTTTCTCAAATAATTTTTTAAAATAGCCTTTTATGATTAGGTCTTTAACCCACCTACAATTTATTTACTTTTTATTTTTTGTATATTAGGTTAGTGACACACAAATCAGCATTTTTTTAATATTTCAAAATTTATCTTAGCTATTAAGGATTTTCATATATATTTTATAACTATGCCATCCAAAAGCCCAAAAATTGTGTGGGACTTTTTATTAGAATAAATACAGTTTATTAATTGATCCCCTTATTATATATTTATAATCTTCCAGTTTTTAATCAACTAATAATGTTATATGTCACTCATGCAAATATTTTTTTGTGCCTTATAAAGGTATTTTAAAATGCTCTACATAAGTTTCATGGTTGTGTGGTTATGTCGATCCTATGTATATTTTATTTTCTGTGGTGATTATAAATTGTACCCAATGATATCTCCTTGTCTATTATATTTTCTAATTGACTATTTCTATTAAAGAGGAAAATTATTGCTTTTCTTTATCTTATATCTGGCTACATTTCTGAAATTTATATTAATTTAAGTATCATTTCTGCTGTGTTCTTGTAAAATATTATATATCACATGATAATGGAGATTTTACTTCTCTCTTCCAGTATTTTTGTTATCTGTTTCTTCATATGATATTACCTTGGCCAGACCTTTAGTTCTAAGTTAAATACTAATACATATGGTAGATATTTTTGTTATAGTCCCAATCTTAAAAATATGCTTTTAAAATTAAGAATTATATTGTGTATATTTGCTGTACATTTTTGTGAAATTGAATTTACAGGCTAAGAGTGTTCTTGTATCATTTGATATTTTAAAATATTTTATCATACATAGGTGTAGACAGTCAAAAAAGCTAATGTCTCTATATTTTATTTCTACATACTAATTTTCTTCATTTTTCCCAAAATAAGATAAATATTTTTAATTTATTTCAATTATTTTAAACCATTCTTGCATTTCTGACATAAATTCTATTTGACATGATTAATTATATTTTAATACATTAAAAGATTTGGTTGACTATACTTAAATTTTTTGGAACCTTGTTTATAAATTAAATTATTTTTCATTTATTTAATTTCCTTATCAAACTTCAGTACCAAGTCTATAACATCCTGTCATCAATGAATGCTACTGTCTGGGAAAATATTTTAAAAGTAAGAATTATTTGTTTATTTAAGATTTGATAAAACTTTCTGATAAAATTGTTATTTTTATTTTATTTGTCAAGAGGTGGGTATGATATAGTATTATTTATCATTTCAATTTCTTTAAATATTAATGTTTTAGTTGTGTCAATATGCAGAAATATTAATTTTTATCTCAACTTTCAATTTTTAGAGTATTTTTATCGTATTTCTGAAACATATGTTACTCCATATATCTTTCTACTTGTTTACTTGCTCATCCATCCACCCATACACACACACACACACACACACATGCATACACACACACACTTTTTATTATTTTCTCCAATTAACATTTTTTTTATTTTTGAAAACATCAAATATAATTTGAATTATCAAGTGAAATGATATTTTTCACTATAGATACATTTTTACTTTACTTAAAATATATGTTATACTTCATATAATGATACTTAAAATGTAAGATACTTTAAAATGTTTGAGATATTGACTCTTATTTTCTAATGGCTTCTCCATATGTTTGGAGGTACATTTTCATGGGAAAAGTCATGAATTAAGAATTTTAACATGCTTTACAATGAGCATTGTTCCTTCATCCATATACATTTGATACATATTTGATTTTCCCCATACTTGTATAAAAGAAATTAGTCAAATTGGTAATTCATATGACCTTGAACATTCAATTAAAAATGTGCATATGACAAAATACACTAGACTGTTAATCTCCATGCCATTATTTAGTTCTCATTGGCTTCATCGGACCAACAACATGAGTGATTAACATGGGGAATCTAATTAGACAGAGCTGAGGCACTAAAAGCAATGAGCATTTTGACATCAAGAGTGTCACTTTTTAAAAGACATTTGGAAAGTCTTTGTAATGCAAGCTTCTAAGAAATTCTTCGTAAACTTAAAAAACAAAATTATTATACACAATTTTTAAGAGAAAAGTTACATACTAATTAATTTGAACAAATTGGGCTACTCATTGATACAAAAGATGACAGGTATTAAAGCTATCCACATATGTTAATCAAATCACTGCTTTAAATAGTTACATGCAAAAATGTAATCATGGGCTAAATAATTAAGTCAAATAAAAATTTACCTAAAAAGAAATCTTAATACTAAGAGACAAATAAATAGGCAAATACATATGCACTTTGAAAATCAGTTTAAAATACCCACTGGATTGAGCAATAAAATATGAAAATGACTTTTATTTGAAGTTCACTTGGTTAGTATTTGGTTAGTATTACTGTTTTGCAATATGCCGAGTTTTAGTATTACTTTCACAGACAGCAGTTATTTTTTCTTCAGCTTTGAAATGACCTAGGACATTTTTACCTAGCCAATCTCTTATCTTATTTTTGGGTATCCAGACTTTGGATGGTGATTGTTTGAATTATGAATGACTGATTGACTGAAAAGAATAAAAGGATGAAACCCTCAGTCACAGACCAGCAAGAGAAATAAGATTTCTCAAGTGAAGTGTCATTTTTATTCCTTTTGGATATAACTGAGCCAACTAAATTGGATAAGTACATATTTCTAACTTCTTCCCGTATTTGCTCAGACCACATAATATTTACATAATAATGAAAATCTGAATTGATAACTTGACTAATAAAAATATTTCCATAAATATTCCAACATGGGGGGGCTAAATAGATAAAATAGGGACTGTTTTTATTTAATTAGAAGTCAAATTTTAAAGTAAAAAACTAGAGGGGAAAGTTTATTATTATATTAAAGAGAGCAACTCTTCTTTAAAAAAATACACAGGAGACTCAAACCTTGTATTAGCATGCTCTCAAAGAGTTTTATGTGATGCTCATAAATCCATAATATCCTATTAAATAGCTGACAGCAGGACAAACTTTAAAGGAGGCAAACATATGGAAAAATACATTAGAAAATAGTTAAGTGATTTATTTTCTTAAAATCCTTTTACGTGAATACATCCATACAAAAATAGAAATTGGCAATAGTAGTTTCCCTTTCTCTCTCTTTCTTTTTCTTCTGTAGAAACTACTACTAATAATTATACATCCTGGTGGGCATATTAAATAACCCTTGAAAGTACTTTTGGAGATACCCTTTACACTAGCCTGTTATAAAATTTACTCATTTAAGATCCTTTCTTTACTGAGTATTTTTTAAAGTGTGGTTTTTCTATCTACAAAATTAACTGAGTTTGCCATAAGATCTAATATATAATAATCTTTAAGAAATCTCAGTCATCTCTAAAAATGAAAAGAATGATAGCATTCTTTTCAGTAATATTGCCATTCTAAATAATATTGTTGTTTTGAAGCATTTCATACTATATTCCAAAGTAACTAGACAAACTCACTCTTGCCAGCAAATCTCAAACTTCTGAAAATTGGAAGTAAGTAGTTCACTAGATCCAAATAATATTAGATCTACATAAAAGAGTAACTGTTTTACTCAAGTGACATAGTCTAAAGTTATCACAACTAATGATTGCCACATAGCATAACTTGATAAGGTAGGTATTTGTAAGCATGATTAAACTTTAAAACACAATAGCCGGGGCACCTGGGTGGCTCAGTCGGTTAAGTATCCGACTTCGGCTGGGGTCATGATCTCACGGTTTGTGTGTTCGAGCCCCGTGTCGGGCTCTGTGCTGACAGCTAGCTCAGAGCCTGGAGCCTGTCTTCTGATTCTGTGTCTGCCTCTCTCTCTGACCCTCCCCTGCTCGCTCGCGCGCTCTCTCTCTCTCTCTCTCTCTCAAAAATAAATAAAACATTAAAAAAATTAAAAAAAAAACCACAATAGCCACTGATGGAAATGCTAACATCTCCAAGACAAAAACACACATTAAAATTGATTTGATTTGTACAGATGCTCATTTCAAACCACTAGAAAATCTTGTATATTAGTAACTGGGCCAGGAAAACATACTATAACTATTGTTATAATTAGATATGCAGATACAATTTATAACTAATTCTCTTGGACATTCTCACAAAGTGAAATATTACTGGCAATAATAAATTCATAAGTTACTGTTATTTTGAAGCTCACTAAGCTCTTAATCCTGCAAATCAGAATCAGCTAAATAAATGAACAATGTCTGTATTTCTTCAAGTTTTCAGGGGAGATCCAAATTAACTATTTCTGGATGGTTGACAATTTTCTGTGCTGAATGTTTTTCTTCACATTCCTGAAAGAAAAAAAAAACAGAATGAAAGAAAAAAAATTAAATGATTCTACATAAAGAAAATGTGTGAATTTTATTAGAGTATACTGTTGGCTGGTAGAGAATTTGCTAAGTTGAGATATGTGATGCCTAAATTTATATGTCAACTTGGCTGGACTATGCCAGATATGTAGTCAAACATTATTCTGGATTTTTTTGTGAAGATGTATTTGAATGAGATTAACATTTAAATTAGTAGACTTTGGACATTTAAAGCAGATTGCTCTTTGTAATGTGGTTAGGTGTCATCCAATCAGTTGAAGGCCTAACTAGAACAAAGACTGACCTGCCCTAAGCAAAAGGAGATTCTCCCAGCAGCTAGCCTTCAGATTTCAACTGCAACATCAGCTCCTCTGAGGTTTCCAGCTTGCTGGCCCATTGTTCAGATTTTGGACTTGTCAGCTTCCATAACCCTATGAGCCAATTCCTTAAAACACACCTCTTTCTGTATATAACTATGTATCCCATTCGTTCTGTTTCTCTGGAGGACCATGACAAATACAAGCTGCTAACTGGCTACTCCAATTTTCAGCACTTGGAGGACATTTTGATTCTGGATGTACCAAAAGCTTTAGGCTCTATAAGGAGTATCCAGGGTACGCTTCTTTCTGGAGTCTTCCTTGGAAGGCCTGTGTAATCTTAAGTCACAGTTAATTTGTTTTGTATATTTTGGCAAACAAATACTATGGTTCAAAAGCTAGAGATCTACATTTCCTTTTGCCTTCTTGATACCTCTCACCTTTATTCTTTAATATCCAGCCACATGGCATTCTTTTTAGCTGGTTCCATCCCTTGTCTGGAAGGAGTGTAGACAATTTCAAATGCCTGTGGGAACAAGCAGGCAATACAAATGAGTGAAGATCCTTCAGTACCTATATATAAAACTAAAAAACAATATGCTGAGTTCATTTTTCTTGAATTTCTACTTCCATCTTGTTTTCCCTCTTTTGATAGAAACCTATGTATTGATCAGAGTTCCCTATTTTTTTAATGTTTATTTATTTATTTTGAGAGAAAGAGCATGCATATGTGCGTGTGACCAGGAGGTGGACAGAGAGAGAGGGAGAAAGAAAGAATCCCAAGAAACTCTGCACTGCACAGAGCCTGACATGGGGTTCGAACTCACGAACCAAACCATGAGATCATATTCTGAGTCAAAATCAAGAGCCAGAAGCTTGGGGCACCTGGGCAGCTCAGTCTGTTAAGTGCCTGACTGCGGCTCCACTCATGATTTCATGGCTTATGAGATTGGCCCCGGGTCAGGTTCTGTGCTGACAGCTCAGAGCCTGGAGCCTGCTTTGGATTCTGTGTCTCTCCCTCTCTCTGCCCTTCCCCACTCACTCTCTGTCTCTCTTTCTCTCAAAAATAAATAAGCATTAAATTAAAAACAATTAAAAAAAAAAAGGAATGGGCACTTAACCGACTGAGCCACCCAGACACCCCAAGAGTTCCCTATTTTAAGAGAAGCAATAATGAAAACACTGTAATAAAAGGCAGCTGATTTGGCCACAAGTGACACAATAGGGTTTGTGGGTAGAATGGGGAATTGGAAATATGCCATTTGAAAACTTGAGCTAGGAAACTCTACTGAAGTGTTAGCTTAAATTTATCCATAAATTATGTAAAAATTCACTCTTTTTCATTAAGTATTCACAAGCTTTTGCACTTTATATTTTAACAAAATTACTTACAGTATACCTTAAAATTAATAGTAATGAATCATAATATGCCAACATTTTGAGTAATGCAGCTATATTAGTTGGAGTTTGGGAATCTTAATTACCCATTAGATTTTTCAGTAAATTAAAGTAAACTCAGATTATTTTCCCTAACCATTTCCTGCAGAGGTGACATGGACTTCCGTACTTTTATGAACAGTTTTCTCTCTTATGGCCAGCATTTAATTTTCATCTATCATGGCATCTATCAACTTAAATCTGCCCTTAATCTGCAAATAAGTATTTTCAGACCCTTTTCAAAGATTTGGCATACCAAAACTTTATAAAAGTGTGATTTTAATAAACAATTTCTATTGATGAATATCTGAACACTTTCTAGTCCACGGTTTTATTTTAAAAAACCTGCTTATTATGACCTATTACTCTGAGTTTTTACATAATTTAATTTGGAAAATTGAATTTTAGCATCTCTATATTAAAAGATATCTTAAGGACTATGCTCATCCAAATGTTTTATTGCATTCATGGAAGAGAAGTTATTGTTGATATTTATAAAGACCCATTGGAGAATTACCTAAATATCTTAGTTTTGGAAAAACTTGGGCTTTTTTCTTCTTCTTTCATTATTTCTTGGGTTATTTTTCTTAATTAGTTGTTCTATAGCAATTTATTTGCTTTATCCTCTGGGCACTGTGAATCATATAATCTTTCCTACACTGGTAACTGGCAAGCTCAAAGCCAAATTCATATCCTGCCATATGGAATGTATTTTCAGAATGAAACCTCATAGAAATTTCCACTCTTCTCTTTTAATCTTTCTTAATCTTTTTAAAATTACGGAATATTTATTTATTTATTTATTTATTTATTTATTTATAATCTTTCTAAAATGTCCTAATCCCTGGGGCACCTGGGTAGTTCAGTCAGGTGAGCATCAGAGTATTGTTTTCCACTCGGGTCATGATCCCCAGGTTGTGGGATTGAGCTCCGTGTCTGGCTCTGTGATGAGCCTGCTTGGAATTCTCTCTCTCTTTCTTTCTCTCTGTTCCTCTGCCCCTCTCCGCCATTCATGCTCTCTCTCTCTCTTTCTCTCTCTCAAAAAAAAAAAAAAAAGATATCCTAATACTTGGGAAAAGGCAGAGTGCAAATTGCTCACAGATGGAGGGGACATCCATGGATAAACACTAGCTGTTTAAGAAAATGAAAAAAGGAAGGCCCCAGGAACTCAAGGGTACTTCCCTACCCAAAGGGAATTAAAATTATTTCAAAATACTATACTATATTAAAACACCAAATCAGCCAACAAACAACATCCCTGAGACAAATTCGAACTGTAGAAGTGTATAATACTTTTCTCAAAGTATGTGACAACAAGTAAGCAAAAAACTACAATAAATAAATATATATATGGTTAAGCAGTTAATTCTATAATATCTTGAAATGTGTTTTTCTTTCATTTAATTATTTACTTTCATTGCAACTTCTGCCACTCTAGTTAAGGGTACAGTAATTATAAATCATTGAATAAAATAATCTTCAATTGTTCTATCTTTAGGCCCTAAAATAATTCTTTCTACACACTGGTGTCATCTTCATTTCTTTTTTTTTTTTAATGCTTAGCATCACATGTATAAAACATAAACGTCTTGGAATTTTTCTTACAGTTTTGTTTCTCCAGTGGTCTTCGGTGGTATCATCCATTATGGCTTTTATTTCAAGTTTTATTTATTCATTTTTAGAGAGAGAGAGAGAGAGAGAGAGAGAGCAAGTGGGTGAGGGGCAGAGAGAAAGGGTGAGAGAGAAACCCAAGCAGATTCTGCTCTGTCAGCACAGAGCCCAATGCGGGGCTCAAACTCACAGACTGTGAGATCATGACCTGAGCTGAAATCAAGAGTCAGATGCATAACTGACTGAGCCACCCAGGTTCCCTTCATCCATTATGTCTTACTTACCTCTTCTCTCTTTTTTAAATCCACATCCAGTAATCACCAAACTTTTTCTGCTTTTTCTTTGAAATATATTCAGAATCAAATTTACCATCTGTTATCTGGACCATTGCAATAGTGTCCTAACTGGTGCTGTGCTTCTTACGGAATTCCCTTACGGTTTATTCTCTAGCAACAGCCAGAAGCAACCTGAGCAGTCGCTTTTTAGATTTATTTGAAAAAGGTAAAATATTTACCCTATACCAGTTACGGTGAAAGGCTTATCTTTCATTGATGTAGTTTCTACTCCCCTTCTCATTTGATATCATTCTTATTACATCATGTATATTATTCAAAATTTAGTTTTTGAATTTATTGGCAAATGTAAATGTGGATTTTTTGTATGTTATTATTTATTTTCACAATAGTTAGTGATGAATCTGTTCCTTAGAGAGATTTTCTTATTGCTACATACAATGCACCTTTCTTTCTTTTTATTTTTTTTATATAGTGGCCTTATATTCAATTACATGGTTGTAATATAATTTAGATATCATCTTGCTTACTGATGTATATTTAGTATGTTCCATGTAAGCTATTACAAATAATGTCACAATCCTGCAGTATCTATAGCATAAACAAATCCTGATTTTTCTTTCAAAGGTTATTTTCATTTAAATTTTCCATGAACATGGTCAAAGTGGCCTCCATGGGCTTATATAGATTTATCCTTAGTAATGAATAAGGGTGGCCTATTTCCCATACATTCAGCAACAGAGTGTGTTATCAGATCTTTGTAATGTTGCCAAGTGATGCCTCACAGAGTGCTTGTAGATTGTAGATGTTCAATAGTTCTTTTTGGACTAAACTGACAAATATACTTGTTAAAATTTGCTTCAGAGGAGACAGGGTCCTACTGGATTATTAACTCTAAATCTCTTCTATATATTTCAATGAGTAAGACTACATAGGGAGTGAATATAACAAAAAAAAAATGTGTGGATTAATGAAGAAGACAGATTGTTTCAATTCCAGATGCATCTGATAATGGAAATACCCTAACTTAGACTCAGGCTTATTTTTTTATTAGCTTATTTTAAAGAAAAGAAATCAGATATATCTTTAATATATTTTTATTCTGACCAATAGCAGCCACGAAAAGATCATGGATGTGGTAACAGAAAGAGCTGGCTTTGTTTCTGAGCAAACTACTTTATCAGGCAATAGCAATTAACATTTGCAAGTGTGTATTAAGTTCCAGTAACTAAGCTAAGTTCCTTATAAGTTTTATTTTATCTTCATTTACAATAATCCTGTGATATACGTGATATTAATAAATCCATCTTACAGATATAGAAACCAACTCTTAGAGTGTTTAAGTCTAATCACATAGCTTGCCATAAATATTAAAACTACATATATATTTCCTTCCTACTTCAGGAAAGCTAAAACATTCCAACTCTCATAATTCATTATTTCACTGTTACAGTTGTTGCATTATGTTTTTCTTCCTATGACACATGATATTTTACAAGATTTTGATTGAATGTCAACTTTATGTGATAGTATATACCCAATAGTGGCCTACCTTCCACTTGGTAAATCTAAAGAGGAATGCCGTTATCATAGGGCTAAACCCACCGTCATTTACATTACTTCCACAGGTAGAATAAATTGTGTGTTTTAAATTTCCTGTTTCATAAAAAGGAAAAATGATCTGGCAGGTGATATTGACTTATATTTCTTTTGTGTATGTGTGTGTTCACAGGGAGATAATTATATTTTCATCTGATCCTTTTCAATATAATTGTTCTTATCCTATAATATGCTGTGCTTTTCTATTATTTATTTTGTGGTAATTTAATATAAGTTGTTACTAGATTTTAGTCTGGGGATATTCCCAAAACTTCAGATTTCATATCTAGCAAAGGCACAGGCTTGATATGTACTCGCTCATTCTTTCTTTATGCTCTTAAGTTTTTCTATTCAAAAGCTACAATATTTTACCAAACAGGAATTGTAAGAACCAAAGGTTTCCACTGAACTTTTAGAAATACTGAATAATATTTTTTGCATAATATACTATAATAATATAATGCATATTTTTCAAAATACGTCATTTCATAATTTGTTACATGTATTAAAGACATATACAACAAAATACAGGGTTTTTTTCTCTATGGATTGTTTAATCTCTTCACATCATTCATTTATTGATTTTATGTATAAAAAAGATAATTTTGAGGTAGTAGACAAAATCTACCTGAATATTGCAAATAATAGGAACCAAAGTAATACTGGACACAACTGGTGGCACCTGAGTGGCTAAGTTGGTTAAGTGTCTGACTTCAGCTCAGGTCAAGATCTCATGGTTCATGAGTTTGAGTGCTGAATCGGCCTCTGCACTGGCAGTGCAGAGCCTGATTGGGATTCTCTTTCTCTCTCTCTCTGTCTCTGCCCCTTCCCCACTCATCTCTCTCTCTCTTTCTCTCTCAAGAAAAATAAATAAACTTAAAAAATACTGGACATGACTGTATAGAGAAAAAAATACATTCAATATGGGAGTTTGATTTAAAAATATTAACTTTCAGGAATGTGTCTCTCAATATTTTAATATTTTTCCACCTACCTGGATTATGAGATGCAATATGCACTTTCTAAAAAATGGGATCATTGTCTGCTATTTGTGTGAAATTATAGTTGCAATTAAATCCATTTATGAAAAGCTATAGGTTCTAGTGTAAATCACATTCTTTTCCTCTGACCCTTATTATATTATTATTACTATTATTTTGAGTATAGTTGACACCCAATGTTAACATTAGTTTCAGGTGTACAACATAGTGATTCTACAAATCTATATGTTATGCTATGCTCGCTACAAGTTTAGCTACCATCAGCCACCATAGGACACCATTACAATGCCATTGACTACATTCCCTATGCTGTGTTTTTTATTACATGACATTCATTCCACAACTGAAGGTTGCAGTTAACCTTTCTCTCACTTCCCTTTACCCATTTTGCCCATCCCCTCTCCATGGGAGTTCCTCAGAAAACTAAAAATAGAAATACCATATGATTCAGTAATTCTGCTTCTAGGTATTTACCCAAAGAAAATAAAAACAGTAACTCAAAAAGATAAATACACTTATTATTATTATTATTATGCCAGTAAAATTAGTTTAAAAATATCCAGTGTCATCTTGAAGGAAAAAAGAAAAAAGTTCACAAAGCCAGCCTGCAACCTGAGAAGTCTGTAAGAAGAGAAGAGTACTCTTATGTGTTCTAGACCTCGTGACTTGGACGAGCCCTCCGCCACAGGAAGCCGTCTTCACCTGCTCTCCCCAAAGGGTAGTTCCAACTGCATTGCAACTTCCAACATAGCTTCATATTACCTGTTGTAAAAAAACAAGAAGCCACTGAAATTTTGGCAAACTCAAGAGAGACTTTTATGAATATTTATAAGACAATGTTATCAAACATTTTATAAAATTGTATGCTAAGTTTAAAAATTATTTTACAATATTATTGTAGTGCCCAATATTCCATGAGATTTTCAGATTCTGTAGAGATTTGGAACAGCAAGATTGATTTTCCATGCTATTCATAAACTGATTTGTGGTAAATTAATTGTTTTTATGGATGTAGTTAATGTCATTCTTCGACAGAAGTCAAAACATCCTTATGCTCTCATCATATGTCCCTCTGTGAATGCTGATGCTGTTAACATTCTGGATTTTTAGAGAAATCCTATATCTATTTCTTCATCGAAAAGGATGAATCTTCATATGTAGTCAGGATATCTGATTATCCTTTACATTTTGATTTTTTTTAACTTAGCCCATGTAAGATCAGTCTCAGTGAATTTTAAGAAAGGAGTCACATAAATCAAAGAATGAATGCTCATATAGTAAAAAAAAAAATTAAAAAGATAAACTAAGTAAAAGAAAACTACATTTAATATTTCCAAAGAGTCCTACAATCTTTTCAAATGTATGTTAAAATGTTCTACTAAACATAATTGCATCAGGGAATTTCTGACTCAATTTTTATCTTTCTTTTCTTTTCTCTTTTCTTTTTCTCTCTTTCTTTCTTTCTTTCTTTCTCTCTTTCTTTCTTTTCTTCTTCTTTCCTTCCTTCGTTTCTTTCTCTTTCCTTTCTCTCTCCTTTCCCTTTCGCTTTTCCTCTCTTTTCCTTTCCTTTCCTTTAATTATTCTTTTTTAATAAGTGTATACTTTCAGGTCAGATCCAGTTTTGTGAGGCCTCACCTGATACAGTTTTGTGTGGTGGACATTTTTAATGAGTAAGAGTATAAAATATCTCTTTCTCAAATTTCCAAAACCATTTGACCATGTTATTACCTTGCTAGGACCCTCCCAATCTTGGAAGGGGTTCAGGGCAGTATGAAGCTGTGAAATTTTAATGTCATTAGCTTCACAGTAAATACGCATGTTGTTAGAAATAAGAACCTTAGATCATTAGAAAAGTAGACCCTTTTTCTAATTGGCCACCCGAAGATTATACCAAGATACACAACCACTGGCAGAGAGTATGAGAACCTATTTCTCCACATTTGCCAACCTGATTACATTCATAGCTTTAAATATTTTACAGTTTGGTAATTAAAAAGGAGTATCTCATTGTCTATTGGGGTTTAGTTGGTCTCTCCTGTAGAGATTAGGCACTGAGCACTAGTGTTAGCCAGGTCAATTTTGGTAATGGTAAATCCATGTTGTTGAACCCATGAGCCCAAAGCCACTTTTCTTCATGTGTTCACTGGGCAAGTGCTGAGATGACTGGAGAAAGAGGCTGATGGACATCCATGGAGCTTCTCACTTTTCTACCTGATTACTAGGAGCTCCCTCTGAAGTGGAGGTCCTTTGGTAGACATTTACAGCACGGCCACACATATCTTCATAGATTATATCCAATCAGAGATTTCTTATCCATATATGTTTTCTTAACTTTCTTGTTACCAAATATTCTACTTCTGTTTCTTCTTAGTCTCAGATCATCCAACCAGCCAGTTAATAACTGCCAATGAATCAATGTAGAACTCTACTTCTGACCATCTCTAACTGCAGACAAAATGGACAACAAAATGTTGTCAATAAAAGACTTGTTGGGACCAGGAACCAGCGATGAGAACTGGTAAAAAAAAACTTGCTGGAGGGTTATAATCTCTGGGTTTCTGGTGTGCTTATTGTTGGCATCTATGACATAGGATCAAGAAAAGAGAAAGCACGTCAGAAACAGAAAGAGAAGACTCTCCTGTGGCCCCCTCTACTCCTTTCCGCTGATGACACTTAGCACTATGTCAGGTAGCAGGGTCCCATTCAAGTTTCTCAAAGCAAAACAATGAAGTGTGTATGTAGAGTGAGAAACAATACACTGATACCTGTCACTTGTACACAATCTCCCCTGTCACTTGTACACAATCTCCCTTATGCCTCATAATACGAGTGAATATCTGGCAATATACTTTTTTCAATCCTAAATTACCTTTCTATGTTAACTTACAAATGATAGAATTATTCACAAAGTAAAGGCATGAGTTGATTCTATAAAATTGTAAAAGCCTATATATTGAAAAAAGAATCAAAACAAAGAAAATCAATGCATGGGAACATAGATCAGTAGCAAGCACTACCAAAGAGAGGTTAAATTTATACATTGAATATAATATTTTATTCACTTAGATAAGAAGGTTATTAATGCCTCAATATGCAAGTTAGCAAAATTCATGATCAGAAAATTCACAACTGAAAATAAAATTGGTAAGAATCTATAGTTAAAAACATTAAGGGTGCCTGGATGGTGCAGTCACTTAAGCATCTGACTCTTGATTTTGGCTTAAGTCATGATCTTGCAGTTCATGGGTTCCAGCCCCAAATAGGGCTTTGCACTGACAACACAGTCTGCTTGGGATTCAATGTCTCGCTCTCGCTCTGCCCCATCCTCCACTCACACTTGCACACACACACACACACACTCTCTCTTTTTTTAATAAACATTAAAAAATATTAATTTGAACAAAAGTAAGAGCCATATTTTGCCTATATAATTAGACTAATTGGTCACTCTCTCCCTTCTTTGCACCCCACCTCTCCCACACATCAAAAAACTGGAGACTATAACCAACAAAAATTGCTTAAAGTCCTTACTAGGATTTGCAAACCATAGTCCTTCCTGTTGTAAAAAAAAAAAAAAAAAAAAAAAAGAGTGAACACTGAAAGGTGATTGAGTGCTTTCCTTTTTTCTAACAGTCCTCCCTCAAAATGTAGTAGAAATCCAAAAATATTTGGCATAAGAATAGGACTCACTGATGCCATTAGAATGGAGTGCATCTTGCTAACTTTGAAACAGTTAAAGAAATGCAATATTTATTACTCAATATGAGATTAGCCTTGCCATTTACTTGGATGGCTATCTACATTTATATACATACATACACGTTTAATTCAACAGGTGCAGTAATTACAGAAACGGTCTTGTATGCAATACTCAGTAGCAGGAGTATTGCAAAAAGAAATTAATCTGATCTAGAATATTCCATTCGAAGACTTGGGGAGCCACAATGTCGCCATCTCCCTCACTCTCCCCTGCTAAGCACATACTCCAGATGGTTTGATAGAATTTATGTCAGTGTTTAGCTTCATTCTTCTCTGCTGGCTTTCATATATACCTAAAAACAACATTAAGTGGTGGGTGTATGTACCCAATTAAAAAAGTTTTAATGTTTATTTACTTTTGAAAGAGAGAGACAGAGCATAAGCAGGAAGACAAGGAGACACAGAATCCAAAGCAGGCTCCAGGCTCTGAGCTGTTAGCACAGAGCCAGAAGTGGGCCTTGAACCCATGAACCATGAGATCATAACCTGAGTTGAAGTCAGATGCTTAACGGACTGAGCCACCCAGACACCCTGTACACACCCAATTTTAGAGATTAAGGTGGGGACAAAAAAAATGAAAGGATTGAGAAGCCATAGAGCAGGTGAGATACAAAAGGAGGAATGGGGACCCCCGAGGCTGATGCTGGAGGAGAAAGAGAAAGCAGAGTCTTGCTGGCTGGAGCTAAGAATAAACACTAATGGAATTTTTTAAAAAACAAAACTTGTGTGTTTTGTTAGTAAACTCCCTCTTTAAGTTCTCTAATAGAATAGGCAAATCTCTATCAATTGTGACTCTTCTTAAGAATTTAACCTTTGGGGCACCTGGGTGGCTCAGTCAGTTAACCTCCGACTTTGGCTCAGGTCGTGATCTCGTGGTTCGTGGGTTCGAGCCCCGCATCAGGCTCTGTGCTGACAGCTCAGAGCCTGGGGCCTGTCTTCAGATTCTGTGTCTCCCTCTCTCTCTGACCCTCCCCTGCTCATGCTGTCTCTCTCTCTCTCTCTCAAAAAAAAAAAAAATAAAACATTAAAAAAAAAGAATTTAACCTTTGTTTGGGGGAGATATAGGACATAAAGACGCAAGCTGTATATGTGCTACACCAAATGAAAAGGTTTTTAATTTATATATAGAAAAAAATCAATTGTTCCTAAGTCCCACCCAGACATCTTGGGAAAATATACACAGTTCATCTGTTCACAGAAGCTCTAACATTATGAGTTTGCTTGGGTGTCCTCCTGTCTTGGTCTAATCCTGCCCCCTGCCCTGAGGCCCTGGGGGAAGGGAAAAGAAAAGAAAAGGGAAAAGAAAAAGAACTGGCAAAGATGAGGAGAGAGGAGGAAAGGAAATGAAGGAATGAGATCAAATTCCAATATCTATGTTGGGAAAAAGTATAAAAAAGGGAAAAGTAACAGCCAAAACAATTCATTGTTTATAATGTCAGTATGAGACATTTATTTTAGAATGTGGATTAACCTTTTAAGTCAGGTGTCACTCCTGGTACCTATCCATGGGCAGGCATGCCTGTTATTAGGAGAATGTGGTCCTGATAACTTGCGAAAGGTGAGTGTGAAGGTTATGTCTTTGACTGACAGTTGCAGATTGGTTTGTCTCCAGTAATACTATCCCAGAGTAAAAGACATCTAGCAGCTTACCTCCTTATTCTGGCTGATCCATTAATGTCACCGGCCTCCCCAGGATTTGTCCCCTCTTACCTCATCTGTTTATGAATATAATTTTATTTCTACTACATTTTTACAACAAACCAATCATGTTTTCTTTAGTTGCCTTTCCCTGGTGTCTCTTGCCCCTCAAAATTCTCAGAAAGCTTTGATAAATTAAATCCTTAGGAAGGAATATAGCTATATATTACTGGATTTAATTAAATACCAAGAGCATTCAGAATAAGGCCCTAAGAAAGAAAACATCCATTTAACTTCCCATGGCCTACTTTTGTTAAATTTAAAATTACTTTAGGTGTTACAAACCACTGTATTAATAATTTGAAATATCTTTATCTTCAAATTATTTTTAATGTTTTATATAATTAATAGAAAATAATTGTTATCTTTGAAACAAGCATCAATGGATTAATTATTGGGCTTTGAAGTATGTAGTATTTAACTAGTATAAGTTAAAATATCAACTTATATTCTATAAGATAAAAAATGCTAAATTATACATTACATATATTTAAATGAATTTTTACTCTCCTGGGAGAATTTCTATTATTTTTTACATTATTTGCTAGAAATCTTTGGTGATTTTTACTTAAGGGGCAATAGAACATACATTAAAAAAGAAGCCTGCTTGAATTCTATAGATATGAATGTGGTGCCACCAATGAACTACTGTTGTTACTTTACTCATTTTGATCTTTTGGCTTTACCTGCAAACTGGTGACAACAGTATATATCTCATAGTGTTATTAAGAAAATTAAGAGTGGAAAAAACCTAGCATAGCACTAGGCACATAGTAGGTACTAAATAAAAAATAGATGAATATGACTTTTTTAACAAATGATGTAAGAAAACTTTAGCATAGTGGATTTTTCACTCTTATAAAGAAAATCTAAAAATATTTTAGCCACTGAGATGCTACAGTTAATAGGCTGTGACATTAAATAAGTCCCCTGACCTGTCTATATCTTAGTTTCCTCACTGGTAAAGTGAGGATAAAAATAGTGCCTACCTTATAGGGTTATTATAAGGAAGAAAAGAAGTTAATAACCATAAAGTATATGTCTGGCATATGGCCAGACATATGCATAAGTAATTATATAAGTTTATATAAAGACTATATTATATATAAGCATTATGTAATTATATACATATTATATAAGGATTTATTAAATGAATGAAAGAATGAATGAATAAGTAGGGTAGAGTTTTCACTACTTTTTTCATAAATCCATGATATAATGAAACTGCTTCTCAATCTAAGATTTTATATTTTGTATTTCTTGATGAAGAATAACTGTTAACCAGACATCTCAATTACATAGGTTTATGATCTGACAGATACTGTTTGTCTGGAGCAGGTGCAATTTCTATACTCTTCATTAGAACTTCGGTGCTTAAAGTATGATCCTTGGACCAAGAGCATGACATCATGTAAATTATCAGGTCTCACACCAGGACAACATTTCAACAGGTTCCCAGGTGATTTGAATTTGCTAGTGTAAAGTATACTACATCACCAATATCCTACTTTTGTAAAAAACAAAGAAATATACGATTAGAAAAACCCACAAGACAGTGGCCTTTATTTTTCTTTGGAAGGACATTTCTGTTTAAGTAACTGATAAAGCATATAAAAATTAATTTCTTTTGACTATAGACATAATTTTTTCAGCTTTTTTCTGATTAGTATAACAAAATCAATATTGTTTATAATTACCAGGATCCATTTTTAGGGTTTAAAAATTTTTTGTGTGTGTTCTATTTTATTTTTAGTGAAGAAGCTTGCATAGGGAAAATATCTTTGTGGCAGATAAATTTACTTTGATATTTCTGAGGTCATGTGTAATTGTAGGAATTGTAAGATTGAAGACCACTGGGAGAAAGAGCTGTCCAAAAGTGAATGAGTGTTCTTTACACAGAGCCTCTTGAAAGGAAAAAATTATGGTAATATGTTAATTTTGACAGCACTCTTGCCAATTTTGAACCAGAGGTCACTGGTTCTCTGACTGACAGAGTCTACTTGTTTAAGATTTGAAAGGAAGAAGCGTTTATGTTATTTGTCCATGGGAATCACATTATCCACTGGAATGCTTGGATTCTGACCCTGTCAAAGCCTAGATAAGTGGAGTCAGTATAGCACTTGACTATTTAAAAACATGTGGCATAACATTATGACAAATACTGCCCCTGCCCACATGTAACAAACCTCCTTAGCAGCTATTATGATGTGGGCCCCACACATCATGACATCACTTAAGCCCTGTGCAATTCTGCATTGTGTTGCTGAAGATTCAGTGAAGACATTTGTACAGGTCTTGCGGATAATCTGACAGCTCCCTTGAATTTGAAGATGTGTCAAACACTTTATTCTTTCTTATTTTCTCTTTAAATAATTTTATTTGAGGGAAAATTCATATTTAAGAAGAAATTTTATTATTGTCCACATTGTGTATTTAAAAATAGGCCAGGCACCTTTTAAAAATCAAATGGCAACATACTTTCAGGTGAAAGCTTTCAGAGAAGAAGCTTTCAAGCATGAACTTGAACTCCTGCCTAATGCAGTTAGGCTGTGGGGGGAGAGAGTCAGAGACACTAAGAATAGCAGTGAGCCACACTGTGTTGTTCTATATGATCTCTCCTCTTTCCTGAAGAGTTAGCATCTATTCCTTGGCACTGTCCCCTATCTCATCTCACCTTGCTGCAAATGAGCACACACAGCCAAGGAGATACACACATGCTCGCTCTCTCTTTCTCTCGCCAAAACACTCAAGAAAATTAGGGGAGTGGGGAGAGAAAATCTGAGAGCTCCCTAAATTATCTAGTAATAATAATGATATATGCCTAATGCTATATGTACACCTGTATGTAACACATATGAATGGTACATATAATGTTCTAATTTTCTAATGTAATAAACACAGGCATTGCACTTATATAGGCCTGAGTTAGAATCTTAACTCTCATATGATGTAACTATGAACATATGATTCACAGCTTTCTGAGCTTCAATTTCATTTTCTTTAAAATATTAATCATAGTAGACCTATCAATATGTCTATTATGATCATAAAATTGGAAAAGGCACGCTTAAGTCAGATTTGAGACACATACATTTGGTATGTTTGCTTAGGAGATATTCTTTGCTAAAGCTCTCCCTAAACCTCTTAAGCAGAGATCAATTCTTTCTCATGATTTATATGGTGGCTCAGAATATCTTTATGCTAGTAAATGAACAAAAAGGACATTCACCCATAGGATTGATTAAAATATACAAACACAAGGTTGGTGGACTGATGGGGGGCTAAGATGTTGGTAAAGAAGTAAGCTTTTATATGATCTGGAATGCCCCAGATCTACATGGTCACAAGAAATAATTCTCTTATAATGAGCTAGACTAAGCTAGAAGGTCAATAGGTCAGAAGGATGTAGAAGGTTCCAGTTGCATTAAAGCGCTCACACTTGAATCTGGTCTGACCCATCTTGGTGTCAGTCTATGTCATCTGGTTTGACATGGCCTACGTGTGCCAGAGTCCAGCTCCAGCAGGTCCAGGGCTCCCTGAAGAATGGACAGTGTCGGCGAAAGGGGGAGGAAATGAGAGAGCCACGAGTTTCTTTCTGATCACCAGGCAGGCATCTCTGCACTGACTGGAGAGTCAACTTTATTTATGATAAAAAATGTATGGGGTACAAAACAGAAGTGGCATTTGCCTTAGACAATGATTTCTGATGACAAATTTCTTTGGTATGTAAAAATATCCCAGTACATAGATTGGTAGAAGACTCATGCATAATCTTCTATCAATAGTGATTGATGTAGGTGCCTTAGATGCTTATCATATGGGGAAGGAAGGTATCTTTAGCATTTAAATATAAGACAATGTTTTTAGCACAGTAACGGAAAAGTTAGTTCTTTGTGAGCAGGGGTCAATAGCCTGTTTTTTTGAGGGGAAGAAAAACAGGTTTCTTAGGAAATGTAATATTTGCTCCCATAATCACAAAAGAAAAAATTCCTAAGATAAGTTCCTTCACAAGATGCAATCTGCATAGTTTAGAAAAAGGGGACAAGTCACTCCTGATACCAATCAGCAAGGTGCCTTAGGGGTGGGTGCTCAAGCAAAAATAATTGAGTGGGGGGTAGACGTTGGTCACCATCTGATGGCGGGAGGCCGTGCAAAACCCGTCTTAACCTCACAAGGAGTTTTCTCAACTTAGTGAGTTCAGAAATGACTCCCAACATACATATAAACCAGAAAATTTCCCAAGTTCAAGAATTTTTGTATATGACATGTCTTTTTCTTTTTTTTTTTATGTTGTGTGCATTAATGGTAAGAGAAGATTAATGATAGGGCATTCCACCCTATTGGCATTGGCAAATCTGTAGCTTAAATTACAGTTATGGTTGTGGATTTCCAGGTGTGCAGCACCTTTGCTCAGCAGAATCTTAGCTCAGTAGAGACGGCAATGATGTTTCTCATGTTAGGACCAAGGCTAATTTATAAACATACCAAAGACCCTCTTTGGATAATTCCAAAATATTTATTGGGAACTCAAAGGAGCATTTTTCATGGGGCTTGAGTTCTGGCATTACAAGGAATTTCTGGCATTAGATTTAATGGTTACTATGGCATTAATTGTATGATCATAAGCTAGTAAGAAATGAGAATACTTATATTTCTTGAACAATGTACCAAACTTAATGCCTACCACAGTAGATATTTAGTAAGCTTATTTGTCCTCTTCATGTTGCTATTTTATCTTTATAATATAACTAAGAGCAAAACCTTCTTCAATTAAAGCAATTATACTACATATAATAAACTTAATCATAATAAATTCTAGTAATAGAATTGAACAACTGCTGTGCTGTACATTCTAGTTTCCATGCTGGGCAAAATGCGACTATGATGGTCATAAAAATGCCAAATAATAATTTTTTCTCTTGGTTTGTAGTTAATAAATTGCTTTTTTAAAAATTATTTATTTATTTTGAGAGAGACAGAGACAGCTCGAGTGGAGAAGGGAGAAAGAGAGAGGGAGAGAGAAAGAATCTCAAGTAGGCTCCACGCTACCTGTGCAGAGCCTGACTGAGGACTTGAACTCACGAAACCGTGAGATCATGACCTGAGCCCAAACTAAGAGTTGGATGTTTAACTGACTGAGCCACCCAGGTGGCCCAATAAATTGCTTTTTAAATACACTGTCTGTTTTAATATTTTCAACAACTCTGGGTTGGGTAATACATTCTACATTTTATAGATGAGACTCAGAATTATAAAGAGTGAAAAGAAAAAGATATGGAAAGCCATTTAAAGAAAAAAATGTATTTAGTATATTAGTAATCACACAGCAAAAAATATATGTATTCATGTGCTTTCAAAACAAGAGAAGGTAAAAAGCATTATACCTATTATTAGAAATATAAATTCATCTGATTTTTATTTTAATATGATCAAATTGGTTTCTAAAAAAGCTTCCAGGTATAAAACATTATTTAACGATGTTTCATATTGTGTCACTGGTATTTCAAATTATTTGCACAGAGGCTGCTGAATGAGTGAAAAATTAGTTGAATTGTAATAATAAATGAATGCGTATTCATACTTGTCAAGTATATTTTCATTGGGATCAAAGTTAAATGTGATATTTCTTAATATCTTTATAAGTGAAAAAACTAATATAATCAGTACATATTTATCAGCTGGAAGATGGTACTAAATCTAGTCAAGTTCTAAAGAAATATAGATAGATAGGGACTTACTGTAGGAAAGCAGTAAAATTAAATTCTGCTTATAACCAAATATGCATTATTGTGTCTGGAAAATAAAATGAAATTAAGGCCAAACAAATATTTAGTGGACTAGCATATACAAGTTTTTAAATGTAAAGCAATATAAATATGTATTTGTCATGCACAAAAACTAGAACTAATGTGTTTGTCATATCCATAATCTTTATGTAAGTAGACATCTATTAATTTTGACTAGTTCATTATGTTTTATTATTTTGAGACTAAACCTGAAAACATATTCTATTCCAATACCAAGGGACAAAAATAAGGATATAGAAATAGAATGAAAACATATTCTATTCCAATACCAAGGGACAAAAATAAGGATATGGTCCAAAGAGAAGTAACTAAAATAATCCATTTATGTAGGCAAATGACTTTGGATATTTGATTTCTTCTTTAAAAAGTCAATATGCATTAAGCAAACCACAAATTTATTTAGTTAGGGTAGAAAATGGTAGTACACGCTTTTGAAAACAACTGTTTTAACAGAGAAAAATAATCACCATGATACAAATATTTATCAAGTGACAGAAATGATTTGGACAAACTATTACTATTTAAATGTTATTTTTAAATATATATTTTAAGTATTTAGAAAATTTTATTCCAGCAAAATCTATTAATAGTCAATCATCCAATGATTTCTTAAAATACTATATGCTATCGAGCTACTTAATGACTTTTCCTAATGAAAACTTTTCACTCATTATTCACTTAGCTCTCTTCATTTGTTTACATTGATGAAAGTCTATTGGGAAGGGACTTTTACAACCTTAATGTTTATTTTTCACCTAAACCAAGGATTAGTAAACTTTTTTTTCTATAAAAGGTCATATAGTAAATATTTTAAAGTCTTCACAGGTCATAGATTTTCTGTCACAACTCTTAACTCTATCATCATAGGGCAAAAACAGCCATAAACACTAATTAAATGATTGAGGATAGCTGTTTTCCAATAAAATTATTTATGTCTAGATTTGTCATGCAGGCCATAGTTTGCCAATCCCTGATCTCGGCTTTTGTTGGTTCTTAAATAACAATGACTGGCGCACCTGGGTGGCTCAGTTGGTTGAGCGTCTGACTTCAGCTCAGGTCATGATCTCACTGTTTGTGGGTTGGAGTCCCGCATCGGGATCTGTGCTGACAGCTCAAAGCCTGGAACCTGCTTCAGGTTCTGTGTCTCCCCTTCTCTCTGGCCTTCCCATGATCATGCTCTGCCTCTCTCTGTCTCTCAATGATAAACAAACATTTAAAAAAATAAAAAAAATAACAATGACAATTTTAAAAAGTCTTTAAAAATACTTAGATCCCCATTAGTATTAGACAGTAGGTATACTATATGCTAAAATCTACAATGTAACAAGAAAATATTTATCAGAATTTGTCTAAGATAATCAGACTAGTTATAGCTCTTTGGGGCTGAGTTATTAGAGAGATCAAGGTGGGAAAGGCAAGTTAAACATTAAAGTAATGTCAATTAAGCACTTATTTAATTTTTCTCTCATTATGCTATTTTGTAATGCCAGTATTAAAAGGAAACATGAAGCATTTTTCTTTGTCCACAAGTGGACTGCAGTCTAGTTTGAAGCCAGAATTTCAAAACTGAGTTAGAATGGAGATAAGTGCTAAAACTTCATAATCCTCACTCTCAGAAATATTTGTTTTTGAGCTGTGTTTAAGTTATGTGCTAAAAACTCTACAAAATTTTTGTCATTATTTGCCTTACTTTTATTTCTCTAATAACTGAAGCATCTTGGTAGAGAAAACTGTAGACATTCTGCTACTTAGCATTTCTAGTGCAGGCAAGATAAATTTGACCCTTTCATATTTTGTTGAATAAATATATTGCAAATTGTACATTTGTCTCCAACAAATACACTAAATTCATGAGATGTGTGAATTTAGATTTAGTAATATAGCAAAGGGTTATGAGAGCAGAAAAAATGAAAGAAAATTCTGAGAGCAATTGTTCAATATCTAAATCCTGCTCATCCTATAAACCAATATCAAATTCTATCTTTTCAAGCTAGTTGATTCCATTAGCACATAATTGAATTAGGAAATAATCTAACTCATCTTTCCATGAAAATACCACCATTAGAACAACTTAATTGATTATTTTATATAGCATGTGAGAAATTGATTAAAATGTGGTACTAACATCTGGATTCTGTTTGTTAATTTCTCTTGAATAAACATCAACTATACAACTTTCTCATTTTTCACTTTAATTTCAGTTTTACCTGTGTAATCATCAGGGTAACAATACAATCATAAAAATATACAAAGTGTGTTGGAAGGGAAAAAAACAAAAATTGTTAAACTAAGCTTAATGAGCTGAACTCACTTTTTTATTTCACAATATAACTATTCTCCTAGTTTTTTAAAATATACAATTGTATAACCATTTTTTATGATTGTTTATTTTTCAATAATTTGGCTATTGCATTATATTTAAGTAATCCCCTATTATTGGTCATTTATGCTGTCTGATTTTTCAACTTGAGAAGTAATCCTACTATGAGCATCCCATATTTTTACAATGCTTGTAATTTATTTTAAAACACCTCTTTATTGTGTTAGTTTCCTTGCTGATGTAACAAATTATCATGACTTTAATTACTTAAAACAAATGTTTACCTTTCAGTTCTGTAGGTTAGAAGTTCAACAAGTCTCAAAGAGCTAAAATCTAGGTGTTGGCAGGGCTGTGTTCTCTTCTGGGGTCTCTTGAAGAAAATCTATTTCCTTGATTTGTTTTTCAGCTTCTAGAGGCCATCCACCTTCCTTGCCTTATGGTATCCTTTGTCTATCTGACAAAGCCAGGAATATTGCCTCTCTGACCATTCTTTATAATCAGTCATCTCCATCCCTTTGACCATCTTGATGTAGTTTTACTTCTCCCTCTCTCTGACTATCTATGATAGGTTTTCCAATTTTAAGGATCCATGTAATTAGATTAGATCCACTTGGATGATCCAGGATACTCTCCCCATCTCAAGATCCCTAACCTTCACCCTCTCTGCAAAGTCCCTTTTGCCACGTAAGATAACATATTCATAGATTCTGGGATTAAGACTTAAACATTTTTGGGGAGCCATTATTCTTTTATGTACAATAAAATAATTATGTATCCATGTTGAAGTCAACATCCAGGCTCTAAACAAGAAAGCTCTGAGTCAGCAAGCATCCATCAGGAATTCATAATCTCCTGATGCTTTGTTAATCAGCTTACCAAGTAGCCAAAGTAGATTTTTTTTTTTTTGGCCAGAACTAGTGATTTGTTAATTTTGGTGGTGAATGTTACTGTCAAATACTCATTTATAAATATGTAATATTTAACTAGTAAGGGTTAACATTACTACAAAATAAAGATTCCACTTTTCCTGAATAAAGTTGAACACATATCCCTCACACTAATGAAAATGTATACGTGCATGTGTATGCTTATGTACATGTGAGTAAAATGAACGGGTTGAAACTATAATTGGGCCCTTGTGTTGCAGAACAGGAAAAGTAAGCACCGAAGGAAAAAAATGACCCTCATATAATTAGAACAGTAATGTATAGTTTTTAGCATAAGAATCTGACTAAAACAATTGAGCAGAAGTGAAAACTAGATTTCTGGTCTTAAGAAGAATTTAAAGGATGGTAAAAGCCAATGTTATTCATTTTATTTTTTAACATTTTTTTAATGTTTTATTTATTTTTGAGAGAGAGAGAGAGAGAAAGGCAGCATGAGCAGGGGAGGGTCAGAGAGAGAGGGAGATACAGAATCCGAAACAAGCTCCAGGCTCTGAGCTAGCTGTCAGCACAGAGCCCGACGTGGGGCTCGAACCCACTAACCATGAGATCTTGACCTGAGCCGAAGTCAGACGGTTAACCGACTGAGCCACCCAGGAGCTTCTGTTATTCATTTTAAATGAGTGGTAATTCAACACTTTCAAAAATAAAACTTTGGGGACTTATGCTTTTGATTAGGTTATAGCAAGCCACAAGAGACTATTGTTCACACATTGACGATGAGAACAGACTAGATGAGCCATAAAATTATAATTATAGTATTTTTAAAGCCTTAAAATATCTGAATGTAAAAAGGGACCAAAACACACTAAATTCTTGAAAAAGATGAATCTTTCTGATGGGAGAAGAAAATCATGGCTGTTGTCATCTCTGGCAGAATGTCAGAAGGAAAAGTGAATCTAGCAGAAGATTTAAAAACTCAACATTGATATGAGGTGTTAAAAGATTAGATTCGAATCCCAAGGGCCTCCAACCCTAAAGCAACTTTGCCTACAACTCTAAACTTTCTCATGGGCCATTTCTAGTGCACAGATGTTGGGGCAGTACTGGGGAATTAAGAGAAATTCATTTCACATTCTGAGTTACATAGGGTGCATACATATGCAATGCACTAGCCCACTGAAGGCTGGGTTAAATGGAAGATGAAAATTCTAAAGAAGTTTCAGCCACCTCAGAAGCACAGTAGAAAACAGAATGGGCTTGGCAAAGCTGGAGACTGAGCTTCAGAGCAGGGGCTGACAAATGTCTTCTGTAAAGGACTAGATAGTAAATCATTTAGGCTCTTCACTAAAATAAATTGTAAGTAAAGTTCTTCTAAAGGGTGACAGAGAATGATACTAGATGAATGCCCACATCCCTAGAAATGAATGCGGCACACCAAAAAGGATAAATACAAAATGCATTCATATATATAATATTTAATATGTATATACCACATGTACAACTTTTATGAAGTATAATATGCATATATGCATGTGTGTACATGTATTATATATTTTATATAAAAATTGATTATCTAAAATGATAATAAAAACATTGTGGGATCTATAAACATATATGGGAGAAAATATATCATGAAGCATAAAATTGAGCAAAAATGTAAAATCGTCTATTTTGGTAGTCAGTATGATTCTTAGAAAATCTTTGGAATCTACAAGAATATAACTTCTAATGAATTTAGAAAAATTGCAAAAAGTTTTACTGGTAAATAAAATAAAAACAAAGTTCTAAAAGTGCCATTTACAATTGCAATAATTTATTAGGTCACCAAAAGTAATAATCATTGAAGAAAAAAATTGATAAACTGACTTTATAAAGTGCTCATCAAAAGACACCGTTGGGAAAATTAGTAGGTGAGTGACAGATTGGGGAAAAATTACATGTATTATATATAAAATCTCCCACTAGGATGACTATTAAAAAAATGGCAGGTGATAATAAATGTTAGTGAGGATGTGGGAAAATCAGAATCCTCATACACAGCTGGCAGGAATGTAAAATGGTGAGGCTACTTTGGAAAAGGGTTTGGTAGTGCCTCAAAATGTTCGATATAGAGTTCCCATAGGAAATAACAATTTTACTCCTCAATGCATGCATAAGAGAAATGAAAACACACACCCACATAAAGTCATAATAGCCAAAAAGCAGAAGCCATCTGTGAAATAGAAAATATATATATATGCCAACTCTGGCTCTTGGCATAGAGTTTCTCAAACTCTTCTAATTTTCTATGTGATAAGAGCAGTAGGAGCGTCTTTTGCTCTAATATTTGGTTTTTGACCCTGGTTCTTGATACAGGTCCCCTAAATCCCTTGGTATTTCCTGGGTGATAGGAATGTCTTTTGCTCTTGGGGCACCTGGGTAGCTCAGTCAGTTGAGTGTCCAACTGTTCAGCTCAGGGCATGATCTCACAGTTCATGAATTCGAGCCCCGCGTTGGGCTCTGTGCTGACAGCTCAGAACCTGGAGTCTGCTTCAGATTCTGTGTCTCCTTCTCTATGCCCCTTTCCCGCTCATGCTCTGTCTCTCTCTGTCTCTCAAAAAATAAATAAATGTTAAAATTTTTTTTTTAAAAAGGAATGTCTTTTCTTCTAATAAAGTGGCTCTAGGTGGTTCCTGGTTTGCTCCTAGAAGAGGACCAGTCCCCAGAAAGACCAAGCCATGATTAAAAACTTGGAAATTTCAGCTCTAACCTCCATTCTCTGGGAAGGGGAGAGGAGATGGAGATTGAGCTAATGATTAATCACATCTACATGAGGAAACCTTCATAAAAGTCCCCAAAGTATGGGGTTTGGAGAACTTCTGGGTTAGTGAATGCATCGACGTGCTGGGGTGGTAGGTATAGGTTCGCCTTCACTTTCATGGAGACATAAGCTCCTGTGTTTGGGACACTTCAGTCCTCTCCTTAGGTATCTCTTCATCTGACGGTTCATTTGTGTACTTTATCATATCCTTTATCATAGGATACGTCAGTGAACATAGTAAGTTGTTTTCTTGAGTTTTGTGACCTGCTCTAGCAAATTTATTGAACTTAAGGAGGGATTTTGGGAACCCTCAATGTATAGCCAAATGGTCAGAAGCAAAAGTGACAACCTGAACTTGCAATAATTGTCATCTGAAGTGGTGGTGGGGGTGGAGCCCTTAACCTATGGGATTTACGCTAACTCTGGTTAGTGTCAGAATTGAGTTGAATTGCATAGTACCCAGCTGGTGTCACAGAGAATTGCTTGCTGTGGGAAAGACCTCCACACATTTGGTGACCAGAGATGAAGTATTCTGAGTATTGAGAATAAAGGAAAAAAACAGAATTTTTCCTAGATACCACCCAAATGGCCATAACTATGAGTGGATAAATGAAATAGTATATCCATACAATGAAATATTATTCAGCATTAAAAAGGAACAAAATATTAATACATGTTACAATCTGGATGAACCTTGAAAACATTATGCTAATTGAAAGAAACCAGATACAACAGAACAGGATTACTTAATTCCATTAATATAAAATAAGCAAATCCCCAAACACAGAAAGTAGATTAGTGATTGTTATAGCCTGGAGGTAGGGAAGATGGGAGTGAGTGCTAAATGTTATGAGTTTTCTTTTTGGGGTGATAGAAATTTTAAAATTAAGCTCTGATAATGATTCACAATGCTGAATATACTAAAAAAACGGCAACCTGTACACTTTAAATGGTTGTGCTCTGTGAATTATATTTCAATAAAGCTGTCTAAGAAAACAAAACAACTTCCTGATGAGTCCACTGTCACCATGATAAGCCCAACTTTCAAGATGACATTTGGGTTTCCTAGTCCAGAGCCCCAGGAAATCAGACATCCTGCCACTTCTTCAACATTCTCAGCATAGACACAGAAACCAAAGCCAGTCTGTTAAAAATTCATCTAATCCATCAGGTAATTCAGAGAGAATCTTATACCCCTGGATGCCCAGTCAAAGGTACTTCCTGTGAAGAATATTCTTGACAATGCAGTATAAATAATTAAAAATACACCATGCATTGTTTTCTTTTAGGATGGGAGTTATTCAGGGTCCCTGTGCTTTAAGCACAACCTTGCAGCAGTGTGACAAACAGTGAGGACTGCATGGGAAGCTCCCACCAGGCCAGATCAAGTCTGGGCAGGTCATTGTCAATAGGCTCAGGCAGAGGAATCTCTTCCAAATTATCAAGTCTAAAGAGCAAATTTTGATCAATTCTGCAAGAGAAAACACTCAGCTATTTTTCTATTCTCTCTATAGAAACAGACATTACAAAATTACTGTCATATGAAGAGATAACCAAGGACTATGAAGCCCAAAATGTAGAAAAAAGTGTTAGGAAATTAATTATTCAGAATATCATGCTATGTTTGATTTTATGTTGTTTATAGTATTTATCAACATGTTAAATATAGCCATTTGTAGTGAACTATTTTATTCTAATTAGATATTCACAAAGATACATATATTATTATAATTAAATAAATACAAGTTTGGCTTTAAATGTAATCTGTCTTGATTTTACTTGTTACCTATGGCTCTTTGCCTTTTTTCCCTTGTTAATTCACTTTTAACAAGAACATTTTATAGTCTTTCTCTCTTTTCTTCAGTTGTGATAGTGACAGCTTTGACTTAAAATTAAATAATTGCTTAAACCAAAAGCCCCCATTATCTGTTTTATTTTTTAATATATAATATTCATGTGTATTTACCAAATGCTCCTGTGGTTCACCACTGTTTCCTGTAGTAGTAACATTTGACCTTCTATCACTTTTAGCATCTTTCATGAGTTTTTCTTTGACCTCTCTGCAGACAGGCACACATTTTTGTTACTAATCCAGACACAAAGCAGCCTTGTATCATCACCACAGAATGGGGATTCAAGTTGTGAAATTGTGACATTGCACATTGGCAGTTTTTTCCTTTTGATAAATCACAACCAATACCGTAACACAGAGTTACGTGCATTTAATCTACCAATCTTCCATACAATCCGATTGTTCACCTTAGGCAATACGGTATATATAGTATAATCATACAAAGTATGATCATCCTGTATATCAGAGATGTCAAAATGGACAGATTTTTACACCACCACAGAAATAAAACACTTGCATAGTAATTGGTTTTGGAAAATTTTATTGACATGCAGTCATGGTTTTATCTACCCAGTTATAGCTTGCTGTGCATTAAAAAAAAAAGAGTCAAGATAAAGAAAGTCAAATTTCTATGTTTTCCCTTTCCTTGATCTATCACAGGCCAATGATTGGGTTAATAGCCTGGAGAAAAAGCTACCTTGTCGAGGTAAACTGAACTTTCATCACAACTAGGTGCCACCATTAGTGAATTTTGAAAAAAAGTAAAATAACTTCTCTAATGATCTTTCTTTTTATCTTGTGGAGCACCTGCTGCCCCAAATAATGCCAAACTGACTGACAGCAGGTAGTTTCTAAGGAAAATCAGTGACTTTTCTTCCCCCCAGGCTCTTCATGCCTTTACTGAGCCCTTGGCATGGGATTGTTCAGCGGAAAAAGTCAATAGTGCCTGCTGTCAACAAAATGTGCCTGTGTGCATTTTTAAAGGCTCTGCCTTCGTTGTCAGGAACCTTGCTTTTAAATAGAGTTCAGTGTCAATATGTGCTGTTTCCCACTAACGTTAGGAAATGGCCACAAAGAGCAGGATCTGATGCTGTGTCAGGACATTGGCTGTGCTGATACTTATTGGCTGTCCACCCATCAGGAAACATCTTTAGAAACTGAGAAGCCTTGGATGAAAAGGAAACCATTTCAGCTACTTTCTTGAAAGTTTTCTCATTATTACCGGGAGATATATATATATATTCACAATGTATTCATTGGCCTAGATATTGAGTGTCTATGTTATTGAACCCATGTGATGGCAAACCAAGGGCTGCATATAATAGCTTCAACATTTTAAAACACACGTGAGTTATTACAGAGAAAAAAACATCAGGTTGTCAGGTTTTGATATATATTTCCTGTTTAAAGTAGGCACCATTCTGTCTATTAACATGCTTCTCCCAAATTCATGTATGGATAGATTTTTTTTTGGAGAAAAGATACAATTTTGCAGGTTTATTTTTTATTATACATAAGTTGGCCAATTTCAATTGACCTCATATTTTCAGAAGGTAGATCAAATTCATAAAATAGAAATTGCGATGATTTTAGCAAAAGCTCTCTGAGCTTGAATACTATTAGGAAGATTGACTGAAAACATTAAAAATTAGATTTACTTATGGGGTGCCAGGGTAGCTCAGTCAGTTAGGTGTCTGACTTTGGCTCAGGTCATGGTCTTGCTGTTTGTGAGTTCAAGGCCTGATTTGGGCTCTATGAGGACAGCTCGAAGCCTGGAGCCTGCTTCAGATTCTGTGTTTCCCTCTCCCTCTGCCCCTCCCTTGCTCATGCTCTGTCATTCTCTCAAAAATAAATAAATATTAAAAAGTAGAGTTATTTATTATATTTTTCAACCACAAGTATTTTAAATATCTTAAAAACACAATGTGCTGCGCTGAGTATCTCGTAGTACCAAGAAAGAAATTAACTTCTTAGTAACCAAGAATCTAGCTGGGGACAGAGGGTCACAAAAACTTAAGAATTCTAACAGGAATATAGCAATAACAATGGAGAGCAAACAGTTGATTAATTCTGAATGGGAAAATAGCTTTGTGAAGGAAATATCTTTTTAAAATTTTTTTAATGTTCATTTATTTTTGAGTGAGTGAGACCGAAAGAGAGAGAGAGAGAGACAGAGACAGAGAATGAGCAGGCGAGGGGCAGAGAGGGAGACACAGAATCTGAAGTAGGCTCCAGGCTCTGAGCTGTCAGCACAGAGCCTGACATGGGGTTAGTACCATGAACTGAGAGATCATGACCTGAGCTGAAGTTGGATGCTCAACTTACTGAGCCACCCAGGCACCCCAAGAAAATTCTTTTAATCTGAACTTTGAAAGATGATCACAGTGTCTGAAGTTGGCATTGGGGTGGAGGATGGTAGATAAAGCATGCCATATTAAGACACTGAGGTTATATACTAGGTAAGTTAGAAAAATTAGAAGTAGTTCATGGCTATATGTGTGTATGGAGAAAGGAAGGAAATGACCATGTATAAGAGTTAGTAAATAAAATAGAACCAATAACTTGTACTCTGAAAGATTCTTATTAAACATGTTATATACAATTATTACATTTGAATTTACTAATTTATTTATCTAGTCATTCTTTATAACAAACATTTGTTGGCCAGGTTGTATGTTAGGCAATGGGGATGCAGCAGTGAAAAAAAAATCTTGTTTTTCGTGGAGTTAACCATTTAAGCAGAGAGCCAGAGCAGAAGCAGAGGAGGGGCAGAGAGAAAGTAGACACAGAATGTGAAACAGTCCCCAGGTTCTGACTGTCAGCACAGAGACTGATGCAGGGCTCGAACTCGGGAACGGAGAGATTATGACCTGAACTGAAGTCAAAGGCTCAACTGATTGAGCCACCCAGGCACCCCTCTATAGGTTTTTATTTAACAAGCAGCATGGTGTAGTTAGAACAATACAAATATCTAAGTTTTAACGAAAAGGGAAACTTTCATTTTTCCATAAAATAATAGTTTTATACCAGCACTGAAAATGAAAAAGAACTTGTATTAGAGCACAGAGATATATTAATTATTATTTTTTTTGCTGTATTTGATCATAAATTATTTAGGGCTATATTGTCCATAGTCATATAATTTCATACACTCAGAATTTCAGTTCTATTTCAGATAACTCTCCACATGGTGTTATTTTAAAAGTTTATATGAAAAGAAACAAAGTGATAGAAATGCTTTCTTTTTTTAAAAAAATATTTACTTTTGAGAGAGAGTGTGAGCGGGGGAGGAGCAGCCAGAGGGGGAACAGAAGAACCAAAGCAGGCTCTGTGCTGACAGCAGTGAGCCCCATGTTGGGGTTGAATTCAAGAACCATGAGATCATGACCTGAGTCAAAGTCCCATGCTCAACTGATGGAGCCACCCAGATGCCCCTGAAAATACTTTAAAATAGAAAAAAATTAATGACTACATCCCCATAATTGGCAAAAAATATTATACCTTTGTCTAGTGCTTACTTCCCTGTAAAGAAGAGTAAGAAGGTTTTACAAGCATGCCATCATTTTGAATATTTGTCAAAGCAAGCCAAATCCAAAGTATGTGTATTGTGGAATAATGGTATCCCAAAAGCCTTAGTACCTTGCTTATGAACAAAACATGAGAAAATGAGTGATAAGTGCTCAGTTAAGATTCCCAACACAGCTAAACTAAAGAGAGTTTATGTTTTAACTAGCTAGGAGAAATTTCAACATATCTACAAATAAAGTCACATAAATGGACATTTCTCTTTTACAAAATAATAAGCTGATTTTTTTAACATATTCCCTATAGTATGTTACAGATAGGTACACTACAGTAAAAGTTTGAAATGATAAGTTTGCTATGTCTTTGAAGTCTTGTTTTGCCAAAACTTAATAGCTCATTTTTATGGGTTATCACGAGTATTTAAGGAGATGTTTTCAATTTGGGTATAGTCTAGAATCTTTCCACAAAGTTCACTATCATTTCTTGATAAATTGTTCCTGTAAGTTTCCTAGTAGAAGTCTAATACTCAGCAGAATATCAGCAGAGCTAAATAGCAAAGCAAAAACTGGACCCTCATAAGGTTTGGGATGTTCCAGTCAAGGAAACTTTATGGGATTTAATGTTCTTAGGAGAGCCAGTATAAGCTTGGGCACTACATCATTAAATAAAAATGAACTCCAAACCTCTCTCCAGTAGAAAGAAAGGAGTATGTTGATGAAGACTCATGTTTCTGCCCAGTAAATGGATATTCATTTACTGTTCTTCTCTAAATTAGAGTGACATTTCCACCCACGGAAGTAGAGTATCTCCATCACATGCAAACATACAGAGAGAAGGCACATGGATTCAACTCCGAGTACTTAGGTTTGGAGAGACAGGTCCTCTGGGGTTAATAGTAGTAGGTATTTTGCAATTTAGCAACAGAAGCAAACCTCAAAAGAAAATATTGCTCAAGACTTGATACTTGAAACAAATCTTGAGCAACCAGATTAGACAAATCTAGTGTATAAGGATTAAGCAGGCCCCTGATTAAGAAATTGCACAATTTTATCAGAAGTGAAGAGACACAACAGCATGGGACTGAATGGAAAAATCAGCCCAAACTAGAGGAAAATGCCTGATTGGATCTTAATAAACCGAGTGTAGTTACTATATCTTTAGGAGAAACCAGAAGTTGATATCAGAAACTATTTTGTATACTATAACTATAGTATTTGTTGTTTCTTTTTTTATGTTTCTTATTTAGGATATTTGATGGCATCATTAGTAAGAGTCCTATTTTAAGTAGCATCAGAGATTTGGACTATGTGGACCCACAATCATTTCTCTGGCTCTTGAAGAGGGTAAATATATACAGTAAAACCTTGGTTTGTCAACATAATTCATTCCAGAAACATGCTTGCAATCCAAAGAACTTGTATATTGGCAAATTTCAAGAACCATTGGCTTAATTGTGATCATGTGACATTCGGCATCATGTACTACTCGTATTGCAAGACATCACTCATTTACCAAGTTAAAATTTGTTACAAATGCTTGCTCGTCTTGTGGAACACTCACATAACAAGTTACTCATAGTCCAAGGTTTTACTGTATATAGATTACCTTTAATATGTTTCCATCTTAGCAAGGTTTAATCATGTGTGTGGTCTCTATTTAAATCAGGCTACCAAGGATTTGTCTCTACTACTTATAATTATTAGGAAAATAATTAGGCATTAGGGACAAAGATGTAAAATTTTATTTCTACCTCTTGTCCCATAACTAATTTAGGATATTCTCATTCATTCAATCTTCATTTATATACTCTTTCCATAAATATGTTTATGAGTCATTTTATAGTACATGTGTTGTTTGTAGTATATGAAAATATATAAAATAGAACCCACCCCCCAAGAGTTTTAATTTATGAAAGTTGTAGATATAAGCATTTCCCTTGAAGAAATTTTTGTGAATTGGCACTTCTAAATATAGAATTATACATGAAAGGAATATAAGAAATAGGAATTACAGTATAGTCAAATAGGAGGATGTATGGAGAACATTAAAATCAGGTGCACATGGTTATAGATTCATGACTTACCATTTAGTAAGTGTATATAATTATTACAAATAATTTGATTATTCTATTAATAGGGATCATTACTGATTACTAGAAATTTGTCCAGGGTTCGTTTTCCATAATCATATGATGAGCATAACAACCCCTCACAACGCTCTCCAAAAGGTTAAATGAACTCAGGTAGGAAAGTGCTGAGCAGAGCTCTGAGGAGGATCATGACCTCAGGATTGGTACTTGTTAGTGTAGAACACAGAAAACAACTCAGCCAGTTTAAGGTCTCTTGCCACTACATCTTGAAATTCCTACAATATGTGTCTCAACAGGTTTTAGAATTATAATGATATTGATAATTATGAAAATAAAAAATAGCGGTTATAGAACATTAACTCTTCTAGCCCCTAAGCAGAGATTATGTCAAGGAATGCTCATCACTATACAGAAAAAGAGGTATTTTTTTCACAATTTTGCAGATGAGGAAATGGACCTTCAGATAGATTAATGGATGTGCCCCAAAGTTCAAACCTAATAAATGGCACAATCAGGAAACATAAAAATAAAAATAGTGCTTTGTGTATAATATGCATTTGGGTATATTAAATAAATGTTATATAAAGGTGACCTGATTAATATAATCTATAACATATGTTTTTTTTTGGTTAATAGGTAATTGGTTTGTGATAAAAATAAAATGTGAAACATTAGGAAAATAAATTACATATATGCATAAATGTGTGTATATGTATATATGCATAAAATATTGAATATCTTATGGGAAATTATTTAGGTCACTATAAATTAATCATCTTTCAACCTAAATGATTCTATGGTACAGAGATTTACCACTTCCCTGACAGTAGGAATACTCATGTTAGACTGCTACGTGAGCGAGAGATAAATTTCTGTTCTTTTAAGCCTTTGAAATTTAAAGTTTACTTCCTGTAGGAGCTAGTGTAACCCAGTCTAATAGAGTCTATGATTGTATGAGTTGGGGCCAAAATTGCCATTTAAAGTTAAATTAGGATTATAATCTACCTTCCTTTATAATATAAAACAGGATACCTCAACTATTCAGAAATTTTACAAGAAATAAGACTTTCTTAATGACAAGATGATGGATTTCAGGATACAACTGAAGAACTCAAAGGGTAGTCTTTATTCTACTTTTTATAATATACATGACATGGGAGAATTGTTGTCTATGGTTAGGAGATTGGATAATTCTTTTAAAGTTTATTTATTTTGAGAGGTAGAGAGAGAGAGAGAGAGAGAGTGAGCACAAGTTGGGGAAGGGCAGAGAGACAGCAGAGAGAGAATCCCAAGCAGAACTTGCACTGCCAGCACAGAGCCTGATGCTGGGTTCAATCTCATGAGATCATGACCTGAGCCGAAATCAAGAGTCAGACGCTCAACCAACTGAGCCACCCAGGCTCCCCTGAATAACTTTTATTAGAAAAGGAAGACAGAATAAGAACCACAAAGTCATGATAAAAATAGAGCACAAAACCCCCACAAACTTTAATATGCTATGCACTTTAAGGCAAAGGCAAAGTCTTTGGGGACTGACAGGCCTGGGCTTGCACATGATTTTACCTCTTACAAGCTGTGTATCCGTAGAAGAGGTTCTTAATCTCTACAACTTATCTGTAAAAAAAAAAAAAATGCCTGCTTAGCTTCTGTCTTTGTTGTTGTTGGAGTGGTGGTGATGGTGTGTGTTTGTGTGTGTGTGGATGTGAGAGAGAGAGAGAGAATTGGATATCATGGTCATGTGTTGATACACTGCTGGGAATATAGTAGCGTACAAGTCAGGTAATTTTTCCTCCTACATTCATAAAGATTTTAAGTGATACCTGTATCTTTTTAGGTACTATATCACAATAAAATTAACTAAAATAAAAATCACTGAAATGACTTTTCTAAACAGAGTTTGAAACGTGGCTGTTAGTGTTTGTGAGCCAGGTAGCATATGAAAGGGCAACCTGATGTACATTGGAAGTGAAGGAAATGATCCCATTTGGCTACAAAAAATAGCAAGAGTTATGGTAAAAGGATGTACAACTTGCATAGGATCACAGAGGAAGAATCAACTAATTCTGCTTCGTGAAGTGCAAGGAAGGAACTCAACAAAGAATTAACTCAACAAAGAAATGATGGCAAAGGCATGCCATTCATATGGAGCAATATGGGAATAGTGCCCAGTGGGGCAGGGGAAGACTGAAAAGATCATGAGACCAGAGCAGGAAGTAACTACTCTGAATCTCTATGAACAGCTCTCTAGTAGTCATGTAACCACTGGAGCGGAAGCAAGGAGACTGCGGAAGGAGCCCAAGTAGGAGGCAGACAGTTCCTGAGCAGGACCAAAGTCACTGGGTATGGAGAGAACCTGGGTCCAGCGATGCTCACTATTATTCCTTCTACCTGGAAATCTCTTCCCTCTTCTTCCCCCAACCAAGCTTATACTTTTCTTCCCATTGTTGCTCAAAGGTCACCTCCTGCAGGAAGGCTTCCTTGGCCACACAGACTGAGTTAGGTAACCCTCATCTGGCCACCTAGTGCCCCCAGGGCTGCCTCTGTCACAGCACTTCTCCCAGTATATGGTAAATGTTGGATTTTTTAAGCTTGTTTTCTCATTTAAACATCCAATACAGTGTCTGACAAAGTGGAAATAGAGACTGAATCAGACAGGGATCTTAGGAATAGGTGAAACTGGATTAAAAAATGAAAAGGGAGAAGAATGTGAATTCAGGGCAGTGTGAAAACAGCACAAAAGGAAAGTATGGATGTTGGAAAGCACAGGGTGAGTCCAGTAAATTTTTACTTTAGTTTAATCATGATATGAGTGAAGAAGATAAACTGGAAATCCATTTGAGGAAATAGATTGAGGTCCTATAGTTTAGAACTTTCAATTCTTGATTCAGAATTTAGAGATTTATTCTAAAAGGAATAGGCAACCTAAGAAGATCACCTCCCCCCCAATGTATATGACACAGAGCTGTTTCTAAAAATTATTCTGATAATGATGGATAGGAAGGGTTGCAGAGAAGAGTGTATGTGGTAGGGACTCTAGTTGGGAAACTCTTGCATTGGGCAAAATGGATCTTTAATACTACTAAGCCAAGGCATTGAAAGACGTTTTACTCATTTTGGTGGTTGGTGGGGAAGGCTCTTACCCTTACTGTAGGGTGTACCCAACCCATGTTAGTACAAATAAATGGTATGTATGGATGAAGATAAAAGCATTTCTTAGAGATATAATCTGTCAAGTTAATGCAGAGTCTTGTGATCTGCCAGTAAAAGACAAGCGAAGTCTGCTTTGCTAAGTTAGTGCTAACAGTATGCTTTCGTGGTTTCATGTTGATAGAGTGGAAAGTGTGCACCCTGGAATGTGGGTAAAGTTATGAGGCTGAACTATGTTAAAAACAAAGCATAGAAATATCCAACTCCTTGATTCTCTGCTTCTCTCCCTAGGCATTTTCTCCTCACAATGTAATTATGGGAAAGAGTAAAGGAATCTCTCCCTCCAAGGTCAATAAAACTTTGAACATATTTTTAAAATGCTCACTTAGGTTAAATCAGAGAGCCTACAATGGGTAATGGCAAATTGGGATGGCAATTATTCTGATCTGACGTTTTTGGGATTATAATTAAGCAATAAAACACAAGCCAAGGGTGTGTTACTTCAAGATAACACACTTCTTGGAAAGCGCTGTGAGGCATAAGGGGCGAATTAGAGCCTCCAATGATCTGGGAAATGTGTTATCTGTCTGTAGCACGGCTCTCAGGATGTATTAGTGCCATATACACGGTGTTAGGTGCACTAGTTGTACATAGAGTGATTGTACCATGTAAAACACATGTTTAGAACACGTTTGCTCTTGTGGGCTGACAATGGCTGTTGATTTGGAAACATCAGTCTTGCCATTATCAACTTATAGGTGGTTGAGCCATGACTTCACCACTGTGAGTCTTTACGGAAGATGTGTGCCCAGGGAGCTGGAGCCCATCCTCTCATAACCATCCTGATCCCATTCCTTTCAGTTGAGCTGTTTTAATGATTTCTTCCATTTGGCACTTCATTTCATATTTATGTAAATGAACGGAGTGAGGTAGTTCAAAACTGAATTTTTAATGTGGAGTGCTTTTTTTTCCTGCTATATCATTTTTTTTCTGGTTTTCATAATGTGCTGCCAGTTACTAGGTTTACATTTGATTGACAGAAAGCGATTTCTAGTTCAGCCGCCATCAAACACCTTGGCACTTCATCCTGGAAGATGTTTCAGTAGTTAAAGGGACCATGTTGGACAAAGAATCCTTTAAACCTGGGTCTTTCTTTTTCCTAGTGAGTACACAGTGAGACACATCAGGCGAAAAGAAAGACCCATGTTTAATCTGTACGGCTGAGGGAAATCAAAGGGAGTGAATTAAAACCAAGAGTGGCTTCTTATGCTCATTTGGAGAGCCTTTTTTCTGCTCCATTTGATATAACAAATAAGATCATCAAAGAAAGTCAAGCACAGGTTTGGAACCCACTGCTCCTTGACCTCGGCTTACTCCCTGCTTGCACAGCCTTCTCTGGAATTTCTTGTGATGTCGAATCACAAAGCTACATGAAGTGTTCACACCCCAGGAATAGCAAGGAAATTTTATTTTTAGATTCTTTTTCTGTGACTCTAGTAAAATAACATGAAGTGCTTTTGTGGCTCTATCTAAGGGTTTTGATACATCTGCTGCATTTCAAAGCATGAAAAGGGTGATACAAAATTTCTGCCTTGACTGCTTCTAGCCATGATCTTCTTAAGAATATCTGCAGCATCTCAGTGGCAAGTACTGCTTGCATTCACTGCTAGGAGCCGTGGGGAACTTCACCCCACCCCATAGGCATTATCTCCAGATGTATTACATAAAACACTTCATACAATAGGCCCTTTTCCCCTAAAAATTTATATACTTATAATTTGGGGTTCTGACTGCATCTAAGAGATTAAAAAAAAACTTCACATGTTCTTTAAAATGACATTCTTTACCAAGCACGCTGATCAATCTTTTTCAATTAAAAATTAAATTTAGGAATGGCGATCTGTAGCTATCAAAATAATCATCAATATTATGAATAATACTAATGAATCATCCATATAGTAATGAAAATACTTTTCATCTAAATCTTCTCATCTCTTGTTTTTTCATACCATTTTCATTTTTGTCTATCTGGAAAAAAAGGTGCTTAGATTTTTGATCAGACTGGACGGAATTATATATTTAGAAACAAAAGGTACAAATTGTGAGATAAAAAAATGGGAACTAAGTGGATTTAATCATATGTTCATTCATTTAATACATTTTAACTATAAGTCTACTATGTGCCTAGACTTCTAGACACTGTGGTCAGTAATGATTTAACAAAAGAATCATTTAGATTTTTACATAAAACCTTCTAATAAATGACTTTTAAATATTTAGACTTATTTAAAACTTAAGAAGCATACTTAAAAGATAACATCTTTTTGTCAGCTTTATTGAGGTATAATTGACAGATAAAATTTTAATGCCTGTGTATTTAAAGTGTACAGTGGGATGATTTAACATGTGTTTATATTGTGAAAGGATCCCACAATGAAGTTGTGGATCACCTCACATCATATCTTTATCGAGCATCTACTATTTACCAGGCTTTGGGGTAGAAATTTCAGGGAATATTGATACTTAGCTTCTGCCTCTGCTTTCCAGAAACATAGACTCTCATAGGAAGAGTAAAGCTGTTAACCAATACTCAATACAAGGGAAAAATGCTTTGAAGTGAAAGTCACAACTGAGTGCAAGAGATTTGAGAGAAGTCTTACCATGCTCAAGGACAAAACACAGGAAGGTTTGGACAACGCACGTGGAAGGAAGAGCGCTGGTGAAGGAAAATCATAAGGAAAATCATTTTTTTTTTCTTTTTTTGCAGGAAGAGCTTGCTTTGCCCAAAGCATGGGATGTGTGGAGCTGGTCTCATTATGAAATGATACAAGGTTAATTAGTATATACTATGCTGTTAGAAAGTGGCCAGTAATAGATGCTTTTTGAGAAAGGCAGTATCTTGATCAAAGTCCTGTTTTAAAAAGATAGCCAGGGGTGCCTGTGTGACTTAGTCGGTTGAGCCTCTGACATTGGCTCAGGTTCCTGAGTTTGTGCCCCACATTGGGCTTGTGGCTGTCAGCTCAAAGCCGACTTCAGATCCTCTGTTCCCCTCTCTCAGCCCCTCCCCCGCTCAAGCTCTCTCTGAAAAATAAATAAAACATTAAAAAAATGAATAAGAATAAGTCTATTTTTTTGGGTGGATTACAATATGGAGGCAGAAAGAAAATGAAGGAAGAGATAATGACTTGAAAAGTTTTTGTAATTATAATCCAAACACCATATGTCAGAGAATTTCCCAGATTAGATTGTGGGGGGAATGAAATCAGCTTTTGAGCAGCACTCCTGATCTGCTCCCAGTAATGGCAGCCACATCATTGATGATCTTTCTCAAAGGTAATATATCACTTCTTCAGGGACCAAAAGGAACGCAAAAAAACGGGAGGGTCTACATGCAGAGACATAAAGAATGTCTGCTTGTCCTAAGAGTGGTGAATGAGTTGGAAAGGAGATAAGAAATCCATGAAGATGATGAGTGGGGAAAGTCTCCTGAATTTGGCAAAAATCTCAGTAATTGACATGTTATACTTCTCCATTCCTGAAAACATCCCTTTTTTGTATTTTAATATTTGATATTGAAACTTCTTTTGTGCTCAGAAAAGCATTTTAGTCAGTTGCAAAAAGTGATGCCACGTTGTCCCTCAACCTTAAGTTGTTGGCACTGAACCCCAATTTTCAAACTGTTCTTCAAACTAGTGAGTTATTTTCTGTTTGTTTGTTTTTTAAAATGGGAGTTAAGGAAACCAGTGTCTTAATTTTTTTTTGCAGTGGCATTTTTGTTTGTTTCCTGAATCCTGAAATTGTATAGAATAATATTGCCTTTTGCCTTAGCACCTTTTTTCATCAACAATTTTTCATCACTGTTTTTTACTGCATCTGTAATGACTGTTATTTATGCCAAAAAGAAAGAAAAAACTCTTGGTTATCATGATGCAACTGTACCAAAATAGGCCCACAGAGGTTTAAAATAACAACACTAGAAGCACATTGTTAGTGTTTTTATATACATGCGCTTTTCCTTTTCAAGGAGAAGCACTGCAATTCTTTTAATCATTATATTCCACTCTACACTGTAAATCCAGATTGAGCTGTTTTACTGACAAAATTATACAATTCAGACAAAACGGATTTTCAAAGTGGCATTTCAAGAAGCTGAACTCACCACTTTTAATAGATCAGGGCACTGGGGCTATAACTCTCATGTTTAAGAATAAAGGCTCCTCAGCAGTACAACTGTTCTTTATTTTAATTTGTGCCAGAGATGCTTTGTGAAACACAAGGTCATTTAAAATTAAGGATAAGGCACTTTTTTTCCATCATTTCCATTTCATCATATGCAATTCTTGATCACAATGTAGCTTGCTTAAAGCTGCAAATCCTCCAAATTATGGGGTTTGTTTCCAGCCTGCTGAGAGGGAAATTAGATATAGAACTTCTGTCTTCTGTTAATGTTAATGGGAGTTGCATGCCTAATTCCCTTAGAAGCCCAGAACAAATGTATGCTTATGAGTCAGCATTACTGGGTTTTCTGGGTCTTTACCCTTTAAAAGTGTCATTAGTCTGAATAATAGCCAATCCCTCTGGTTACTACAAACCAAGCCCCAGCTACTGTAGTTGGAAACTCTGGGATTTCATCTCTCACAAATAGCCTGCACTCGCCTCAAATCTGAATGTTCCCGTATGTTATCCACTTTCGTTCCTTTGGGATAAAATTCAAACTCCCAAACTGCTCAATATTTATGTTTTTACATTACCTTTTTAATATTAAAAGGGTAAAACTCATTAGGCATTGAGATAGCATTTTGGGATTTGTTTTAAAAAGCATTGATCTTTATTTGAGTCCTAAGAAATGTATTAGCTACTGCTATGCATTTTTTTCTAATTACACTATCAGAAAGTATTATTCCTTCCAGGCAAAATTATCTAAAACAATTCTGTGTTGTATATTCTCATCCCTGAAGTATTTTCTCTTAGTGATATACTTATTAATAGTCATTACTTGGTGCTTAAAGTACTTTATATCATATATAGAGAAAGGGCATCTTTTGGTAGAAGTAAGAAGACATTATAATAGAGATTTTCAAAATCAGCAAGAACTTTAAAAACACCTAATTTGTATTTTTTTCCTTAATCAAAGATCCCATTTTTTGATCTTACGGAATGGAAAGAATTTTTAAACATTTTTAAAAGAAAGGACAATAATATTAGGAGAGGTGGATTTAAAAAAAAATTTTTTTTTTTACCATAAGTCGGTTTTTCTGTAGAACCTTGTTATTCAAATGTTACATTGCTGGGAGCTTGTTGGAAATACAGAATCTCATCCCTGCTTTGCTCCTTCTAAGTCTGCAGATTTCCCTGTTCCACAGCTAATTTTTATGCACACAGAGTTTGAAAAGCACTACTGTATAACATCCAAACAAACTCTGAACACTCAGAATTAAGCCACTTGTAATGCCGGGATTTTCCTATAATATTCCATCTTATGTAGAAAGCTGTCACTACTTCCGAAGCCCCGGAAATCTACTTTTAGTGATAAATGTGTGCATTTTATCCTTACAACATAAAAAGAGCTCCTACAAAGCAATTGAGGACTTGAACTGTGCATGTTCTGAAACACTGTAAACAAGTACAGCTGTCCCACCAGATAATTTATTTATCATAGTGCTTCTCATAAGATGCCTAAGAATAACTGTAGTGTTTATAAAATGTAGAATCGTGGGCCCCATCCTGAGATATTGCTGTTGTATTTGTCCAGATTGGCATCCAGGAATAGGTATCTTTTACCCCTGATGATGTGAGGTTTCCCTGCACAACATTTTGAGAAAAATTTTCTAATACCTAGCTTATATGCCACGTTTGTTCTTTTCATTCCTGATCTGCATAGCATAATTCAAGGTTACAAAGATTGTGCATTTGGTAGATCAGGCAAAAAAAAATGTGGAAAAATAGAAAAAAATGTGATTGGGTCTTGAGAATTTTGAATTTCTTACTTATTAATATATCAGAGTCTCCAGTTATGTGACTAAGAGTAATGATACAATACTATTTCAAAAGTTACAGCCAAATTGTTCTTAACAACAATAGCATAATTGTTAAAAATAGATATTAACTTCGCCATTTTACTTAGGGTGGCATATTTTGAATGTTTGAGGAAATTATTAGGCTTTCTAAAAAAGTGTGCTATCAAAGTAAGGATTAAAATTAATATTATATTTCAATATTTGAGCTCTTGAATAAATAACAATTCAACAACTAAAATGCTATGTTGTCAACTGTCTTTGTCCAGGAATTTTTTTAAATTTATTTAAATTCAAGTTAGTTAACATATAGGTTAATAATGGTTTCAGGAGTAGAATTTAGTATAACACTCGGTGCTCAACACAAAGGTGCCCTCCTTAATACCCATCACCCATCTAGCCCCTCCCCCCACCAACCACTCCTCCAGCAACCCTCATTTTGTTCACTGTATTTAAGACTCTTACAGTTTGCCTGCCTCTCTGCTTTTATCTTATTTTTCCTTCCCTTCTATGTTCATCTCTTGTGTTTCTTAAATTCAAAATATGAGTGAAGTCATATGTTTGTTTTTCTCTGATTAAATGACTTTGCCTAGCATAATACACTCCAGGCCTATCTACATTGTTGCAAATGGCAAGATTTCATTCTTTTTGATCACCAAGCATATATATATATTATATATATATAATATATATAACATATCATATATATAATATATATACACACATACAATGGCATATTACATTTATATACATAATATATATATATATATATATCTCTTCTTTATCCATTTGTCAGTTCGTGGATGTTTGGGCTCTTTCCATAATTTGACTATTGTTGATAGCACTGCTATGAACATTGGGGTGCATGTGTCCCTTGGAATCAGAATTTTTATATCCTTTGGATAAATACCTAGTAGTGCAATTGCTGGGTCTTAGGGTAGTTCTATTTTTAATTTTTTGAGGAATCTCTGTACTTTTACCAGAGTGGCTACACCAGTCTGCATTCCCACCAGTAGTGCAAAGTGTTCCCTTTTCTCTGCATCCTCACCAACATCTGTTGTTTTCTGAGATGTTAATTTTAACCATTCTAATGGGTGTGAGGTGGTATCTCATTGTGGTTTTGATTTGTATTTCTCTGATGATGAGTGATGTTGGCCATCTTTCATGCATCTATTAGCAATCTGGATGTTTTGGGGAAGTGTCTGTTCATGTCTTTTGCCCTTTTCTTTACTGGGTTATTTGTTTTTGGGGTGTTGAGCTTAATAAGTTTTTTTTAAATAGATTTTGGATACTAATCCTATATCTGATATGTCATTTGCAAATATCTTCTCCCATTCTGTTGGTTGTCTTTTAGTTTTGTTGATAATTTCCTTTGCTATGTAGAAGCTTTTTATCTTGATGAGGTCCCAGTAGTTAATTTTTGGTTTTGCTTCCCATGTCTCCAGAGACATGTCTAGTAAGAAGTTTCAGCAGCCAAGGTCAAAGAGGTTGTTGTTTATTTTCTTTTCTAGGATTTTGATGGCTTCCCATCTTACATTTAGGGCTTTCATCCATTTTGAGCTTATTTTTTTGTATGGTGCAAGAAAGTGGCCCAGGTTCATTCTTCTGCATGTCTCTGTCCAGTTTTCCCAACCCCATTTGCTGAAGAGACTTTTTTCATTGGATATTCTTTTCTGCTTTGCCAAAGATTATTTAGCTCTATGTTTGTGGGTCCATCTCTGGGTTCCCTATCTTGTTCCATTGATCTATGTGTCTGTTTTTGTGCCGGTACCATACTGTATTGATGATTATAGCTTTGTAATACAACTTAAAGTCCAGAATTGTGATGCCTCCAGCTTTGGTTTTCTTTTTCAATCCTATTTTGGCTCTTTGGGGTCTTTCCTGGTTCCACACAAATTTTAGAATTGTTTTTTCTAGGTCTATGAAGAATGCTGGTGTTATTTTGAAAGAGATTACATTGAATGTGTAAATTGATTTGCATAATATTGACATTTTAACAATATTGTTATTCTAATTCATGAGCATTGAATGTTTTTCCATTTCTTTGTGTCCTTTTCAATTTCTTTCATAGGCTTTCTGTAGTTTTCAGAGTACAGATATTTTACCTCTTTGATTAGGTTTATTCCTAGATATTTTATGGTTTTTGGTGCAATTGTAATGGGATCAATTCCTTGATTTCGCTTTCTGCCTCTTCATCATTGGTGTATAGAAATGCAACCGATTTCTGTACATTGATTTTATATCCTGTGACTTTGTTGAATGCATGTATGAGTTATCAGTTCTAGCAGCTTTTCAGTGGAGTCATTTGAGTTTTGCACATAGGAGTATCATGTTGTCTGCAAAAAGTGATAGTTTGACTTCTTCCTTGCTGATTTGGATGCCCTTTTATTTCTTTGTGTTGTCTGATTGCTTAGAGTAGGCATTCCAACACCATGTTGAATAATAGTGGTGAAAGTGGACAGGAATTTTTTTTAAGTCATCCCAATTTCAAACATTTTAAAGACCACATTTGAAAATATTTATTGGAGCTACAGAAATGAGTATATTGCTCAGTGGAAGTCTACGGATAGACAAAAGCATGCCTAAAGTTCTAAATTTTGCATAGAATTTTACTATGTATGTTCTACTATGCATAGAACTTACTAAAGTTTGCAAAGAAGGAATACATGAAAATAGGAGATGAAGAAGAAGCTTCAAGTCAACTTGAAAAGAAGTGATTAAAGAAATGGGAAGGAAACAAGAGAACACATCTGGGATTAAATTATATTTCAGGCACAAAAATAAAAATAGTTACTCCTTATATCATCTGGGAAACATGAAAAGTATCTTTATAATGAAGCCTTGAGCCAAAGAGAAAATGTGATTGAAAATAATGAACATTTACTACAAATGTCCCTGAATATGCTAGTTATCACAGCCCGTAGATTGAGTCAGAAGGTAAATATAGCCTTAAAGAGCAAAAAGAATGACTGAAAATACATATCATAAATGTGAGATAAATGAGGCTTGAAGTAATACCAACTTAAATTTAAAGAAAAAATAAGAAAGTTAAGAATGAAACTGTTATTAAGGAATATAAACAATTATATAGATATTCATTGAATGTTGATATACTGAATATTGATATTTATTTGATTTACAAGGCATAGTAAATGAGGAAAAATTTTTGCAAGATTAATTAGTTATTTAAAAAAATAGAGAGCACAGGGTAATATCATGTCACAGAATTCAAAGAAAATGAGAGTGGTAAGAGAGGATAGTCAAGCATCTCCCAATGAGAAGTAAATTGAGGCCTAAGAAGTTTCCAAGTGATTGTGGGACAAGAGAATCCGGTGAATATTGAGACAGCAGTTTTAAAAAGTTGGGGATGGTGCAGGTAAGAATAAGGATGCCATGATTTAGGAATAAATAATAGGTTAAGAATTGAAAACAGCAAAGATAAGAGTATTCTATACTTTTGTGTAAAGGGGAAGGGAGAAATAGAGGGGAAGACTAGTGGGAAACATGAATAGAAGGCAGCTTTTTCATGTGTGAGTGGGGAGGTTTGAAGACACAGGAAAAAGATTGTGGAGAGTGTAGGAGAGGAAAGGTGAGCAAGCCCTAGAGATTCCCTTGCAACTGGAACAAAGGGGAAATGGCAGGCATTGATGCAGGTAAAGCTGTAGATTTGTCAGGTCTTTTCTGATGGCTTAAAATTTGTTCTGAAGCAGAAATAGAGAAGTTGATGGAGTTGGGGTTTTGAGAAAACAGAGGAACTTGAGATAATCACACTGGAAAATGAAGATGTAAACAGATCAGAGAAAGATCATAGAATAGCCAGGCATTGTTGACTTTGGAAACCATGAAGCTGTAATAACCCTCATCTGAATGGCTATAAAGTTCTCCATCTCTATCCAGTAAGCTGGGTGAGGTTGAATGTATCAAGAGTTGGGGTTTTCTAGGCAGGGTCTACAGAAAGACAATGAGTGAAGCTGTGGACATTAAAAAAAGAATAATTGAAGCTGTGGGTCATGGGACCCAAGCTGAATGAAAAAAGAAGTGGCTCAGGGGCACCTGGGTGGCTAGGTCGATTGAACATCTGACTTCAGCTCAGGTCATGATCTCATGGTTTGTGAGTGTGGGCCCCACATCAGGCTTTCTGATGTCTGCACAGAGTCTGCTTTGGATCCTCTGTCCCTCTCTCTCTCTGCCCCTCCCCAACTCATGCTCATGCACACTGTCTATGTCTCTGTCTCTCTCTCTCAAAAATAAACATTTTTTTAAAAAGTTAGAAAAAAGAAGTCACTCACAAAGAGAATGATACATAAGGGAAGGGGTGCAAGCCAGTGGGTTTGAGCAAGTACAAGAGTTAGAGGTTAGAATGTCTATTCCAGCACCCTTCTGGACAGTAAATAATCCATGATGACTGCAGGGTATAGGGTGAGGAATTCTTTGAGAAAAGTACAGAGAAGTTGATACCTAATGGTGGAGCAGTAGAGGTTGGATCAGCTAAGAGGATGCAAAGGCTTAAATACAGGAAGGTGGAGGAATATAGATCTCTCCATCTTAGTACAAATAGAGGAGTAGATTGACTCAGATTCTCACTCTGAGGGCAGGGCCATCTAGAGAACAAACAGTTTGGACTTGAGAATATGAAGAATATCTGCAGTGAGAGCTAGGTTTTACTTAAGGCCAGTAGATAGAATGTTGTGAGAATAAGGTGAGGAAGTAGATCACTTGTTAACCGGGTATGGGAAGTTTAAGAAATGGTAGAGTAAAATCAGATGGTACAGTCAGTTTGAAAGAAAGAGCAGAGAGTAAAAACAGAGGAAAGGAGAATGAGCCCTAGAGAACAGGTTACTAGGGAAGTTTAATTCTGAGGGGTGAACAAGGGGTCTAGAGATAGGAGGCATGGAGATTAGGTAGTATACAATGTGGCCAAAGAATGAGGTCTTGTGGCATTCAGGGATTCTGTGGGAAGAGAGTTTTGAGACACACACTTCCATTAATTACATAGTTGCTAATATTTGTTGGTGACATCCTAATCTCTGGATAAAGAGGCTTCTGGGTTGACTCCTGGCTTCTAGGGATCAATTATTTCTGACAAATGTGTTAATTATCTTTCCTGCTAAGAACTGCATCATTTTTTATGTAGGTAAAGAGAGAGTCAACCACTTGGACTTAAACATTCTATGTAGGATAAAATATGTTGAGAGTGATAAGACAATTGAAGAAATGGGGAGAGGGATAAGGCATCATCAGAAGGCTTTTGTGTTCGGCTCTGGGTCTGGCCTGAATTTTGTGGAGGATTTTGCCCCCTGGGAGATGGACAGCACTGGAGATCAGAGGAGAGGGGGAGGAAATACTTGAGGATGCTTGAGTAAATAATAGTAGGTGGTTTGGGAAGATAAGTTTTATATATATGTATACTGATTAGTGATTTCTTAGAATCTGTGGTATCAGCAGGTACTGGGAAACACATGTAGAAAATGATTTTAGACTAAGACATCTAGCTTCAGAAGCTTTGATTTTACTTTATCTCACACCACTTCTATTACTTGATACCTAATATTTCAATAACATGGTCCATCTTGCAATTTCTCAATCAAGTCATGTTCCTTCTTGCTGTAGGCCCTTTGCACATACTAGTCCTTTTGGTAGGGACACTCTTGCTTCTCACTGTCTTGGACAACTCCTAGTCATTGTCTCAGCTAAAAAGATCACTTTCACGTTAGCAACTCTGTTAGTTTTTCTCATAGTACCATGTACTTTTCTTTATAGAACATTTAATTAAGTAATTATTTACCTTGTTCATACATTCACTATCCTCATTCACTCTTCTCTAAGCCCCACAAGGACAGGAAATATGAAAGTCTTTTCCCACTCTAAAATTTCTAGAACATAAGAGAGTGAGCACCTGGCACAAAGCAGGTGCTCTGATAGTGATTGAATGAATCAGTACAAAAATGCCAAGCTTTTTTAATTGTGTGATAATGAAAATTCACCAGTATGACAACCTCATGTAGATCTATTATAAATTGTTTATTACTACACAAAAATTTTTGTTAACTAAATAGATGTTAAGAAATGAAATATTATTTCACATTAAACAATGTTTCCTCACTCAAATTAAGTCAGTTTACTATTTGATGACAGTAAGGGCACCAGAATTACTATTCTCACTGTATAGAAAGAAATAACTTCTCTATGAAACTAAAGTTTGTGTCTGCTTATTGTATAATAGAAGAAACGTGTATCTATATAACCTTATCTACAGGGTTTCACTCAAACTGTGTAGCAACAGTGCTACTTCCCAAGGGTGGAGGTTGAAGACCACTTGATAGACTATTCCAGAGAAGCTGTGCATGACATTTAGCTCTCAGCAGCAGCAAAACTATTGTTTAAAGTGATATTAAATATGTCTTAAAAAGCTTCTCCTTGATAAATCAATTAAGGATTCAGTTCCCATATCTAAATATGAGAACAAGTCATGTAAAAAATCTATAAAATATTATGCGTATATAAGTCAGAATTATTTTAATAAAGCCCATTAATTGATGGAGTGTATGGCTATTTTTCTTCTAGTTAAAAAGCTTTAGGGAAAAAAAAGTCAGTTGGGAAATGGACAGTTTGGCTTACTAACAGAGAAAACACGGTGAGAGACTTGTATATTAGAGAACTCGTTTCAGCACAGTTAGGGCTGATTTCTTTTCCAAATCAGCAAGACAAGCAAAATGTGAAAACTGCAGTTACAGAGCAAAAATAAATAAACATGAGAATTCAAGAAAATAAAAGCTTAGATGGGACCTCAGATGATTGAATGTACTGATTCTCAACTTTGGGCAAGAGACAATAGAAAAAAATGAAAAGAATCCGTAGAAAAATTTCCTTCCCAAGCACCTAACCAGACACAAAAGGACAGGGAAAAAATAAGGTTTTTTATATTGTTTAATTTTAATTTTTTTCAGAAGGAGACTTCAGAGAAAAGACCTTTTTCTACAACCACTTACTCTAGACGTAGTAGAGGAGCCCATGTACAAAATAAGAAGACTGTATTATTGAATGATTAAAAATATTGTTTAGGACATACTTAAATATTTTCTTTTTTAAAAATAGCATTTATTGTTTTTTGGTTACAGCATCATATACAGTTATTGTAAAAGTTAGTAAAACCAAGAGAACAAAGGAAATAAAAGCCACGTGTGATCATTTAGTTCTGCATGAAGATAACTAATTTACAACTAACATTAGGATTTTGCCATGGAAATCTCCTACTGAAGATATTGTGAATTGTTCAGAACAGAGGCAGTGAAGCAGAAGGGACAAACAAAACTTTGGGATGGCACAGCAGACATGTGGAAAATAATTACGTGACTCAGCACAGGTGTAAAAGTTGTCTAATTCTTTCCTGATTGCTTCTAGAAATTCAGGCAACTACAGAAGTAACTGGAAAACAAACAAAACAAGGGAAGAATTAATAAAACACAAGTTAAAAATACTAAACACAAAATAGACAGAAATAAAATTGGTATTCTCTTAACTCTTTAAAATCTGTGATAGTTAGGGGCGTCTGGGTGGCTCAGTCAATTAAGCGTCTGACTTCGGCTCAGGTCATGATCTTGCGGTTCGTGGGTTAGAGCACCACGTCAGGCACTGTGCTGATAGCTAGCTCAGAGCCTGGAGCCTGTCTTCGAATTCTGTATCTCTCTGTCTCTGACCGTCCCCTACTCATGCTGTCTCTCTCTCCCTCTCTCTCCCTCTCTCTCAAATAAGTATAACATTAAAAAATTAAAAAAAACTGTGATACTTATAAAATACTTATAAAAATACTTATAGTTTAGTAAGTTTAGGTAAGAAAAAGTGGAGAGTTGCAAATGCACAATCTGTGATTGAGAAACTTAATGTAAACACAGATATAAAGGATATCAAGAGCAATTAAATGAGATGGAGTAAAAATCTGCTTTTTTTTTCCACTCTTGTATGTATTCTTCCAATGTTTCTTTGATGAAATACCGATTGCCCACATTTCATTCAAAGAGAGACCGTTTCTAGCATCAGCTCCAGCTTTTGGCAATAAAACATTTCAGTCTGCCTGAATTTCCACCCCAGTCCCCCAAATTACTTCAGGAATCAGGCATATGAATCAATTTCGGCCAATGAAAATCAGGCTGGGGTTTTTATGGACAGTTAGGCAATAGTGCTCTTTTTTGCTGAATTTGACTCAAGTAGACATAAATCTAGAGTTGTCCACCTTACTGAAAGTGAAACCAACACAAATTAGAATGTAGTTGAGCCCCTGAATCTAAAGTTTTATGCATCTAATACTACTCTTGGTCTTTATAATTATATAACTCAATGCATTTTTTTTTTCCCGTTCAGGACAGTTGAAACTGAGTTTTCAGTCATCTTCAACCAAAGCAACTCTGTTGATTTTTTAGCCTATTGGCAAGTTTATGACAATACATTTTTAACTCTTTATACATTGGAAAAATGATCAAAAAAACCTAATGAAGTAAAAAAATAATCACACTTCCCACAGGTACTCATCCCTCCCCATTAGACTTATGAAACTCAATTAGTTTATAATAATTATTTTTTCACTGGTTAGGGTATGGATTGATCATTCCTATGAATTACTTGCACTAGAGAGATGCCACAATATGGTAGCCAATGGCCACATGTGGTTACTGAGCACTTGAAATATGTATAGGTTGAATTGAGATAGACTCTAAATATAAAATACACAACTAGATTTCTCAGACAGAAAAAAAGAAATGTAACATTTAAAAATAATTGTTTTATTGATCATATATTGAAATGTTAATATTTTGACATTTTGTGCTAAATAAAATAAATTAATTTTATGTGTTTATTTTTACCTTTTAAATATAACTACTGAGAACATTTAAAAGCACATATATAACTCACATCTATGGCTTGCATTATATTTACACTGGAGAGTAATTGTCTCGAGTATATAAAAAAGGACAACCTTAAAACTTAATACATAGGGCATTTTTCTTTATATAAATGTTTTGATTGTCCGTTTGCAAATGTTGAATAACCTTAATATATAAACTCTGACAAGAATTTAGAATCAACAGACACACACTGGCTTTGTGAATATGGTCAATCTTACATATAATGGACATAGCAGAAATTTGAAAATCTCAACAAAAAATGACTTGTCATCATGGAAACTACTTTACTGACACATATAGGTAGGACTGGTTCTAGACATAGTTTGATTCAAAGTTCAAATGATATCAACAGCTCCACATCTTGGCTCTTGGTTGACCCTGTTCTCAGGTTATCAATAGCCCCACTGGCTTCGGGTCAGAGCATGATGCTTGAGCCCAGGACTTGACAGTTCTCAGCTGGTAGATCCCACAGAAGTCCTGGGAGTCATTCTCTGATGTTGGCTTGGATTGGGTCACTACACCGCTTGTGGAGAAAAGTGGAAGACTAATTTTGTGTTCAAATGTAAAACTTACAATTATGGCCTTGTGGTAGAGATTGCTGGTTGACCCCCAATATCTACTCTCAGTTTCTTTCTTCGTAATGGGACTGATTTTTACTAGACACAATAAACATATTTCTCAGAGACACTTGTAGCTAGATAAGAACAGATGATTAATTCTGGCCAATGGGAGGTTGTGACTTCTGACAAGTATTTCTAACAGGAATGAGTATCCTTGTGTCCTTTTTTTATGCTGAAACATATATGCAGAAATGCATATGTGAGGGCTGAGCTTAAGCAAACTCTTTTGACTATGAAGTGTAACCATGTGTGGAGAATCACTGGACAATGTTATCAAAGGAATCTGAAAACATAATGATTATGAAACTTTCATATTAGACTTAAACTGGTTTGGATTATATAAAAGATACAAACTTATTTCTTGTACTGAGTTTATACTGCTCAAGAATAAACATGATTTTTACTGATCCAATTCCAAACCATTTATGTGTGTATGATTCAGACTGTGAATTTTGGATAGCTATTAACATTAAGGAAAAGTAGAAATCAAATTTTCCATATACTTTTTTTCTGTAAATATTTAGTTTGATTTTTTCCCATTACTTTACTGCATATTTCTTTGGACATCCTATATTTCTGTATATTAATATTTTGATTATAGTTAATGTTGAACATGTTTTTAAAATTCCAATGTTCAGCATTTTATTAAGATTACTTATGTAGTATTATGTGAACTGTAATTATGCAGCATATTTATATAAGGTAGTTTATCATTGTGTAACTTGATAAGTGCTAGTTGGTTCTTGAACTTTAGACACATTTTTGTTCCAGTATTCCTTACAAACATCTTTGCAGCTATTAAATCAATACCCGATGCCTGTCTGAACATGAGATTTCACATGTCCTATGAAGATTTTTAGAGACATAATCTTTCTCATATTAGCGTTTTTGAGAATATCATCCAAACTATAAAAATGCATGTAAAAAAAGATGTGTGTAAATGTGTTGGTATATAAATGAAATTAAAAATTTTAAATTAATTTGAAGAACAGAGTGGATTCAGCCATGCAAGAGGTCAGACCAAAGTGAAATAAGTTTCTGTCTCCCTCTTAGAAAATTCAGGAATAGAGCAAGATTAAAACAGTTGCTTGAACAAGCTAGTATTAAATAGGCTTAGGGAGATACATTTTTCGGTAAAGAAAGGATAGTGAATCCTGGAAAACTGAGGATACAGCAGAGATGGATCAACCTGAGTATGTACAGAGTGAGCTATGATCTACGTTGTAGAAAAACAATGTCGGTCGGCAGTGATAGGAAAGATCCCATAAGGGGGACACGTGGCTTCAGAGAAAGGAAATTATGCTGAAGCAGAGAATTGATCCCAAGGAGACCGCAGCAGCCCAGGGGTCGCCGTAGGGGAAGAAGAAGAGAACAGACTGGAGAGGGGTTAAGAGCTACATAGAAAATCTAACACTTTGTGTCTGTCTTCACAGCCAGGACAGGGTTAAAAACCCCATCAATGTGATTTGCTGAGAAGTAATGGGCCACTGGAATGAGAACTCTAAGAAAAGTAGTAGGAGAATAAGAGCAGTTTGGGTTTTATCTAGTTAGTGATGAGATAGCCCCAAACACCCTGAGTTGAATCTGGGGTGAAAACATCAATTTAGAACAATGGAGAACAATAGGGTTTAGTGAAATTTAAATTGTCTTAGAACTTCAATCAAATGCACTGACTCATCTGACCCTTGAAGATAGGAGAAAACATGCATTATAATGAAATGATTTCAAATCACTGTATAATTTCACAATTATTTTGAGTGACAGCATGGCAAATAATATTGAATATGGGTGTTGCTTTTAAACTTTTCATTTTCTCTAGAAAATGGGTTCTAATTTAAATGTGAATTATGTAGGAGATACATATAGTTTCCTGGTGCTACTGAAAAAGTTTCAAACCATATATTCAGGAGGACTTCATATCGAAACAATTTGAGCCACGTTGATAATAGCATCACACCTACTCGTGGCAAAGATGTAGATTTGTGTTTTGCCCTTGTGCCAAACACAAAAAAGGACAGCCTCTGCCCAGTGGCACCCAGAACGTTTTCTATGTTCTGGAATGCTGGGAGGAAAAAGTCAATGCTTGGGAGAATAATTTTGTTACACATATGAATTCAGTTAGGTTTCCTGGTATGTTGAGGTATTAGAGATATGTGCATTTTTTTCCATGTGGTACAGTTTTATTTCAATTCTGGCATGGCCCAGGTGTTTCTCTCACAAGTCCGTGCACACATATAAGGGGTCAGTGAACCCAGGCATATATTAGAATGGAAATAGTTTTTGAATTATTGCCTTGATTATGTCTTCAAATGTTTTGTATTAGGAAGAACGTAAAATATGATTTTTAAAAATGCTTTTGCATTTTTATGCCCATGTGATATTTTGTGGCAAATAATTAGATTTATATAACTATAATTTGTATATTATATAAAATACATAGATATAATTAGAGCTGTTTAGGAGTTGAAAACCTTTGGAACTTGTTTAAGAAAGTGAAGTAAATAAAAAGTAAGGAGCTTAAGGCTCCTTTTTCTAAGTAATTCAAATTCATGCAAGTACAAGTTCTCATTGCAAGTATAGCATCCAGACTTTCAGAAATTATTTCTTTAAAAAAATTTTTAATGTTTATTTTTGAGAGACAAAGCACGAATCGGGGAGGGGCAGAGAGAGGGGGAGACACAGAATCCGAAGCGGGCTCCAGGGTCTGATCTGTCAGCAAAGAGCCCGACTTGGGGCTCGAATTCATGAGCCGTGAGATCATGAACTTAGCTAAGTCAATGCTTAACTGATTGAGCCACCCAGGTGCCCCCAGAAATTATTTCTTATCTGCTTTGAGGAATAGGCACTAGGAAAGTCCCATGGTATGTGAATACTGATCCTAGAGGGGCTGGGGAAGAGAAAGAAATAATGGATTTATTGAAGTATTCTATACTATTTTATCAAAAACTAAGGACCACTTTCATAGTGCCATACAGAATGTAAAGCACTTTTATACACATTACTGCATTTAAATTCTCATGGAAATCAGTACTGATTCTCCCCAAACTTATACCCTGGGTAAAACTAGTTAATAAACCTATTTTTTGATGTATGTTATTTGACTTCATTCCTGGCTTCCATTTATATATTAGTTTATATATTCCTCTTTCTTTTCTCCTTATAAAAAATTGTATCTTCCTTAATTATGTATTCTTTTTTAATGTTTATTTTGAAAGAGAGAGTGAGCAACAGCAGGGGAGGGACAGGGAGAGAGGGAGAGAGAGAATCCCAAGCAGGCTCCATGTTGTCAGCACAGAGCCTGACATGGGGCTCCATCCCATGAATCTGTGAGATCATGACCTGAGCCAAAATCAACAGTCAATGCTTAACTGACTAAGCGACCCAGGTACCCCAATTATGTATTCTTAAAAATTTTCTTAATATTTTCCTGAACAGGGTGAGTTTTAATTACTTAAAAAAATTAAAGTGAAACCAATAATGTCATTTTCATAAAAACAGTAACAACAACAACAACAAAATCCCACTGAGGTTTGATGTGATTCAGTCTACTTGCCCTTTTGGTAATAGGAATAAGGCCTCATATTAGACAACTAGTTTTTCCCACCGTAGTTCTACCACAGCTCTTTGTTCCCTGTGGTTATCTTCATCATCCTATGCACACATTAATGTATACTTTAAAGCTAATTTAGAGAGTGGAAATGGCTGCAGGAAACTTTTAATAATAATGTCAGTGGGTTTTAAGAAGCCAATGTCTCATAGGCTTTTACCACTACAGAGCTCCGAGTTCATGGCCATATAGGAAAAGCCAGTCTAAACATAATGGCAACCACCACCACAACAAAACCCGACTTCCAGTCTCCTCTGGGCTCACTTTTTCTGCTTAGGGGTTACAAGTTTCTGCACTCTCATGGGTAATTCACTCCCTCCTCCTCTGTCTGTTCTCTCCCTAGGGCCAATTCTGAAAAAAGGCTGTGCCACCCATGCAAGCATCATTTGTTAAGCTCTAAGAAAAATAAGAATAAAGACACTTTTTAAAAAATAGTTTTTATTTAAATTGCAGTTAGTTAACATACAGCATTATATTAGTTTCAGGTGTAGAATTTAGTGATTGATCATTTACATACAACACCCAGTGCTCATCACAATGAGTGACCTCCTTAATATCCATATTTAGCCCATTCCCTGCCCATGTTACCTCCAGTAATCCTCAGGTTGTTCTCTTTGGTCAAGAGTCTGTTTCTTGGTTTTTCTCTCTCTCCCCTCTTCTTGTTTGTCTTTTTTCTTAAATTCCACATATTTGTGAAATCATATGGTATTTGTATTTCTCTGACTAATTTATTTTGCTTAGCATAATACTCTCTGGCTCTATCCACATCATTGCAAATGGCAAGATTTCAATCTTTTTTATGGCTGAGTAATACTCCATTGTGTGTGTGTGTGTGTGTGTGTGTGTGTGTGTGTATACCACCTCTTCTTTATCCATTTATCAGTCAATAAACACTGGGCTCTTTACATGATTTGATTATTGTTGATAATGCTGCTATAAACATCAGTTTGCATGTGTCCCTTCAAATTAGTATTTTTGCGTCCTGGGGGTAAATACCTATTAGTGTAATTATTGGATCGTAGAGTAGTTCTATTTTTAACTTTAAAAATTTTTTTCTTAATGTTTACTTATTTTTTTTTTTGAGAGGGAGAGAGACAGAACATGAGCAGGGGAGGGGCAGAGAGAGAGAAGGAGACACAGAATCCAAAGCAGGCTCCAGGCTCTGAGCGGTCAGCACAGAGCCAGACGGGGGGCTCTAACTCACGAACCATGAGATCATGACCTGAGCTGAAGTCAGATGCTTAACCAACTGAGCCACCCAGGAGCCTCTATTTTTAACTTTTTTGACTCAATACTGCTTTCCAGAGTGGCTGCACCCATCTGTATTCCACCAACAAGGTAAAAGTGTCCCCTTTCTTCAAATGTCGAGCACCTGTTGTTTCTGTGTGGCTAGAATGGCTAGAATTTTAGCCATTGTAACTGGTGTGAGGTGATATCTGACTGTAGTTTTCATTTGTATTTCCCTGAGGAGTGATGTTGAACATCTTTTCATGTGTCTGTTAGCCATCTGTATGTCTTGGAATAAAGACACTTTTATTTTTATTTCTATTATTTTTTTTAATTTCAGGAATAGAATTTAGTGATTCATCACTAACATATGTAACACCCAGTGCTCATCCCAACTAGTGTCCTCCTTAATGCCCCTCACCCCTTTAGCCCTTCCTCCCACCCAATAGTCTGCCAGTAACCCTCAGTTCGTTCTCTGTATTTGGATCTTTTATGGTTTGTCTCCCTCTCTGCTTTTATATGATTTTTGCTTCCCTTCTCTTATGTTCATCTGTTTCATATCTTAAGCTCCAGATATGGGTTAAATCATATGATATCTGTCTTTCTCTGACTTATTTTGCTTAGCATAATACACTCTAGTTCTATCCACATTGTTGCAAATGGCAAGACTTCATTCTTTCTGATCACTGAGTAATATTCCATTGTGTATATATACCACATCTTCTTTATGTATTCATTAGTTGATAGACATTTGGGCTTTTTCCATACTTTGGCTATTTTTGATATTGTTGCTATAAACATTGGGGTGCATGTGACCCTTGGAATCAGCAGTTTTGTATCCGTTGGATAAATATCTAGTAGTGCAATTCCTGGGTCTTAGGGTAGCTCTATTTTTAATTTTTTGAGGAACCTCCATGCTGTTTTCCAGAGTGGCCGCACCAGTTTGCATTCCCACCAGCCATGCAATAGTGTTCCTCTTTCTCCATATCCTCACCAACATCTGTTGTTGCCTGAGTTGTTAATTTTAGCCATTCTGATAGGTGTGAGGTGGTATCTCATTGTGGTTTTGATTTGATGATGAGTGATGTTGACCATTTTTCATGTGGCTGTTAGCTATCTGGATATCTTCCTTGGAAAAGTGTCTATTCATGTCTTTTGCACATTTGTTCACTTGTTTGCCCATTTCTTCAATTTGTTTTTGGGTGTTGAGTTTGATAAATTCTTTATAGATTTTGGATACTAACACTTTATCTGATATATCATTTACAAATATCTTCTCCCATTCTGTCAGTTGCCTTTTAGCTTGACTGTTTGCTTTGCTGTGTAGAAGCTTTTTATTTTAATGAAGTCCCAATAGTTAATTTTTGCTTTTGTTTCCCTTGCCTCTGGAGACATGTCAAGTAAGAAGTTGCTGCTGCTGAGGTCGAAGAGGTTGTTGCCTGTTTTTTCCTCTAGAATTTTGATGATTTCCTGTCCTACATTTAGGTCTTTCATCCACTTTGAGTTTATTTTTGTGTATGTTATAAGAAAATTGTCCAGGTTCATTCTTCTGCATGTTGCTTTCCAGTTTTCCCAACACCATTTGCTGAAGAGACTATCTTTGTTCATTGGATATTCTTTCCTGCTTTGTCAAAGATTAGTTGGGACCATTTCTGGGTTCTCCATTCTGTCCCATTGATTTATGTGTCTACTCTTGTGCCGACACCATACTGTCTTGGTGAATACAGCTTTGTAATACAGCTTGAAGTCTGGAATTGTGTTGTTACAGCTTGAAGTCTGGAATTGTGTTGCCTCCAGATTTGGTTCTCTTTTTCAGGACTGCTTTGGGTATTTGGGTCTTTTCTGGTTCCATACAAATTTGAGGATTATTCTAGCTACATGAAGAATGGTGGTGCTATTTTTATAGGAATTATGACACTTTTTTTAAGTTTACCTATTTATTTTGAGAGAAGGGGTGGGGGAGGGGCAGAGAGAGAGGGGGAGAGAGAATCCCAAGAAGGCTTCACACTGTCAGCACAGAGCCTGACATGGGGCTCACAATCATGAATTGTGAGAGTATGACTTGAGCCAGAGTCAACAGCTGCTTAACAGACTGAGCCACCCAGGTGCCCCAGAATAAAGGCACTTTTTATTATTTATTTATTTATTTAAAAATTTTTTAATGTTTATTTTTGAGACAGAGAGAGACAGACCATGAGTGGGGGAGGGGCAGATAAAGAGAGACACACACAGAATCTGAAAACAGGCTCCAGGCTCTGAGCTGTCAGCACAGAGCCCGATGCGGGGCTGGAACCCACAAACCATGAGATCAGGACCTGTGCCGAAGTCGGACACTTAACTGACTGAGCTACCCAGGTGCCCCTAAAGACACTTTTTAAAATTTATTTATTTAGGGCACCTGGGTGGTTCAGTCATTAAGCATCTGACTTCAGCTCAGGTCATGCTCTCACAGTTTGCAAGTTTGAGTCCCACATCTGATGAGCTCAAGCTCCACTTCTGGGGAGCAGAAGTTCCACTTCACTTGGGTGAGCATGAGCCCCACTTTGGGTAAAACACGAGCCCCACTTTGGGTGGGCTCTACTTCCCTCTCTTTCCCTCTCTGTCTCTCTTTTTGCCCCTTGCTCACTTGTGCCGTCTCTCTCTCCTCCTGAAAAAAACAAAAGAAAAGAAAAGAAAAGAAAAGAAAAGAAAACAAAACAAAACAACATTTACCTAAATAATTCTAGGTACCAGTGGGCTTTTATGTTTTCAGACAAAAGCCTTTTTTCTGGTATCAATGAAATGATTTTACTTGTGTCTTTTTTTTTTTTTTTTTAGTCTGGCAACCTCTAAATTCATTATCCCCTAAATCTGTAGAGCCTCAGCTCCCTATACCAAAGAGGTAGCCCCCTACACCCAGTCTTAGAGTAACAAAAATCCCAAAAGACTGAGCTTATTTCTAGAATCTAGAGGCATTTTTAGTCATCTATAGAGGTCACTGGTCCTTAAAATATTCACTTAGGAATCCAAGTGACAATAGCAGTAGTGAGAGTAGTAGCTAACACTCCTGACTAATATGTGTCAATAATATTTTATATGCCTTTCTCATTTAATTATTACAAATGCTATGAGTATTATATTGTCCCTGTTTCACAGAGGAGATAGCTGATTTTGAATCATTTTCTTCAGGGAAATTTCGTGCTTTATATTACATATATATTTACATCCCTCCTCTCTCTATAAACACATTTGTATAGGTAGATAGATAGACTCATAGTTGTACATTTTTAACTAAAGAGTTTGTTTATGTACTCAGAGTTTGGTTTCATCATCTGCAGCAGTACATTTTTGAGAAAAAAATATACTTTTCTTGCTGTTTCTATAGTTTAATTTAAAAACATACATCCTTTTGAAACCTCCAAAGAAACTGGCAAACCAAATGTTGTGAATTTTTAAATCACTGCATTGTGTTCAAATATTTATGGAATGGCCGAGAAAGTTCTAAGAAAGCAAAAAACAAGAACTCAAGCAATAATTGGATATTTCAGTTTCTGAGAGATTTGAAGGTTCTGAAGGCAGAAACTGGGTTCCCTGTCATTTACAAATGCCCAGGAGAGCCTAGAAAGGATTTAAAGGGCCTTGGAGTTAAAAGAGATGGCACGGAGAGGGAAGAGAGGAAGTGGGTGTTGATAAAACTCACTTAAGTTTAAGGTGAGTTGCAGGAACCAGCGCATAACTAGGGTGTAGCTTATTAAAGACAACAGAACAAAAATATTGATAAATTCAGTCTAATTAGGAATTCACAGTGCATTTTATAATGATAATTCCTCATTAATATGCTCTGAAGATCTGTCATTTAGTTTAGTAAAGAAAGAATTGTTTATGGAAGAAAGAGTAGAAATTTTAAAAAGTAAGATTTATTCTAGATTTTCCCATTTTAGACAATGGTTCAGATTCTTATCAAAATAATTGTGGGAGAGTCAGAAAAATAAAGATAGAAAGCTCTTTTATTTGAAAGTTCCAGTAGCTAATCACAAATAATTTATATTTACCTTAGGCATATTGTACTAGCTAAAGAAGCAATTCTTAAAGTGTGGTACCAAGGGCAGCATGTGGTACCAAGGACATATGAGAACTGGTTAGAAATACATATGTTTGGGTCTCACCCCTGATTCCCTGAATCACAAACTCTGGGGCAGGGCCCTTTGGTGTGTTTTAATAAGCCCCCCAGGTGATTTTGATGTATGCTGAAGTTTGAGAATCCCCATAACTCAGGAGTAAGGTGACACTTGGTGCTGTCCCAGACAACCCTCTGATCTTAATAGCCTAAGACAATGAGAATTAATTTCTGCATAGGTAAGAGCTCAAAACTCGTGTGGCTCCTTGAGAGACTGTCCTTTGAAGATACAGTCATCCATTTTGTGCCTCTCCACATTTCCCACATAGGACCACATATCTTTCCATTTTTTCCCTAGTTTTATTGAGAAATAATTGACTATATCATGGTGTAAGTTTCAGGAGTACACGTGATTGATTTACATATTTTGTGAAATGAATATAATAGGTTCTGCTAACGTGCATCTTCTCATGTAGACACAATAAAAAGAAAAGAAATAAAGAAATTTATTTTTTTCTACTGATAATGAGAACTCTTAGGGTTCTTTTAACAATTTTCCTATATATTATATAGCGCTGTTAGCTATAGTCACCATGTTGTACATTATATCCCTAGTACTTATTTTTCTTATAATTGGAAGTTTATACCTTTTGATCACTTTTCTCTAATTCCTCCACCCTCAACTTTCACCTCTGGTGGCCCAAGTATGATCTCTTTTTCTATGATTTTCTTTGTTTGTTTGCTTTAGATTCCACATACAAGTGAGATGGTATAGTATTTGTCTTTCTTGGTCTCACTTATTTCACTTAGCATAATACCTTCAAGGTCCATTCATGTTGTCACAAATGATATGAATTCCTCATTTTTATGGTTGAATAATATTCTATTGTATAAATATGCCATAAGTTCTTTATCCATTCATTCAACAATGGACACTTAACATTGTTTTCATGTCTCAGCTATTATAAATAATGTTGCTATGAACACAGGAGTGCAGATATCTTTTCAAGTTTATGTTTTCATTTCCTTTGGATAGATTTGCAGAAGTGGAATTGCTAAATCATATGGTAGTTTTATTATTTTTTTGAGGAGCCTTCATACAGTTTCCTATAGTGGCTGCACCAGTTTGCTTTATCACCAACAGTGCATAAACATTCCTTTTTACCCACATCCATGCCAGCATTTGTCTTATCTTTTAAGGAGGGCCATTTAACTAGGGTGAAGTAGTATATCATTGTGGTTTTAATTTGCATTTCCTGAATGACTGGTGATGTTGAGTATCTTTCCATTTACCTGTTGGCATTTTGTATATCTTGTTTGGAGAAATGTCTATTCAGGTCCTTTGCCTAATTTTTAAATTGGGTTGACTTTTTGCTATTGGGTTGTGTGAATTCTTTATGTATTTTGGATATTAACCCTTTATCAGATATACAGTTTGCAAATGTCTTTTCTCTTTCCATAAACTGTCCTTTTCCTTTGTTGGTTTCTTTTGCTGTGCAGAATCTTTTTAGTTTCATGTAATCCTACTTGTTGATTTTTTATTTTGTTGCTTGTGCTTTAGGTATTTTGGATAAAATATCTTGACCCATTTCAAGGAACTTTCTTTTTATGTTTTCTCCTGGAAGTTTCCAAGTTTCATCTCTTATATTTAAGTTTTTAATCAATTTCAAGTAAATTTTTGTGAGTGGCATAAGATATGGGTTCAGTTTCATTCTTTTATGTGTAAATATACAGTTATCCCAGCATCGTTTATTGGAGAGGCAGTCTTTTCTCCACTGAGTATTCTTGGCAACCTTCTCAAATATTGGTTGAGTGTATATGCTTGGGCATATACCTGTCTGTTTTTACGCCAGTACTGTGCTATTTTGATGACTATAGCTTAACAATACAGGTTAAAATCAGGCAGTATTTCGCCTCCTGCTTTGTTCTTCTTTCTCAGGATTTCTTTAAGAGTTTTCTTTAAATTGAAGAACTTAATCCATTTATGTTTAAGGTGATTATTGATAAGTAAGGACTTATTAATGCCATTTTATTAATAATTTTCTGGTTGTTTTATAGATCCATTGTTTCCAACCTGCTGAGTTGTGTGTGTGTGTGTGTGTGTGTGTGTGTGTGTGTGTGTTTTGATGTCTTTTGATATCAGTATGCTTGACTTTATTGTGTTCTTCTGTGTAATTACTAAAAATTTTCCCTTGTGGTTACAAGGAGATTTACATAAATTATCATAAACTTGCAATACTCTATTTTAAACTGAGAACAACTTAACCCCCATAGAATTTGTAAAATTTAAACTTTTATCTCTCTTCCTCCTGACATTTTAGGTTATTGCTGTTACAATGTACATGCTTTTTTTATATTGTGTAATTAATAACAGATTATTGTAATTATGGTTATTTTTACTATACTCATTTCTTTACTTTTTAAACTAGAGCTTTAAATGAGTTGTATGCCACTATTATTATATTGCAAAATCTAACTATGACTATGTATTTACCATTACCAATGAGATTTATGCTACCTTTTATTTATTTATTTATTTATTTATTTATTTATTTATTTATTTTTTTGGAGAGAGAGTGTGCTAGTGAGAGCATACAGGAGTGGGGGAGGGGCAGAGTGAAAGGGAGATAGAGATTCTTAAGCAGGCTCCATGCCCAGTGTGGAGCCCAATGCGGACTTGATCTCATGACTGTGAGATTATGACCTCAGCCGAAATCAAGAGTCAAATGTTTAACTGATTGAGCCACCCTGGTGCCCCAACTACCTTTTAATATTTTTATGATGTGAGTTAGTGCAGTTTTCTTTCCACTCAAAGAACTTCCTTTAGTATTTCTTATAAAGCAAGTTTGGTGGTGATGAATCTCCTCAGTTTTTCTTTGTTCAAGAAAGTCTATCCCTTCTTTTGTTCCTGAAGGAAAGCTTTGTCAAGTATGGGATTCTTAGCTGACAGTTATTTTCTTTGAGTATTTTGAATATGTCATTCCATTCTCTCCTGGTCTGCATAGCTTTTGTTGAGAAATCTACCAACAGTCTTATGGGGAAGTGTTCCCTTGTATGTAACTTCTCTTTCTTCTTTTACTGTTTCTAAAATTCTTTTTTATTTCATTAACATTTACAATTTAATTCTGATGTGTTCCAATGTAGTCCAATTGGGTTTAATCTATTTGGGATCCTTTGGGCCTCATGGATATGAATGTCCATTTCTGTCCCCAGGTTCAGGAATTTTTAAGTCATTATTGGTTTAAATATATTTTCTGTCCCATTCTCTCTTATCCTTTTGGAATTCCTATAGTGAATATTTTTTCTTTTTATTGTGTCCCATAATTCCTGTAGGCTTCTTACTCTTTTTCATCTTTTTTCTTTTCTTTTCTTTTCTTTTTTTTAAATTTTTGATTCAACAGACCCAGTAATTTCTAATATCTTAAACTCCAGGCTACTAATTCTTCCTTCTGCATGGAAGTCTACTTTTGAAACTCTCTATTGAATTCTTCAGTTATTTTGTTTTTGAATTCTAGGATTTCTGGTGTTTGGGGGCTTATTTTTATTTTTAATTTTTTATGGTTGGTATTTCTTTGTCAAACTTCTCATTTTGTTCACCTATTCATCATATTCTTAATTTTGTTTGCTTCTCTGTCTATGTTTTCTTCTAGTTCACTAAGCTCCTTTAAGAGGATTATTCTGAATTTTTTGTCTGGTGGCTCATAGATTTCTATTTCTTTAGGCTCAGTGACTGGAGTTTTATTTGTTTCTTTTGGTGGCATCATATTACCTGATTTTTGTGATCCCTGATTCCTTACATTGGTATCTGCACATTTGAGTAATTGGGCTCCTTTTCCAGACTTTACAGGTTTGCTGTGGCAGAGACTGCTTTTCACCAGTCAGCTCAGGTTGGGTTTCTGGGAGTGTCTGCTGGTAATATCCTTGGGCAAGTGGGACCTACTGGCATGGTCTACCTCTGGGCCAGTTAACTATTTGCACACTAAGAATGGGGATGGGGAGTTTTGTGCCTCTGGCTAAGAACAATTGGATAGGACTGCGGACTTGGTTCCCTTTCTGAGTAAGACTATAGAATGGGTTCTATGGTTGCCTGTATTTTCTGGTCAGGCTTACTAGATTGTTGGACTGGGTACTATATTTACTATAGATGGGGCTATGAATTAGCTTCTTTGCCCTTCCAGGGCAGCAGGATGGGACCCAGAGTCTGTACAGCTCACTGTTTGGGGACCCCAATTAAGCCAGTGTGTGTACTGCATTTCTTGGTCAGGCAAGGCTACCAGTTTTGCTCCATGGATGAGGAAGCCACAGACTGCGTTCTTTGTTCAAGTGCCACTGTACAAAAGGTGGTTGAATGGGCTATGAAGCTTCCTGTGTGCTTTGGTTAGGTATCCTGGTTGGACAAGCAGAGGGCTGACCTCAGTGGAGGGCTGACCTCAGTGATGAGTGGAGCTAACTTATTAGATTCCCTGCTTTGCTGACCTGACCCTCAAATTCCCTGGCTGAACTGGGCCACTTATGCTTTGCAAACAATTAACTCTGCCTACCTTTCTCTACCCTTCCAGGAGTTGTTACTAGCCCTTCTGGTTAGATGGGACCAGAAGATACTCTCCACAGTGGGTAGAGCTATGACCCTGCGTTTTGCTTGGGCATGGGCAAAGCAGGCTCCTGGGTCAGAGCATCTTATTCGAGAATCTAAATCAGACAGGTCTGCACCCCACTGAGTTCTCTGGTCAGAGTACATCTCTGACTTTGTTCTGCAGATGAGCAAAGCTGCTAGTTGGGATTACCACTTTGGTCCTGCAGATATGAACTCAGTCCACCAAGATACATACACTGGTTGCTGCAAGCCTTCCCTTTTCTCCAACACAATCAGATTTTCAATGGTTGAGCCATGAAAATTCCCCTGTAATCCCTGTGGTGACAGAACAGAGTAGTGCCACAGAATGCTGCAGTAGCTTGGAGGATGGGCAATGTGGTCAATGTGTGGCCATTTCTTTTCTCCTTTCAATATAGTCTGTCTTGGCCTCTGCAGTGCAGGAAGGTGCTTTAGCCTTACTCCTATGTTCTAAGAATCTCTCAGTGGTGGCTTGTCCTTGAATAGTTGTTAGTTGTTGTTCTTGTGAGGGGGAGTGAAGTCAAGGATGACCTATTTTGCCATCTTGCTGACACTACTGATCCTTCACATATCTTAGGAGTCATTTTCACTGCAGTCACCTGAAATGGGAGAATAACATTACTTTAGCTACCACTCTTTTGACCACTATGATTTTGTGATTTTATTTAACTACAAGGAAAGCCAGGAAATATAGTCCAGCTTTGTGCCTAAAAGCATGAGGAAGCCAATGCCAGCAGCTAGCTGACTTTGCCAAGATCATACTTAAAATCAATTTAGTTTCTCTCTCTTTCTCTCTCTCCATCTCTACCTTTATCTCTATCTATACCTATACATATATTATTCTCATGGTTTCATTTATTTGTAACATACATTCATAGCCTATTTACAACTTCAACACTGTACTTGATATTGGATATACTGTGGTATCTCCTTAAAAGTTTTACAGCTAATGATTAAAAACAGCCTGGTTTTGGGGGCACCTGCATGGCTCAGTCAGTTAAGCAACGACTCTTGGTTTTGGCTCAGGTCATGATCTCACAGTTTCATGAGTTTGAGCCCCACACCAGCTCTGTGCTGATGGTGTGGAGCCTGCTTGGGATTCTCTCTCTCTCTCTCTCTCTCTCTCTCTCTCTCTCTCTCTCTCTCTCTTTGTCTATCTCTCTTCCCCCTCCCCCACTCATGCTGTCTCTCTTTCAAAAATAAATAAATTAATTTTTAAAAAGCCTGGTTTTTAAATTTTGTCAGTTTCAACTTTATCATAAATTCTCATGCTCATTCAGCCTACACAGGGGCCATGTGTGTCTAAATTAGCATAATTGGTAGAAGTATATTTCTACAGAAATAAAAAATATAGTCCTTACCATCTTTCATATGTCAAGAACATAGAACTAAGGGGTAGACACCCTCATATGAGCTGGAAGAGCCACAGACATATTTTAATAAACATTAGTGTCATCACAAATGTTAGAAAGAAACATTGTCTTTAGACAACCTCCCAAATGCATGGGTAAGTCTTCTGTTCCTTCAAAGAGCTCTCTTTGCTTTTCCTTCACTTTTGGATTTTTGCCAGAAGATAAAGAGTATGAGTTACTCAAGTGGGTCTTTGGAGAGATACAATCAAACTGGCAGATAATTTAATAATACTGCTTGACCTCTTTGTCATATTGATTCATTTATTTACTTATTGCAGGGAATATATACACTGGAATGTCCTATTAAGTGAGGTTATGGAATCAACCCAGGAATGTGTGTGTGTGTGTGTGTGTGTGTGTGTGTGTGTCTGAAGTGGACATTGAGCTAGTCTAGATAATACATTGAAGAATTATAAATCACTATGTTTTGTGATTTTATTCTAAAACTATTTACATTGCTCATTAAAATGTCTATGAAAATATATCTGCATTAAAATCTGAAGTATCACCAATCATGAACCAAAAATAATCTCTCAGGTTTCTGGAATTCTGTTAGTAACTCTATTCTACATTTCTAACCAGCATCTGTCTGTTTTCAAAGTTATGTAAATTAAAAAATTTTCTCCTGGTTTGGACACTTAGATTCTTAATTACAAATTTCAATTAAAATTGATATAATTATTTTCTATGGCTTTATACACTTAAAAAATTCACCTTAAAATATTATAGAGTTTTGAAAATGGGATAATTTTCTTTAATTGAAGTGTTAAAACATTGCAAAATACTCTTTTATTGAGTTCAATAACTGGCACATTTCTCAGAATAAGAAGGCATTTCTTTTTTTTTTTTTAATTTTATTTCAATTCCAATATAGTATACAGTGTTATATTAGTTTCAGGTATACAATATAGTGATTTAACACTTCAATACATCACCCAGTGCTCATCATGAAAAGTGCACTCCTTAATCCCCATCACCTATTTCACCTGTCTCTCCATGTGTCTCCTTTCTGGTAATCAACAGTTTGTTCTCAATAGTTAAGAGTCCATTTCTTATCTCTCTCTCTCTCTTTTTATTTACTTGTTTGTTTTGTTTCTTAAATCCCACATATGGGTGAAATCATATGGTATTTGTCTTCCTCTGACTGACTTATTTCACTTAGCATAATACTCTCTAGATCCATCCATGTAGTTGCAAATGGCAAGATTTCATTCTTTTTTATGAGCGAGTAATACTCCACTGTATGTATATATATATATATATATATATATATATATATATATATCTGACATCTTCTTTATCCACTCATCTATCAATGGACCTTCAGGTGCTTCCATATTTGGCTATTGTAAATAATGTTTCTATAAATGTAGGGATGCATTATCTCTTTGAATTAGTGTTTTTGCATAAGAAGGCATTTCTTGAAGTTTTATTATAATAACAGCATCAGTAAATATTGAATGCTTATAAAAGATTGCTGCCAAAACATTGTCCTTAAGTGGTTTATATTACACATGACTTTGCTGCTTGAAGGCAAATATATATTATGTAAATTAATGTATTGAATAAATAATATATGTTTACCATAATTGGGGTAGATTTGACATCATTTGAAATTAATCTGTGGCCAAGTAACATAATACATGTGTGACATCTACCATTATTTTATAAGTTGTCACTTTTTTTTAAGGATTATTTATTTATTTTGAGAGAGAGAGAGAGAGAGCAAGAGAGAGAGAGACCATGCTCGCAATAAGGGAAAGGTACAGAGGGAGAGAGAGAGAATCCCTAGGCATGGAGCCTGATGTGGGGCTTGATTCCATGAAACAGGAGATCATTACCTCATCCAAAATTAAGAGTTGGACACTTGGCCAACTGAGTCAGCCAGATGCCCCTATAAGTTGTCACTTTTAGGACTAGATTTCCAGACATGGTTTAATACTTCCTGAGTATTTTTTTTTCTTATTTAAGTAATCTGCCACTAACTGAGCAGTGGTATAAATTTAGACTTGTGAGTATAATGATCACATTTATGTATATTCATTTACACTGAAGACTTCAAATCAAATTTGTATTTGTAGGCAGTTTTTTTATTACCTTTATGCTTTCCTCATTTTTCTTAATGCAATCACTCTTTGTGCAAAGCCAATCATAGCTTACCTTTGCATTCTTTGCTTCCTCTAAGTAAGGAGTATTATTTTATCTGTATTTTCCCCAGTAGTTTCTCACTTCATTAAATCTCCAAAGTATGTCCTAATTAGTCCTATCTCCAAATGAAGTTTGAAAGCATCAGTTTGTATAATATGTGAATGCCACTTCCTATTTTTCCACCACTCTAACAATAGTGTTTTTGTTTTCCTGCTTTTGGGGAGAATAATGACACATTATTTAAGATAGACAAAAATCCCTATGTTATACATATCTTATTCTTACAATGTTCCAGTGAAATGATACCTCTCCCTCTCTTGGCCATTTTAGAGATGAGGATTTTGAAGAACAGAAATATGTCAAATAACATTTGCAGGGAGGGCACAGTTGATCAGTGGTAGGACATCAAAGCTCCAAATTCTCAAGCTGGGCCTATTTTAGTTAAATCTTGTAATGATTTCATTAAAGTTACAACTCACCTTTTCTCTGTCATTATTTTTAAATTATTGAAAATTGTTGTAAATTTCATCTCTCAGAAATGACTCTAAGTTTTCATAAATTTCTGAACAAAAGAATTTGCAAAGGAGAAAATGAAAACAATAATCCCAACGTTGATAAATATAAGATTCTAGAAAAGGAAATTAGTTCCATTTGTAAAGTACGATGCCCAGAAAAGAATCAGTGGTAAATTTTAAGCAGTATATATTAAGTAGAAAATATTGACACTGAATATCCAACATTTCTTCAACATTATTTAGAATAGTTTAGAACTATTGGACATTTGAAGCAAAAGCTTTAAATACTCCTCAAAACTTACAGTATGGAGGAAAATTCAGATGTCAGTTACAAGGTGTTTTTTTTTTCCTAAATTGCTTTTAACTTGTTAAAAATTCAGCCATAGGTAACAGATGTATTTTTGGAAACTTAAAGATTTATTATTCTAACTTTCTTTATGAGTTTTAAGTCCTGAGAAGCACATATTTGAAACTAACATATTGTTTTACACTTTTTGAGTGAGTCCCACTTAATTTTAAAAGACAGAAATGAAAAGGATGTTACTTTTTCACTGTATTCTACAAAACCTCAAGTCTAGTAGTTTAAAATACCTAGGGGTACAAAATAGAGGATAAGTGTGCTCATTAAATATACATATAAGGTACCATTTAACTGAATATATTTATAAAGAATTGAGTTTTTTATATTCAATGCAAATTTATATTACCCAACATCATAATGGAGTAGTAAGTGGGGATATTGGCTATGGAATGGACTTAGAAAGTAATCATTTTCTGATGATCTGATTATCTCATCATAATGTTATACATAAGACTGAAGAGCACATAGCTCTTACTGAGACCACTATAGGATAGCTTTGCATCTTGATTGTGTTATTTATGTTAGTTATTTTGAAAGAAAAATTATCTATCTATCTATCTATCTATCTATTATCTATCTATCTATCAATCATCTAATAAGTCTATGGGGTGACAAAGTGTTACTGATACAAATCATTTGTCTAAATATTTTGGTCTCAGGAAAAAAATTAAACAAGAAAAAAAGGTTATTAATTTCAAAGTAGGTAAGTATAACCATCCTCCTCTTTCTTTTCTTATCTCTTTTAATCCATCCTCCTCTTGATAATCAGTTTAGAACATATATTGCAACACATTCGCATCTCTGTTTTCCGAGGGAGTTTTTTTATTATAATTATATGACAATTCTTACTTTAAAAATCCTTTTGGAGATAACCAAGGCTAGTTACCTTAGTCTTTCATTAGTAACAATTTCATTAATTTAAACTTGTTTTCCTCTCTGAGTATCATACCCAGAAACAGAAGACTTTTAAGCTCTGACATTCAAAAGCTGTGAATGAAAAGTTATTCTTATAAGCCAGAAAAACAATTCTTAGAAAAAAAGAACAGTGAACTCTTTTCCATTTTGAAATTGATGCTTCCCAGTTCCCAGAATGAAATGGATAATAGGTAGTAGCTGAATTCTTGAGTATATTTACAAAATTATACATATTTCTTAGCACCCAAACATATGCACTAGAAATTTTGTGAAGTTGTACATATTTGCATCATCAATTTGTTTGAAATATTTTGAATTATTAAGAATCAATTATATACTTATTCAATATAGATACAAAAATTATTTCAACATCACATTTAAATAGAAATGGCACATTAATCATCTCCATCTGCAAGGTAGGTGATAACCGTTCGCATGAGCTGTACTTATAATTTATAATTGTGTCAGAAGACGTCAGATTCTGTAACTTTTTTGGTGAATTTTTAAGCTTTTGCTTGCACCATTCAGCTTGTTTATCTGCAAAGTGGTACACATAAGATTTTTCATATATATTTCGCCCCAAGATGTTACAAGGTGGATATTTGGGCAATCCATCACCATGTCAATTATTGGAACAATTCTTATGATTTTATGTATACCACTAGGGTTTATGTTAAAAACATAGGCTAATTATGTGAAATGATAATTTAGTGATCTGAAGAAACTGATTTTTCACCAAAGAACAGTTTTCTCTCTCTGGAGATAAAACTTTCTCTATCAGTTCAGAATTTATAAAATCTTTTTTAAGATCCACAATAAGGAACAGAAAGGCAGGGACAGGCCATGAGGGTTGGCAAGACACTACAAACCTATCAATGACACACTAGTTTAAAGAAGTGTTTAATCACTTTTATACGTGTTTCTAAATATATATGTCCTATTCTGTCACTAACTATAAATTTATTAGGGAAGGATTTGTCTCTTTTAATAATAAAACGGAGATAACTCATCAGTTTGAGATTAATACAAAATTGGAATGCTTGCAGGAATACATTGAGCAGTTAAGTGCTGAAGAAAGGATAGCTGCCAAATCATTGGCTTTTTGGTGGTCTCTAATTTTTATATTACATAATTCAAAGCTACTTGTGCAGAATATGAGATTCAGGAGGAGAGACAGGACAATTTACCAAGTATATTTTTTTCTTTAAATATTTTACAAAGTCAAGTAATTTCCCATCCTTTAATATTACAATTTTTTGGACACAATATTGACAGCTCTAGATAAATTAACTTCTAAAATAAAACAATTTTATGACATTTGAATGGGTTTCCTTGTTACTAAAGCAATAAGCTTCACTGATACAAATCTGAGCATAACATATGGTCTCAGCCTTAGGCCAGGGTGTTCCATTTGAATTATTCCAGGCTTTTCCTTATTGTGCTGTGCTTCAAACATGAATCCAATTACCAACTGCAGTCAGGCAATTGAAAGGCTGCAGGAGAAATACTCTAATAGATGGGGAGGTGGGTAAAGGACTATGATTTGTGTGGTAATCAGCAAGAGAAGGTCAATTGTAATAGAATAGACTGGTTTCCAAGACAGAGCCAATGTAGGATGCCTTCCACTCCATTGAGGGATGCTATCAATAGATTTGTCGTTTTCATTACCAAGAATGTCACTTACTGACAAGATAAATAAAGTGTGAAGAGGCCTGTTGATGGATCAGGTGATTAAAACCTAGGTTGTGGTGAGCAATTAGCAAATGGATGACCTGTTTGAAGACTGGGATTGGGAAGTTCAAAGAAAGGTGTTATGCAAATGTCTACCTGACAAGAATAGGTTTGTGTTCTTTAAGATTTATGTTCAAACTCTAGGATTCATAAGAGGAAAGCTGAATAAATATGCATTTCCCCACGATGCAAGATTTCTCTCTATTCTGTAAATTATTGAATTTCTTCTTCAGAAAGAAAAGAGTAATGCAAAAGACTGCCTACTGATGATACCACACATTTTATTTTTTAAGAATCTATTTCCTTAAACTGGTAGGATCCTGGAAGCTCTAGCAACAAAAGCATACATTCAATTCATGAGGTCTCTATTTTTCCTTGAGTCTTGCGACGAGTCAGTCACATAGCCAGATGATTCTTATGAATTATGGTAAAAGCAAAACAAATGGCACTCTGAATCTAATAATCCAAAAGGCTTTTACCAGAAATATCAAATATATTTTTATAAAGATAAATTTTAGTACCAAAGAATGACTTATCCCAGGCTAATCTTATCCGAATTCCTGCCTCCACTCTTCATGATAACCCATCAGACTCCAATAGAGTACTCCCTTGTTTTAACCTTCCTCAAAGGTTCTACTTCCTTATCCCCTCAGTCAAAAATATCCAAAGGCGCACTTTGTTTCAGGTATCAGGTTACCTACCAGCGGATTACCTTCAATTACAATGCATATGTAAATTGCTATGAAAAGAAGTAGAGAAAAATTAAAGCCTTACAATTTAAATAAATAGCACTGAAATTTAAAAAGCTTACTTTATTAAAACTAAAATAATTAAATGATGCTCCCTGGCCCCTTGTGGAGCATACCTATTTGGATTTTTGACTTTATAGGACAATTCAAATCCTTACAATATGAAACACTTTCTTTTTAAAAAATTTTTTCAACATTTATTTATTTTTGAGAGAGAGAGAGAGAGGAGAGAGAGAGAGAGCGAGCAGGGGAGGGACAGAGAGAGACGGAGACACAGATTCTGAAGCAGGGTCCAGGCTGTAAACTGTCAGCACAGAGCCCGATCGGGGCTTGAACTCAAGAACCCTGAGATCATAACCTGAGCCGAAGTCCGGTGCTTAACCAACTGAGGCACCCAGGCGCCCCAATATGAAATACTTTCAAAACAGCAATAACTTCACTGAGCGAGGCTTTCCCTGCTGGCGCTCACTCATTTACGCCTAAAACTCAAAGTCATACAATGAAGTGCTGAAAATGCAAAAAGAATTTGAGATGCAGTCAGGATTAAGGATCTTATATTGAGAAGACTGATTGGTAACAGGACCAAATATCCCCATGCAAGCTCTCTCAAATTTCAGTTAAATATCAAAAGCCATTTAACTAAAACAAACAAACAAACAAACAAAACCCCACACTGTGTTAATAGAGCCATCCTTGGCTTTTTGGCACATGTTAAATGAAGGATGTCTTTGGTAGTAGCCCTTACAATGTGGAACGGCCATCTGCTCACCATATCTGATTGCTATTTATTCTGTGAGAGCTCTCCTGCTTCCAGCACTTATGAACAATTAGCTGATGCCCAAGGATCTTGATGCTGCACTTTACTGGGCAATTAGAAGAGGATAGAGTCCATGAGAGCTTCAAGAGGCAAAGCTATCCTTGGTTAGCAGCTACATTTGAGTCAAACATTAGAGCACAGTAACACATCAGGTAAGTGCATCTGTAGGAAAAAGAGAAAACATTTTAAGGCTGATGTCAGAGGAAGACACACTGTTTTCTAGCACAATCTTTTTCTACTGTGTTCTCTAAAAGTTAAGGAAACCAGTGTCCACATTTTTCTGGGGCAGGACATTTCATGGTTGGAAAAAGAGATGTTTTTAATTGCCTTTGTCACATGCTTCCCTAAGCAATTTATTTTCTCAGCAGTTACAACTGCCTTTTATTGGTTATTTGGGGAGCATAGCCCCTGGCTCTGGTGCAGATTTTAATTTTTAAATATCGGGCTGCTGACGGTGCTTCTTCTGTTGGTGTGAAGGGGCACTGTATGAAATTCCTTGACTTCCTCAAGCAATTCTATTTCCTGTTATAAATTTAAAAATGTGTTCTTATTAAAAATTTTGAATGGATTATTCGGTAGACTTATGTTCAAAGAGATTTTTTTTTCTTAACAAATGAGTTGAAGAGACCAGGCTTATGTATAAACTACCTTTTCCTTCTTTTTCTGACCTACTTTTCTTCAAATTGCACGTAGGTTTGGTTAACCATGGGAAGGTAAAGTTAATGAAAATGTTTGTTCTACAACAAAAATCCACATCTTTTCAATGAAATCCTATTTTCTTCATTAGTTTTTCTTACATCAAACATTTTTTATATGTGTGCTCAGCTAGACAAAACTTTCTGTATATAAATTTCAACTTAAGTAAGTAATGAACCAGGTGCATTATAGTTTTATAAATACCTGTTTGCCATGAGAAATTATAAAATAGTAGTTAAGTAAATCAATTGCTTATTTAAGTAATAAGAGGTCAGTAAATAAAAGATGGTTCCCCTGTGGAAGACCTAAAAGAGAGTTCTCAGATTTCCCATGGGACATTAATGTACAGTCAATACTTTTGTTCCACTTTTTTTCTCCTAACTGATCAAACTGGAGAAGGTATGTGGCATTTAGAGGGCATTTTAACTGAAGCGCAGACATGACCAAAAATTGTTTATGACCCAGAAATGGGCATTCCACAAAAGGTGATCTGTTGTGCTGCTAAATGCTGACATCTATGTATCATAACGCCTGCATCCATTTATGACAGCAAAAGGAAATCAGAACTTGTAGGTGAACTCTGAGGAAGTCAAGTCACCAGTCAATAACACCATGCATATGAAGTCCATTGAGTCAATGTCACACAAGAATCTTCAAGTTTCACCCATTACAAATGAGGTTTTTACTTTGATAGTTTAGAGTTGAAAAGTCCTAAAAAAGACTGTGCAAAAAAGGTCTTGCATATGGGAGTAATAGATACATCATACCAATAGGTACATATACCAAAAAACTATCTTGATATAAGTTGCATAATAAATTTTATTCAAATACTTCTCCAGCATATGATGATATTGCCCCCCCAACTATATATTTGCACAATTCAGTTCCTCCTCCAAAAATTAAAAGTTAGATTCATTTACTTAATTTCTAACTTTGGCACATTTTGTATTGCTTAAAGCTAATTGGCTTTGTATTAATCATCACCTGAAATCAGTCAAAGCCTGGGAGGAAATGCCAATTAATTGGGCAATAACCAAAGAAGTTTTTTTCATCTGTTGTCCTGGCTGTAGAGTTTGGAGGGGAGACTACAAAGCTACTAACTTTTATAATGAAAACTCTTCAAAAAAGACAGAATAAGCCCTGAGTATTGATTACGCACTGCAAGGAAAGGACTAACTGGATTAAAATTCTGTCAGAGAGGGTAAATTTGAAAAAGGAAGTTGTCATTATGATGTTTATTCAGGGAAATAAGAAGTCAGAGGCCAAACTTTCCAGGATATGAACGCAGATCTTCAAGTAACATTTGAGAAAGGAGATGAGAAAGTTCTAAAGGCCAGCACATATCAGGTGTAGCAACACCTCCTAGGCTCCTTGGAATGAAGAAAAAAAAACACTAATGCTAAAACAGCTCTCCAAATTACTATTACACAGATGCTGAAACGATTTATATGAGCTCAACCTAGCTCCATTTTATAAGTCATAAACTCAAGTGTTCTCTTAACACCTGATAATTTGCTCAGCATGAGGGGGAACAAGACTAATTCTGATCGCAAGGGTTTTCAGTCTATCTATAGGGGCACAGGGGAAACTGAAAATAAAAGCTGACCTGTACTAACGCCAAAAGAAAATTGTAGAAATGTGGCAGAATGTACACTCACTTCAAAAAATAGAATTTGTGACTTAGGAAATTATTTTTGAGAGAACTTTCATATACTTGGCTTCCTTTCATGTGCTATTCACTCTCTTCATTTATTTACTTATTTTTGCATAGAATATATTCCTTCAAGGTTAAGATGAAAAATTCGTCACACATGATGCTTATGTATTTGACACATATGTAAATTCATCAATAACCAAGTAGAAAACAGCCTCTACTTTTGCTTCTCTGGATACTAATGGCCCATTTCTACCTTTCATTCTGGACATGATTGATCCTTTTATCCATCAGAGGTCATCTGTGCTGCTAACACAGAATGTGAATTTATTTGTTCAGTTGTTGCATATTAGTTCTTCAGGAGTTAAAGGATCTGAACAAATACAGAGTCTTGCACTACATTATATTAACCTTTATTAGTGGGAAATTCAAGTCCTGAGATCAGTATTAAGCCGTTCTCTAAAATCTGCTTGCTATAAGAAGGACCCCAAACTGACCTCTGATCAAGTTGTATTAGAAGGATTTTACCCTTGTTACTAATTAAATAAATAGCTGCATTTGCACTGTTTTTCTTTATAGCCAAGTTATGACATCAGCCCTCTCAAGGAACTTGAGGCAAAGAGGAACTTAAAGACAAACAGAGTCAAGTTCCCATTTAAGCAGGAAGAATATATTTTGCATACTAAAGTCCTGACATTTGGCATCTAGTGTGCAGTAGCTTATTGCGATGAATATACCAGCATATCACATGTCAAAAGTCTCTTCATTCAAGTTTGAAGAGGGCAAAAGGAAAGGCTTATTAAGACTCAAACTTTTCAGATGTTGTTACCTGCCCTTCCTAAGGGAATTTACCTAAGAACCCCAAGACGAGAAAGAATGGTGGCTCAAAACATCACATTTTTTGTTCCTGGAATATACTTGTAGGTGAACTCTGAGGAAGAGTTCTACAAATATGTAGAAGGACTTGGTTTGTTCATCAACCTTGGAGGCAATGTTTGGGTAATCTTTTTTCTTTGTTCATCACATTTAATACACCTGCTGCTTCTGCCCTATTCTTTTTGTATGTATATTAATAAGTGGCATCCTATGCAAATATATTCACCCACTGCATGCAAAAGGATGATTACCATAATGATTCTGAAAGTGTTCATTTCAGAAAGGAAATCCTATTTCTTAAGGGTGCGGTTTTGCCCCTTCATATATGTTTTTGAATTTCCAATATAAATACGTTTATCTCTTCCCTCCTGAAATTATTAATGACACTTTTGCAAAGCTAAGCTTTATTTGCTTCCTCATAAAAAGTCCTAATAATTTCCTTTGTTACATCACAGCTGCAGAATAACCATAGCAACCAACTTAAGTCACAGAAATAGTTATTACTAGATGCCTTCTATGTCTAGAATGTGAAAATGGTAAAAATGCTATTAAAGTACATTAAAGAAGTTGTCTCCATTTCACAAACAACTCCATTTTTGGTGATTTCTTTGCAATCATTTTGCTTGGGTAAACATTATTAAAATTAAAGTTAAAATTGTTTAATATATTCAAAATCAATGAGGATTATGTCAGACTCACAGGTAAGATCATAGATGGTCTGGTTTTGTGGATACAGTCTCCACTTTTGAAGAATTGGTGACTTGGGCTATCTTCTATGGAAGAGCGGCAGATATTTGGCTTTCCAGGTCCACTCTCCCTCAGCAACATTAGAATATTGCACTCTGATTATCTTAAAGGAAAATCTGTCAAGATCACCTTCCCTAGTTTCTCTCTTACAGTTAACAGGTCATGGCCTGCTTTTTTTCCCCTTTTCTCTACTAATAAAAAATATTTGGAGTAATTTCAAATTTATGCAAAAGTTCCAAAGTTGTTAAAATAGGTAATTTTTATATCCCTCTTACTCAGTTTCAATTCCCCTTAATGTCTTCACCTTACATTATAATATTACACATACTTGTCAAAACCGAGAAAACATTGGTTGTTACTATCGACTTCGGATTTTATTTGGAGTTCACCAGTTATTCTACTTTTTATGTTCCCTTATTTAATCCAGGATATTTTTCATGTCTCTTTTTTCTCTTCGAGCCCGTGACAATTTGTGTCTTTTCTTGATTTTTAGTCTTAAGGATGATTGCAGAGAATACTTCTCAGTCTGGCAGTGGCTGGTGCTCTCTCATGATGGGGTTATGCCTTTGGGGATGAATCCCACAGAAGCAGTGTTCTTTTTGCCACATCGTATGAGGTGGCTCAGGGTATCAATATGGCTGAGCACTGTTGATGTTAACTTGGTCATTTAGTGAAGTTAGTGCATGTCAGCTTTCTCTTCTGTAAAGTTGATATTTTGTTCTTTCCATAATTTGTTCTTTGGATGTAAATCATGAAGTCTAGCCCATTCTACCCAAATGAGTGGGGTTTAAATTTACCTCAAGAATGAAAAATATCATAAATAGATATCTTTATTATTGGAAATCCTTTCTCTCCTATTTATTTATTTATTTATTCAATCGTTTATAGATATCAGCATAGATTCATGCGTATTATAATCCAACATCATATTATTTATTTTGTTGCTCAACTTGTTCCCACTTTGGTCATTGGGGTCTCTTTCAGGTTGACTCTAGAGTGTCTGGTGTGACCTTACCCTTTTGAGTACTTCCTTTGCTTTCTAGCACTGCCAAATGCCTCAATATTTGTATTTTCCCTGATTCCACCCTGGAATTAGCTATTTCCTTAAGAAGCCCCGATAACTTTTACTGGAAAATGATATTTCAAAATCCAGATTTGGATACTGGGTGGATCATGATTTGTTTTTGTAGTTAAACCCATTTCTCTTTCAATAAATGCTACTAACACTAACTTTATTGCTACGGTGAAAGAAAAACTACCTATTCTAAGTTTTTCTCCTTCTATTTGCCTCAAATCATAATGAGTAACTGGAAACAGAAGCATATTGCCTTAAAATCACTGAAAATTCCTATTTTTATCTCTCATAATATAGAAAAAGCATGAGTTTATAATGATAAAACATTAGTGGGAAGTGATATTTTAACAGTTTGGGTACTTCCAACTTCAAGGAACAGATTTACTGAATAAAATTATAGTGTTACTATCTTGTACAATGAGTAGTAGAGGACTGGTTAATTTTGGCAGCTGGGCAACATGAAGGTTCTGGTTGGCTTCATTGTAAATCCCTTGGCTGCCCTTCATGGTTGCAAAATGTCTGATGCAGATCCAAACCACATATCCTCAAACAACTCTCTCTAAAAGCATGAACAAAGATATATTTCTCCTTGGGCATTTTATGCCTTATATCAGGGAAGAGAATCTTTTCCAGAAGTCACTGAGAGACTTCTCCTTATGTCTCACTGGGCAGAATAGTGTTCACTAACCCAGAAACCATCAGTGGCAAAGGGGGATGGGATCGACACTACCGTTTAGAAATCCATCAGAATTTATTTCTTGGAGTTCAGGGAGGGAGTCACCTTCCTTAGACCACTGCTGCCCAGCCCACATAAGAAAAAAACCCAAAAACTATGGAAACAAGAACCAAATGACATATGGTTGCTAGGCATTATGTCATAACATTACAAAACCTACATTTGCACAGTGCAAATGTCAAATATTCTCACTGTGGAAAAGTAAAGTATTTTGAAGTATTTTTTGTATTCTCAGAATATTTCTTATACCTGAGTAATGGAAAGATAAAGCAAAATTACATTCCTGTTGACCATTGGTCTAGGTGATGGGGTGGGTACGTAAATCTTTGCTGGAGATATAGCGGCACTATTTGGGACTCAGACTATTGATAAGCTAGGAAATGTAAATACATCAGAGGAAGGATATTAAAATGGTGTTTTATCAATATAGGCCTTCAGATAAATAGTAAAATGAATGACATCTGCCAGTCTTCTTTTGAGTTCATTTGTGACTCTGTGTGTGTGTGTGTAAATTTTTAGTTTACAGTGTTCTGAAAAAGTCCTCAACATTGGAGGGCATGCTGACTATGTTTATCTGGGCACATTAGCACATTGTTCTAGGGTTTCATTCTGCTCTCTAGAAAAGTGCATGAATCATAGACTTTCTTGGAAAACCTATTATCTTAAAAAATACATTAAAATGTACATTAAAACTCAAGGACGGGAAAGGCTCTGTCAGTACAATTAATATTAGGTTGATTAGTGAGAAATAATTGGCCATTTCAGTCAAATCAGAAGGAAAAGATACTTGTGATTCCATATACATTATTATAATTGTCAATTTAGTTAATATCTTGGGAATGAGATATAAAACTTAAGAGAAATTGATTTGCTCTTATATTACACCTGCAGTGACTGAAGGAAACACCCTTATTTGTAATGTCTATACCTATAAAATTTGCCTTTGTGATAAAGTCTTTCTTCTTTATATATTTTCTAATGCCACCCAGAACAAAATTTACCGTAAGAGCAGGAAATATAGTATTAAATAGTTATGGGTTCATAAACCCAAATCTGCCACTGACTAGTTAAATGACCTTGGCCAAGTTAACTTAACTACTCCTGCCTTAGTTTCCTAATCAGAAAAGTGTGAATAATAATAATTCTAATAAAAAAAACAACAATAGCAACCACCTATTTTTGGTCTGTAATCCTCATGACATGATTCAACATATTAGAATTAACTTCTGGAATAGCATAATAGTTACAATAGTGGTTGTTATTCAATTATAATTATTTGAGAATTAAAAAAACTTTCTTTTTAAAATTGTCATTGCAATGACAATGATATAGGAAATACCAAAGCATAAACAAAGAAATATGAAATATAAGAACTCATTTGTGTGAAAGGGAGGTGAAAACTTTGTTTCTATTTTGCAGTAAGTTATTTCATTGTTAACATATGAGGAAACCACTTTTGAACTTTGGGATGGGAGAAAGAGGATGTTCTTTAGCACAGATGACTAAAAATCCACGAGGGAGATTGTGAAGGAAGGAACTAGAGAGTGGCCGTGGAGGGGCAATGGCAATGGCAGCAGTGAGGTTGGTTAGGTCTAGCTTGGAATCCTGGCAGTGCTCCCAGGGCAGAGCATGTGGCCGTTTCTTGGCCACCCTTGGTTGGTGACTTGAATTTTTCTTTCTCAAGTGACTCAAAACCCAAAAACAATACTCTCAAATGTTGGGTCCTCGGGGCCAAGGTGGCAGTAATGCTTAATTTCCGAACCTCTAATGTTTTGATCTCTACTGTCATTAATACAATTTTAGAATGATTAAAGTAAAACAGTTGAGGTTTTCCTTTAAAACAGTTCACCTTCTGGGGGCACCTGAGTGGCTCAGTCGGTTAAGCATCTGACTTCAGCTCAGGTCATGATCTCATGCTTTGGGCTCTGTGCTGGCAGTGCTGAGCCTAGAGCCTGCTTTGGATTCTGTGACTCCTCCTCTCTCTGCCTCTCCCCTGCTCGTGCACTTTGTCTCTCTCTCCCAGAAATAAATAAACATAAAAAAATTTTTTTTAAATGTTCACCTTCTGAAATAAAATCTTTATTTGGAAGAAATACTAGACAGAGAACTAAGACTATCCCTTGATATTTCTAAGATGAAACATAATTTATTATATCCTATGAAATGAATATATAAAGTAGCCAGCTATAGAGATTTTAACATTAATAAACATGATATCCAAACATTAAGCATATTTAAATATATGTAGGCACATATGTATATATGTACATACATTTATATACACACATGTTCAAAAAGACATTCATTAGAGTCTAGTCCCAGACCAGAAAAAATGAAAATGCTCATCAACAAGTGATTGTAGAATATTCGTATAATTAAATAAATTTGGCAGAATTTCCATAATACTTTGTTGTAGAAACACAAGAGAGTCCATAGTAGATGGTTCCATCTATATGGAGTTCATGAAAAGAAAGAAAAACTAATCTTTGGGGATAAAGAATAGAGATGACCTCAACGGAAAAAGACAGTGGTTATAGACTAGGAAGAAACACTGAGGAACCTCAGGAAATGATAGAACTCTTCTTTATCTTAATCTGCATGGTGGTCAAATAGGTGCAAACATAAAAAGTAATCAGGCTGTATATGTAAATTTAACGCTATTTATGCCCTTTACTACATGGTGTGTGTATATATCTGTGTATGTGTATAATTTTGAAGACTTTTTCTGAATAGTTATTTTTAAATTTTTTTAATGTTTATTTACTTTTTGCCAGAGAGAGAGAGAGAGAGGAGAGAGAGAGCGAACGTGAGTGGGGAAGGGGCAGAGAGAGAGAGGGAGACACAGAATCTGAAGCAGGCTCCAGGCACTGTCAGCATAGAGCCTGACACAGGGCTTGAATTCACCAACCTCAAGATCATGAACTGAGCCTAAACCTAGAGTCAGACGCTTAACCAACTGAGCCATGCAGGCGTCCCCTAAATAGTTTTCAAGTACAGTGAGACAGGACAATAGTAGGGTACCAAGGACCATTAAATAGAACTTAGGAGATCAGCATAGAATAGAGTTGTAGATACAATAAAGGATTCTTAATTAACTTTGAAGTTCTGGTAAAGAAAAAATTTAGTGTAAGCAATCCCCCACCTTACCATTGTTGTTTATATGAAATTCAAATTTAACTGGGCACCCTATATTTTTATTTGCTAAGTCTGGTAACTTTGACCTGAGATGAAGCCTCGGGTCAAGAAATTCTGCACTGGCTGTGCATTGCTTTGACTTCCACTGCCACTGCCAGATAAATCCTGATGGACTGATTTCTCACAAGCCAAATAAAAAAAAAATGTCCTGCCAATATTAAGCAAGAAGAAGACTTTCCTTTTGTGGAGGTTAATTCATTATTTCCAAATGTTTCATCCTGTAGAACTGGAGAGGAGTAAAACCTCAAGACAGAGAAAACTTTTCTTTAATGGTCAAGAATTGAAGTATAACTCTATCCATTCAAGCAGGCACCATGTGTGTTAGTGCCACCTCTGAGCCTGTGGGAAGAAGAATGAGCAGTGCCAACAGATGGCCACACTTTTTTTCAAGATTGATCTTGCTTTTTTGGCACCAGGCTCCTACTTCAGGTTTGCCAAGAATGGTCAGCATGCCGTGTGTTAATTGCTGGCAGGGGCTGCCCAATGACTTTATAGCCCAGCTCACAGTGGGCTCTTGATTAAGGAGAGTATGTAGCTCCCAAGCTCCAGCAGGACCCTCTTCAATAAAGTCACGAGACAGTCTACCTTTAATATTACTTGCACAGTAGGTAGGAACTAGGGTTATTTTTGGCTCTGTGCCTGTAGCTATAAAGCTTGTGTTGAGGGGCTTTTAAGTGGCCACTTCTTCATCAAGCAGAGCAAATTAAAGGGGGCAGTGAATGGCTAATGGGATGTTAGCATGAGCAAAGTCCAGTCATGTCTGTCGGTTTCAGGCACTAGCAAGTTGGAGAAGGTATGAACACTACTGGGCAACAATGCGGTATCATCTATTTCTCAGTAGGATCAATTTGAGTTCAGGTGTTGACAGATGGCAGGCTCCCAGGATAGTACTAGGCATTTTTCATAAATGGAGATTAACAGGTTGTTTCAAGATATTCAAGTTTGTAACATTTTATGAATGAGGATTTGTAAAAAATTCAAAGAGAAATGTTCAATGGATCTTCATAAAGAGAGAGATGAATGGCAAGCCAATTGTTGACCCAAAGAATGTCTCTTCTGTGGGTATTTCTTACAAGAGTAGCTGCTAAAAATAACAGCAGGAAGTTTACAATAAAAAGCCCAGGTGAAGATACACAGAGGCAAATTAAAGAGAAGTATTGTGCTTTGAATTTAACCTAAAGAAAAAGAAGTGTATCTTTACAGAAAAGTCAGACATGTATTACACAATTGAACTATTTTTAATTCAAACACAAAGGCCTGGAATGAAAATTTAAGAGGGACCAGTCCCCTCAGGACAGTCATATTTTTAAAGAAATTTATTAACTCTTATGTGAATATAAAATTTGTATATATTAACAATAGAACATTTGGAAAGATGAGTAAAATATACTGGAAAATTAAATATCACCCTAATCAAATCATTCACATGTGGCTCCCCTTTGAAAATTCCTTCAGATTTAATTTTTTAACATCAATTAGTCTATACTTATTTTATGTGAATCCATAATTTTATAAATGAAAATAATTCAAAACATTCACAGCACTATACCCTGAATTTAATAGTGTATGTAAGGTGTAATGAAAGTCCACTTTCACTTTTCTGATCTTTGGTAGCAAAAAATAAGAGTAATTCAACAACCTTAGGGCATATTTTTCCATGCATGTGAGCAACATTGTTTAAGTATATTTTCTCTGTATTCTCTGAGTGTATTCTCTTTGTATTCTCTGAGGTGAATTCTATCAATTCTTAGAGAGAGAAAAATAACAGGCACTCAGTAATTAATTACTGAACTGAGTTATCAGATCTTACTTTTTACTCATGCTACAAGGTCTGGTGTTTTCCACTCTGTCAATAACTATCAACTATCAACCATTTATACAAACAACACAGAGTGATATCATTAAATATTCTTTCTTCTTCACTCATTGCATTTAATTTTCACTGAATGCAGGTGTTTCTCTCCTCCAAATAGTTCTTGAATGTAGCACTACCTTAATACTGGCCTTGGAAACATTTACCTGGAATTTCTGTATAGTAAAACAAATGCTTTTCCTACCTCTAGACTCTAATCCCTCAGCCTTCCCCAACCTTCCCACACCCCAGGCTGCAGGCCCGCCTGCGCAGGTGCGCACACACACACACACACACACACAAACACACACAACTACCAGACTTTTCTTTTTAATATACAAAACTTAATGTATAAGTTCCTCTTAAACCACATCTATAGTTCTCGTAGGTTTTGAATTTATGTTTCATAAATTCAAATGACCTGGACATCATTAACCTAACGTCCAAGGTTCTCAACAAGATGGATCTGGGCGAGCCTTCCTTTCTGCCTCCTCCCCTCTTAGAGCTGCTATATGCCCCTGTGCTTCCTTTGCTGTTGTTCCTTCTGTCTGTGATGGTCCTTTACTCTGAGTCCACTCATGTTTCAAAACCCAACTCAGGTGTTACCCTGGTGCCAAACCTCCTTAATTTTATAAATTCTACTTAATCAACCATCTTATCCATAACTATAGCCTTCATCAAGATATGTAAAACCTTGGTTTGTGAGCACAATTCATTCCAGAAACATGCTTGTAATCCAAGGCACTTGTATATCAAAGTGAATATCAAGAACCATTGGCTCAGTTGTGATCATGTGATGTTCGGCATCACATACTACTCATATTGCAATATGTTGCTCATTTATCAAGTTAAAATCTATTAGAAATGTTTGCTTGTTTTGTGAAACACTCACCAAACAAGTTACTCACAACCCAAGTTCTTACTGTATAAATGTCATAGATATTTTGAGATCTAATAGTGGCATAAAATTACAAAGTATTGGAAATCATTTTTAAGAAACCATCTAACACTAGAAAAAGAAACAAAGTTTACATAGAATAAATAGTTCAAAGGATAAGAGTACTACTTTTTAGATTTGACAAATAATTTTTAGTTAGCTATCATTTCTGGTTATAAGGTATACTGTATGTCTGGACTAATGTAATCACTAAAAGCAACTAAACATGCTAGATAAAATGTTTTGAAAAAGTCATCTTTTGTGCATCCATAAGTAACATGGATATCTTGGTGGGAAAAAAAATGAAATAAAATTTATAGATCATCCTATATACAGAAAAATCTATCTAAGTAGAATATAGATCTAAATGTGAAAAGCACAACTTTAAAACTTTTACAGGAACATATTGAAGGATATTTTTGTACTCAGGGTAGGAAAAGATTTCTTAACTCCAAAAAATATGGATGAGAAGGAAAATTAAGATAAATTTGAGTACACTAAAATTACAACTTTCTATCTCTAAAAAGACATGTTTAAATGGAGAAATAAAATGCAAAGTCTGGGAAGAGATATGGTTAGTCATAGAACTCAAAATTTAGTATTTAGTACAAATAAGTTACTGAACATATTGGTAGGTAAAAGGTAATTAATCCAAAAGCACAACTGACAAAAAATATATATACCAGGAATTTAAAGAAGAGGAAACATATCAATGGCTGATAAACACCACAAACACACACATACAACACACACACATGCACACACACATACGCGCGTTCATGTGCTTACAGAGAATTCTAATCACAGAAAGGCTGGCAAATATTAAAAGTTCCAATAATACCACATGTTAGCTGTGATGTGGAAAAATGAAAACTGTTTTGTTGAAGAGCAGTGGAGCAAAAGTTAATTAGAACAACTATATTGGAGAGAAATGTAACAGGAAATATTTTAAATGAGATTTTCATAATCATAGATTCTGAAATTTAAATCCCTATAAAAACCCCAGAGAATCTCTTATATGTGTGCATAGGGAGATATGTACCCAGATGTTAATAGAAACAATTTTTTATTTACGCAATTATATACACTATTTAGCAGTAAAAGTTAATGAACTAGAGCTATTTGTGTTAATATCCCCCAAATATAATAGTAAATGAAAAAATAAGATGCAGAAGAAAATATCCATATGATATTATTAATTTAAAATTTAAAGTAGGTTAAACTACACCATATATTACATTACTATAATAACATAAAATATATATTATTTGGAACATAGATAAATTTAATATGAAGACATGCTTGACAATGGACCAAAAATAAACTTTCAGGACGTTGGTTTCAACTGAGAGTGGTTAAAGTTATCATTAGCGGAGATTTACACATTTTTTTGTAATGCTCTTTGTTAAGCTAATTTATGAGTGTATGAGTGTTTGCTTTATTATTCTTATATCACACTTTGTGTGTCTGAAATATTTTACCATAAAATTCAAAGCATGTGTGTTTTGTTGAAACTATGGTTGGTGAAGTTGTGGTCCACTCATCACTAACAATAAAACATAGCTTGAGAGAAATTTCTCTGCATTTTTGTTTACTTCTCTAATGTTTCTATTTTTGTATTTTTGTGAATTAATTCAAATATGCTCAAAATGTTTCCCTTTTTTGTTTACTTTTCTAAAGGATGCTTTGCTGATGTGCTCTTTGCAAAGTAATTTGCTGAAAGAATCAATTTAATTTATTTCCATTTGTGTTTCTTCAGTGATGACTTAGCCCCACTTGAAGGACTTAAAGAGGTCCAAGGAGAATGTCAGTCATAGACTGATTAGCATGAACTTCTTCCAGTGATGCATAATCTTTGACAACCATGTTAGGAACTTATTCTTCCAGGAGTCTCCAGAGGACAACACCTATAGATGTCATCTGCCACCTCTAATTTATTAACTGACTTATAACCTGCTTTCATAAGCATTTGTTATATTCCTTAAACCTGACCTTCTCTTTTGCAGCTTGATATTTTTATTACGATAAAATGCCCTTCCCTACTCTTATGCTCTAAGTAAAGGAATCAATAAAAGCATTTTTGTGTGTGCATTGAACACAAAACTTAAGAAAAAGCACTGTGCTTCAGAGAACACAGGTCACAAAAGCCCCGTTTGTGTGAATATTTTCAGTACTATTGCTCATGTCCATTAATTACTCTCTGATACTTGAAATCACATGATTTTTAGCAAAATAAATGTCATTTTATAGTGTTTAGATCTGCCTGGATTATCTTGAATATGTGACTACAACACCATAGCATAGAAAAACCATTTTAATTGGAACTTGAGTAAAATTATAGAAATGTTTTGGGGCATCCATGCTTCACTCCAGTTTGGTTAACAAACTTTTTCATAAAGGGCCAAAAAATAAATCTTTTTAAGGGGACAAGAAATATAATAGAGAATAGAATATTGGTACTTTTACATCTTTTTATAAGGTAACTATAAATATAAAAAGTATTCTTAGCTATAAAATAGGTGATGGGCCAAATCTGGTATATTTAGAACACATATGGTCTCTGAGGACACTTAATTTTTTAGTTATTAGTAAGAATAACTGCTTACCATATAGTCTCAGGAAGACCAACTGTACAGCCATGTGCAGAGTGGACATGTATCTCTTGCCATCTTCTCCAGCCCACCCTGGGTCCTAAGGTTTCCCAATCCAGCCTTAGTGCTTGTACCCACCCCAATGTTTCCAGCTCTGTCTCCTTATGTTCATCCTGGCTTTCTTCTCAGCTTCAGGCAAGAACCACGGAAGCAGTATAGAAATGACTCATTTTATGGAAATATGGAACTAAATAGCATGTGACTAAATGTAACAAAGAAATGTTAAACATGTGAAATGGTGAAATTGAATAGCGATTACTGATGTTCAGCTGGGGGACAAATACACTGAGTGGTTGATTCTGAAGAATTCTTACATGCTGTACTAACATTGTAGACATATTATAATATGCTGTGGACCTATTATATGATATTATATTTCTGATGAAAAATTTATAGTATATAATGAGACTCAGACTGGTATTTCTAGTTCACAGAAAATGACCAATATTTTTCTATTTACTGATTTCAAGTTAAAATGTAAAATAGATTTTATAAGAATACATTTCCTTTGGAACACTCATAAATCTTTGACAGTCTCCAAATGACTTTTTGGAAAATGACATAATAGGTACTGTTAAATAAATATATGATTTCTTTAGTCCTACAAAACATGCCTTTTAGTCATTTGTTTTTCATTACTCATTTAGAGCAATATTTGAGATTCCCAGGTTATTAAAATGTGAAAAGAAGTTGTATATTTCTCTCATTTACATATTATATATGTAAATTTGTTTATAATACGTATCATTTATATGTTTTTTCATAGGATATTGGATAGAGCCCAATTAGGCATTGCACAGCAAACATTTTATAAATTATTTCATAGGAAAAATAAGCAGAAAGATGAAAGTAGAATCTATAGGTCTAAGACAGTGATTGTGAATATTCCTGAGAAAAATTCTTGGGAAACATCTGATTGGCTTGCGGAATAGATCCAATTATATTTAAAGTCCTGAGTGTATCACTCAGGGTGATTTAGAAGCAACAGGAGAGAGATGTGTATGAACAGAAAATTCAAGGAATATGAAATCATAATGATCAGTATAGGGAAAAATGCTCAAAGTCATTAACAAAAGAGAAAATACAAATTGAAAAAAACAATTAAATATCATTTTCTGCCCAGAGTGTTGACAAAAATTGAAATGATTAATAGCATTTTGGGATAGCAAATATGTGAAGAAATGAACACTACTTAATTTATGGATCTATAAATTACTAAACTTTTTGGTAAGTTAATCTGTTACTTTTTATTCTAAAAAATAGTTGCACTCACTTTAGCACATAGGGTTCCTTTGACAGTGAGTAAGAAAAATTAATTCAAATTGGGTGAACTCCTAAAGGAAATTTATTGGTGCCTGAGATGAAAAGTTGAGGATTTCAGATTCAGCTTGATCCAGGACCTGATAGTGATCTCTCTCTTCCTCTTTCTTTTACTTTTATCTCTATCTTCTATGGTAATTCAATTCTCAGATGGTATAGCATCTCTGGAATTTATAAGCTGGAAGCTTCATAATGTAGAAGAAAGACTTCCAGTATCTGGTCCCAGAGGTCTAAGTAAGTCTCATAAGATATTACTTTGATGTTTCCATGTTCATATTTAAACTATCTTCTGTGATTAGGATGAGAATAACATCTGATCAAAGATTTTTGAATACATGGTATATTTAAATATGAGTAGAATCAACTCACTAGAATCATATAAAGTCTGCAATAAATGGTTCCTCAGAAAGAAACTGAGATATGGTTATCCAAAGGGTAAATGACAATTTTCTGAAAAATATATATCTCCTTACCCTTCATTTGTGTATACAACTAGACATTCAGACTATTTGTCAGTGCTTAGATATCAGTAGTTAAAAATGGAAGAACAAAGGCATTTATTACAATTTTACTTAAAGTACAAAAACAAAGAAACAAAAATAACAAAAGAAAAACATACAGAAAAATATGGTCACTACATTTGGTGTATAAATATTAGAGAATATGATACAACCATTTAATAACGTGAGAAATATTAAGTGAGAAAAAGTAAAATATGAATTACATAAAGAATTTGATCTATTTTTCCCAACAGAAATAAAAATATAGAAAGCCTTTATACATGTGTTAATCTTTATATTACCAAAAGAAAAATTTTTGAATGATGCAATATCATGAGGAAGAAATGAGATGAATATACTAAAGATCCATCTTTTTACTTAGGATTTATTTGACAGCAAGGGACAGGAAACTTATTTCAAGCTGGCTAAATTCCAAAAGGAAGCTATGAATCTGAAATGTGGAGGGCTTTAGGTACAGCCTGATCCAGATATAAATGTCAATAGGAGTGTGTGTGTGTGTGTGTGTGTGTGTGTGTGTGTGTGATCTCATTTGTTTGTGGTTACTTCGAGCTTCGTGAGGCTGCACCTTTGAATCTATCTATATCTATCTCTACATCTATATCTATATCTATATCTATCCATCTAAATATATATTGTTCTATATATATATTGTAGTTGGGTCTCAACAGATTTAACAGTGCCTACTCACATTGATTAGGGTGATCTTAGTTGCTTAGTCTACTGATTCAAATACTAATCTCTTTTGGAAACACCCTCACAGGTGCACCCAGAAATAATACTTTACTGGCCATCTGGGCATCCCTTAGCCCAGTCAGGAGAACACATAAAATTAACCACCACATGCCCTCTCTTTGATGTACCATCATCTATATTGACTGCATTTTAAGCCAGATGTAGCAACTTCAGTATTTACATCATAGGCAGTTTACATCTTGCAAATAAAAGTAGAAGAAGACCATTATATTTAATTTAGATTTTCCTGCATATTTAAAATGACTACATTGAACAAATATTATTTTAAACAACAGGAAAAATTTTAAAAATATTAAATTAAAATATATCAAAAGAAACTAATGATCTAGGCAAGAGTGGATTGTAAATTCAGTGTCAGACCAAATAGAAGTAAGGCATAGACTTAATAGAAGTCCCAGTAGAGTTAATTAGGGAAAATCTGAATAATTGGCATTTGGAAGTTCTGGTTACCAACAGTAGAATTTCATCCATAGAACATTTATGTCTAGTGGCAGAAAACAGTCCAAGAGACCAGAGAGGGACACCTTCTAATGGTTTCAAGGTAGCCCACAGATTTTCATAGAATGAGTATCTCTCCTGTTGTCTATGGTAACTTCTGCCTTCATTTGATTGCACATTTGAATCCCTTCTGCAAACTACTTCCTGGTTGAAATCTTGTAAAAGTTAAGAAACACAGCCACAGAATAGAAGAAAATTGTCTCAAATTTGAAAAAACTGGAAATATTCATGATTTTACAAGGAGTAGGGATCCCTTGGTTGGGTGTCTTGTTACTCAAGTAACACAGCAGTTCGGGTTAAGAGGAGTATTTTATTCAGAATGGATTTGACTCTTGCCTTTGTATGTACTAGTCATAAGGATCCAATAAGCTTTATTTCTGTCATTCATAAGAGGAAGTGACAATTATCAATTTATTGTCTCTCAGCTCTAAATCTACCCAACTTTGCTCAGTTTCCTGATTCTGGAGCTGGCCCTGTAAACATTTCTCTTTTCCAGTTGGAGCAATAGTAAGCTGTGCCAGAAGAAGGCATCGGAAGGACATTGCAAGACACAGGGGAGGAGGGGCTTTCTTTCCTGGTTCTGGTGTGCTTCTTTGCACCTAGGTCACGGGTGCCTATGCTATATGGGACACCCAATGGCACTCATGGTCTTATGAGGTTGCCAGCATCGCAGAAATTAGCTTTCTGTTTATTGGCTCCTGTTCCCAGAAGTCTAGTGGTCAGCTTCCTGGTCACCAATTCTGGTCCGCCTGCTGTAGACCAGCTTTGATGTTCTCCAACCAGGGAAGTTCTCTGCTGTCCCAGAGGCAGAAGTCACAACCTCCTCAATGAAGTCTGACTCTTAGGCTTGGCACCTTCCATATTCGCTCTTTCAAAAGTAGCAGCTGCTCTTTGGTTTTGCTACTCCTATGTTTTTTAAAGTTTTATGTTACCTATCATAGTAATGAACCATGGTTTTATAACTAATACTTCTTTATATTCAATTTTTCCTCTTAATTACTAATAAGCTTTTGGTCTTCTGACTGGATTCTGACCAATATAGTGGGATAACAAAAATATCCCCCTCTGAGGGGTTGTTGAGAGGTTTAAGTAAACAATATATGAAGTGCTCAGTAAATACTAGCTATAATTATTATGGAATGGTCATTATAGTAAGCTGTAGTAAATTCTAAGAAATGGAAGTTTCTTTCAGATACAGTATTAGATTATTTGACAAGGTGATATGTTTGAAATGTGTAGCTATCTAACCATCTACACTGTTGACCTACCAAGGTACAGTGTACAACCTTGATGACTGAATTACATAGAAAACAACAGTGAGATACCACTACACACTACTAGAATGGCCCAAATCTAGAACACTGATAACACCAGATACTGGTGAAGATGTGGGAGAATGAGACGTCTCATTCATTGCTGGAGATAGTGTAAAATTATACAGCCACTTTGTTAGATAGTTTGGTGGTTATTTTTAATAAAATTAAATGTTCTCCTACAATACATTCCAGCAATCATGCTCCTTGGTATTTTCACAAAAGAGCTGAAATTTATGTCTACACAAAAACTGGCACTCCCCGTGTTTATAGCAGCCTTATTTATAACTGTGAAAACTTGAAAGCAGCCAAGATATCTATCCTTCAGTAGGCGAATGGATAAACTGGTACATCCAGATAATGGAATATCATTCAGGGCTAAAATGAAGGGAGGAATCAAGCCACGAGAAGACATACAGTAAACTTAAATGACAATTACTAAGCAAAAGAAGCCAATCTGAAAAGCCTACATACTGTGTGATTCCAGTTATATGATATTCTGGAAAAAGCAAAAACTATGGAGGCAGTACAAAAATCAGTGGTGGCCAGGGGCTAGGGAAGAGAGTGGACAGAATAGGTAGAGTGAAAAAGATTTTGTGAGACTACTCTGTATGATACTATTTGAATGCACACATGTCATTATACATTTGTCCAAAGTGTGCAGAAGTACAGTACCAGGAGTGAACCATAATGTGAACTACAGATACTGGATGATAATAACGTGTGCATTACTTCTAACAAATCTGCCCCTCAGTAGGGATGTTGATAATGAGGTAGGCTATGTATGTGAGGTATATGGGAAATCTCTGTACCTTTTGTATGATATTGCTGTGAATCTAAAAACGCTCTAAAATTGAAGTTTATTAAAAACAATTGCATAGACATCATCTACATTTTCTTCATTTTCCTCAACTAGATTATTATCTAATACAATCCTAACAAGAAATATTTTCTAATTATTTTTTTGAAATGCCTTCAATGTATCTATGTCTAACATTCTACCATAGGAAAATGTTCTTTTAAAAATGGTTTTTATTTTTAGTCAAATTGAAGAAAAATAAGGGAAGTGGATGATGTTAAGAAATTTAGATATTTTATTCTAGATTTCTTAGGGATGGCTAAATGGAATTACCCTATTATATTACAATTAATTTTCCACATATTGTTTTATAGAAACCCAATAGGAATTCACTTATTCTAAACACAAAGTGCTAACTGTGATTTTATTTATTTGGAGGAGAATGTACTATTCAAAATGTTATTTCAGGAATACACTTTTTTTCCCAAAGAGGTAATATATTTTATTTAATTTTCATGTTGTGTGTTTATACACATAATTACACCTATAATTACATACATATAATCGACAAAAAATATCGCCTCAAAGAAGACTTCGAACTTGGTAATTGGAATTGTTTTTCAGCTACAAATTGCTCACTTCATGAAGGTCTCATTCACAGATCTTTTCTTAATAAATTTCAAAATAACACTTGAAATACAATTCATTTAACTGATGCATAAAATTACTTTTGGATAGTAAAATAGGAAATTTGTGGAAAAAGATAAAAGTTATAGATAATAGAAATTGCTGAAGCATATCTCAAAATAAAAAGGAAACACATGAGTAATCTAAATTTATTAGCAAGAATTGGGGTTGGGAGTGGGGGTAGATAATCTGTAATGAAGACAGCCAAGATTAAAAACAAAACAAAAGAAAAAACCTTGTGTACGTCACGTTCCAAGCACACACAAAATTGTGTGTTCTTTTTAAGGAGGGCTTATGAAGAAATTATTTACAAAGATATGGGCAAGATGCAAGGAAACCACAAAGGGTAAGACCATAACCAGAGGGCTATTATCAGCAGATCAGCACCACTTCTAAGCCAGGAGAGGAGGGTGTGGGGAGTTACCTGTTACAGGAACCTAGAAAGAGAATACTGTAGAAAAGGCTTCCTTAGAGAAGGTTGAGGGTCAGCCTCAGGCCAGCGTGACCCTGCAGAGATGCAACTGGGGGAGTAAACTCCAGGACCTCATCCTTCTTACTCGCTTTGATCACCTATATCATCTCCTATTGACTTAAATCAATAGGAAGCCAGGAAGGTTTAAGGGAGTTCATTGATGTACTCTAACAAAGTCAACCTCCTTTGGACGAAGAACAGGGTGGAGAATGATTAGGAAAGGATTTTAAGGAAAAAAAATATCCAGAAAACTTTTTAAGAAAATAAAACTTTAAACCACTTGTACAGCAAGATAAGAATCAGGAAATCAGAATAGTATAGAATAAAGGGCAGATGAAAATAAGGAAAACCTAACTTTTTTTTTAGCTTTTCTTACTACTTGAAACCTGAGAGCCTATTTTAAAGTCAAATGTTATATATTACATGTAGTATGTAAAATAAAAAGAGTGAGAAGATAGGAAAAAGAACAAACTGAGAAAATTGATTGAAAACATTTTTCTATTTGGAAATTTGGAATTTTAAGACCTACACATGTATGTCTAACTTAATAGATATTCTTGAAATGTTTAATGTGTATCTTTTTTTGTTAATATCCAAAAACATTCCATATATAAAAAGACATGTGTTTGAGGAAAATAAGAAGAAAACCCTCTTGAAACTGAGAGAAAGCATTTTTTTTAAAGAATGATTTGAAATATATTAATTCATATGTTTAAAATGTGTATTTTAAGAATTTTGTAATGTGTAGTTCACTTTTCATTCCATTCACAATGCCCACTTGAAGTTAAAAAAAATAGTCATGTTGTACATGTGGCATCAATGTTCCTCATCTTCCCTGTTAAAGAAAATACCCTGTACCATTTTATTTTAGTTAAATAAATTCTGCTGTTATCAGCCACACACTCTCTGAAAAGACATATCATCTAAAACCAATGCTGCTTTATTTTGGAATATTCTGTGTTTTGGATTTCTTATCATGATTTGGAAAGAAGCTGGTTTTTCCTTAAAAAAATGTTTAGATTGTACCACTGTTAACATATCTAAGTGAGAAGCAATAGCCCAGAGGCAGATGGAGTGTCACTAGGGATTAAAAAACCTTTCTGCAGAAAATCATAAAGTGTAAAATGGGTTTCCAGATAACTGAGAGTTAATGGCTTTTCTGTTTACTCAATGTAGGCAGGGCCCAGGAAAATCAAAGGAAAACCTCTAGAGGCACTGTTGGGTTTCATAAAGCCGTTGAAAGGTGCAGATTTACACAAGGGATTCTGCAGGGTAAGTGTTTAGAAAGTAGATTTCTCAGCATGTTCTGGCATGATAAGGGTTTTAAGGGGGATGGATATAATGTGAATATAATTAAACTCTTTTCAGATAATGGTATGACAATGCTACGTCCTCTAAGGATAGACAGAACTGCAGCTCTGGGTACATTTCATTCGTTTATACCTACGTGTTCTATTCTATTGCAGGGTTTCATTAGGAATAATTTTCATGCATATCATTTCCAAGACTGCACTTTATTGTTCTAGGGTCCCCAGTGCTTTAAATAAAGATCCACAGTGTTGAGTAGAAGAGGATAAGAGAGTCAAGGGAATGAAAGGGACTGGAGCAAAACAAATGAGAGAAGAATTTTCAGACAGCATTTTATATATACATTTTTATTACAATTTTTTTCAGTAAATTTTTAAGTATCACTGCCTTTGAAGGCTTATAGGAAAGTTGAAAAAATGAATGGGACAAAATAATGGGATAAAAATAAATATATATGGGACAAAAATAAAAAATACCTAAATTTGCTTTGGTTCAGAATGACTTTTACCCTATTGTCATTCGTTATGTTCCTCTCACTTGTTCTTACTTGATTTTCCTTTTTTTTTTCCAGAAAAGGAGCTTTAGCCAACTTCCTTTTTCAGGTTTCCTTATTTTTTAAAGAAAGAAAATCCATAATATCTATAAAGCTCATTTATATATATTCTTGTTATCCTTAATGAAAACATGAGCAATAGAGCAAAAGGTATTTCAAATTGATTCAAGATTGATTCAAATTTGAAGTAGAGCTCTTATACTTCAAATTTCAAGTAGAGCTCTTTACTAGTTCTTTCACTGATTATGAACAGAAATCAAGAATGAAGAAGGAAGTCTCTTCAGCAGGAGAGAAAGATTTCATTATTTATATTACAAAATAATAAACTACATGTTATATTTGTTTATTGTTCTTATATGGGATATATAAGTCTACATAAAAATATAAGTATAGGCACACCTAAGAAATGACTAGGTCATATTCATCTTTATATCCCTCTCTACACTTTCATTCCTAAATTCCTATCAAGACACTTGGCATATAACAAGAAGTCAAAATATATCTGGTAAATCAATCAATCAATCAATGTAAAACAAAACAGGCAATCAACTTAAAAATTCTGTGGAGAAAGAAAGAAAGAAAGAAAGAAAGAAAGAAAGAAAGAAAGGGAAAGGGAGGGAGGAGAAATAAGGAAAAAGAAAGAAGCCTAACCTAGGAATTGTAGTTTGAGTAATAGGTAGCTGATAAATCCATAGGTCATATCACTTAACTACAAGTCTTGGGTTCCTCCTTTATTCATAAAAAGAAGTGCCAATTACCAGGGATAGGCATGGTGTAATAGAAAAAGAAATGAGTGGTTCTGCCTCACTCGTTTGGCCATAAGTAAACCACAAATCATAGCTGAAAGTAATTTTCCTTATTAGAAAATTGAATATTTAATGATATAATTAGTAAGTTTTCCTTCTAGACCTAACATTCAATTCTCAATGTTAGCAAAAAACTACATTCCTCTATAGAGATGTATAGTCTCAGAAAGAGCAGTAGAATGCTTAGCATTGCTTGTAGTGACAGATTTTTAGATGCAAAGAGTAATTAAACAGGCCTTCTAGTCCACACATTAGCAGAGTGAGAGCCAAGCGCAGTCAGCTCTTGTGGGGCATGCGCATGAGCATGCACACACACACACACACACACACACACACACAATCTCTTTGGCTTCTTGCCTCTACAATTTTCCAGCTTTCTAAGTAGGGGCATTGAACTACCACATGTAAATTATCTATTTTTATACAAGTAGGCATCTAAGTAAGATTGGGTGAAATAACAACATAGACAGTTGCCTATCTTTTTTTTCTAAAAGTATTTTCTTGTTTATTGTATGATAGGAAAAAAATTAATGCTTGAAAATATTGGAAAATCAGAAAGACATCAATTGATAAACCAGAAATTTTGAGACATGACTAAACAAACTGAAAGTAGATGTGATTGAATTGAAGTAGGAAAAGATCATCTAAAATACGTAATAAAGAAAACTTTTATGAAGGTGGGAGCAATTTTGTGAGTGCTTACTAGTCAGAGGCAATGCCACAGAGGAATTGTTTCAGAAACTAAATTCAGAATAGTCATCCCGGGAAATCTTTTTCAATTATTTCCCTCCCTTAAATCCATTGTGCCCAGCACTAGGCATTGTTTGCAGTCTGAGGCTTTGAGTGGGACTTTGGATGACAAAGAAAGGGAATGCCCTCCTGCTTCATGGTGGTGACTGATGAGGAAATAAATTTCTCCAGTATCTGGAATGTAATGTACTGGTAAAGTTCTCTCAGGTCCACCTTACTTCCCCAAATTACAGGAGGAATGAATGATAAACCCAAACATTATCTCAAACATTATTATTATTTTTTAGTCTCACTAGGTAATACACTTAATCAATTTCTTATTTATTCCTACAAATTACAAGTTGAATTAACAAAGAGATTGAAATAAACATAGTTTGTTTTCCAGGGTCAAGGTTATAGTGTACATGCAAATTGTTTACCAGCTCTTTTCATTTGTCATTACAGCAAAACCTATTCTTCTGTTATGATTTTTTAATCAAAATATTCTTGTTTATTATTTTATTTTATTCATGATAAGTTACTCTTTTTTAAAAATTTATTTATTAGAAAGAGAGGGAGAGAAAATGTGAGTGGGGGAGGGGCAGAGGGAGAGAGAGAATATAACATATATGTGTATATATATAAATTTATATACCACATCTTCTTTATCCATTCATCTATTGACAAAACTTGAGCGGCTTCCATAGTTTGGCTATTATAAATAATGCTGCAATAAACATAGGGGTGCATATACCTCTTCGAATTAGTGTTTTTGTATTTTTTGAATAAATACCCAGTAGTGTGATTACTGGATCATAAGGTAGTTTTATTTTTAATTTTTTGAGGAACCTCCAGACTGTTTTCCACTACGGCTGCACCAGTTTTCATTTCCACCGGCAGTGCAAGAGGGTTCCTTTTTCTCCACATCCTTGCCAACACTTGTTTCTTGTGTTTTTGACTTTTGCCATTCTGACAGGTGTGAGAAGATACCTCATTGTAGTTTTGATTTGTGTTTCCCTGATGATAAGTGATGTTGAGCATCTTTTCATGTGTCCGTTGGCCATCTCTATGTCTTTGCAGAAATGTCTGTTCATCTTCTCTGCTCATATTTTTAATTGGATTATTTGTTTTTTGGGTGTTGAGTTACATCAATTCTTTATATATTTTGGATACTAACCCTTTACTGAATATGTCAAAAGCAAATAACCTCTCCCATTCTGTAGATTGCCTTTTAGTTTTGTTGATTGTTTCCTTTGCTGTGCAGAAGTATTTATTTTGATGAGTCCCAATACTCAATTTTGGTTTTATTTCCCTTGCCTCTGGAGACATGTCTAGAAAAATGTTGCCTGGCCAATGTCAGAGGGATGACTGCCTGTGCTCTCTTCACGGATTTTTATGGTTTCAGGTCTCACATTTGGGTCTTTAATCCATTTTGAATGTATTTTTAAATTAATTAATTAATATTTTTGAGAGAGACAGAGACAGCACAAGTGGGGGAGAGACAGAGAGAGAAAGAGAGAGCAGGCTCTGCACCGTCAGTGTGAAGAACTTGATGTTGGGCTTGAACTCATGAACCATGATCATGACCTGAGCTGAAACCCAGAGTTGGCCACTTAACTGACTGAGACACCCAGGCACCCCATTTGAATTTATTTTTGTGTATGATGGAAGAAGTTGTCCAGTTTCATTCTTTTGCATATCACTGTCCAGTTTTTCTAACATCATTTGTTAAAGAGTGTCTTTTTCTCATTGTATATTCATTCCTCCTTTGTCAAAGATTAATTGACCACATAATTGTGGGTTTATTTCTGTTTTGTTGTTGTTGTTTTCATTGTTGTTGTTCTATTCTATTGATCTATGTGTTATTTTTATGTCAGTACCATAGTGTTTTATTTATTACTGTTTTGTAACATAACTTGAGATCTGGAATCATGATATCTACAGTTTTGTTTTTCTTTTTTAAGATTGCTTTTGCTATTCAGGGTCTTTTGTTTTTCCATACAAATTTTAGGATTATTTGTTCTAGTTCTGTGAAAAATGCTATCGGTATTTAGATAGGGAATGCATTAAATGTGTAGATTGCTTTGGGCAGTATAGACATTTTAACAATATTTGTTCTTCCAACTGATGAGCATGGAATGACTTTCTGTTTCTTTGGGTCATTTTAAATTTCTTTCATCAGTGCTTTATAGTTTTCAGAATACAGGCCTTTCAACTTTTTGGTTAAGTTTATTCTGAGATATTTTATTGTTTTGAGTACAATTGTAAATGGGATTGTTTTCTTAATTTCGCATTCTGCTGCTTCATTTTTATTGTATAAGAATGCAGCAGATTTTTCTGTACATTGATTTAATCTCTTGTGATTTTACTGAATTCATTTATCAGTTCTAGTAGTTTTTTTGGCAGAGTCCTTGGGTTTTCTCTATATAGTATTATGTCATCTACAAATAGTGAGAGTTTTACTTCTTCCTTATTTGGATGCCTTTTATTTCTTTATGTCATCTAATTGCTGTGGCTAGGACTTCCAGTACTATGTTAAATAAGTGGACATCCGTACCTTGTTCTTAATTGGAGGGAAAGCTCTCAGTTTTTTGTCATTGAGTATGATGTTAGCTGTGGGTTTTTGATATAAGGCCTTTATTATGTTTAGGGATGTTCCCTCTAAACCTTCTTTGCAGAAAGTTTTGATTATGAATGGATGTTGTACTTTGTCAAATGTTTTTTCTTCACCTAAATGATCACATGGTTTTTATCCTTTGTCTTATTGATATGGTGCATCATGTTGATTATTTTGTTAAGGATTTTTACATCTATAGTCATGAGAGATATTGACCTGTAGTTCTTGTTCTTTTTATTTTTTCTTTTCTTTTCTTTTCTTTCTTTCTTTCTTTTTTTTTTTTTTGTGTTGCTTTATCTTGTTTTGGTGTCAGGGTGATACTAGCCTCACAGAATGAATTTGAGTTTTTCTTCCTCTTGTATTTTTTGGAATAGTTTGAGAAGAATAGTTATGAACTGTTTTTAAATGCTTGGTATAATTTGTCTGTTAAGCTGTCTGGTCCTGAACTTTTGTTTTCAGGAGATTTTTTAAATTACTGATTCAACTTCATTGCTGGTGATTGGTCAGTTCAAAATTTCCATTTCTTTCTGCTTTAGTTTTGGTAGGTTATACGTTTGTAGAAATTTTATTCATTTCTTCTAAGTTGTGCAATTTTTTGGCATATAGGTTTTTAATATTATTCTGTTATAATTGTTTATATTTATATGGCATTGTTGTTATTTTTCTTCCTTCATTAATGATTTTTTTATTTGGGTTCTCTTTTTTTATTATATCGTCTCAAACATTTGAGGAAAACCAATACAATGAATGAGAGATATAAAGAAAACAAGAATTAGAATATTAAACATTTCAGTTAACATAACACAAAAAGAAGATTTTGAAAGAAATATAATACATATATGCAAAGAGATAAAAAAATAATGCATTCATGAAAGAAACAGGTAGAGACAAATGCAAGCGTAGCAAAATTCTCAATTAATGTTAATGGCATACATTTTTTCTATTTAAAAACACTTTTCTGATATACAAAAAAATTGCCATATACTGATAATCTTACTAAACAAAATGATAAAATAAGGTTGAAAATAGAGTTTAAATGACGTGTGGCAAGAAGGATATCTAATAAAAAAATACATAGCAATTTTATTATCAGATTTTAGAGAATTCAGCCCAGAAGGCCTTAATATGAAACAAGGTAGATTTCATTTCGCTAAGAACAAAAATTCACACAAATACTCATCATTCATGAATCTATGGGTATACCATAGTAAATTTAAATGTGTTCAGGAAAAACCTGATAGAGTTTCAAGGGGTAATGGGATATTTTATAATCACAGGTTGAGGGTAAGTACTTTTTAAAATGAATTCTAGGGGCGCCTGGATGACTAAGTTAATTGGGCATCCGACTTTGGCTCAGGTAATGATCTTACAGTTTGTGAGTTCAAGTCCTACTTTGGGCTCTGTGCTTACAGCTTGGAGCCTGGAGCCTGCTTTGGATTCTCTGTCTCCCTCTTTCTGTCCACCGCTCCCCCAGTTGTGCATTCTTTCCTTCTCTTTCTCTCTCGCTCTCTCTCTCTTTCAAAAATAAATAAATAAACATTAAGAAAAAGATAAAATTAAATCTATAATTAAAACAGGTAAAAATTAACAGATTTAAATTTCACAATCAGTATCTGTGAGCTTTATAGCCAATAGCTAGGAAAAGCACTTTATTTTTAAAAACACATGAAACATTTGAAATCTTACACAGCAGTTTTGTCCAAAAGGAACAATCAATAAATTAGAAAATGCTCATGAATTTCAGGCTATGTTTTCTGATGACAATGTAATATATTTAGGGAAATTAACAACAGAAAAAAGCCATTGGACTTCTCAATGTTAAAATTTCATGGAGAAAGATAATGGAGTAATATTTTGAAAATTGTGAGGAGGGAAAGCTGTCACACTTAAGTATTTATATTCTTCATTAAAATGTGAAGGTAAAGTAAGTAAAATTATCTTGCAAGGGGTCAGAAGTGTCACCATATAAATATTGTTCTGTACATCACTATTACAAGAAGTATATCCGTTAAAAGAATGACCAGAAAAATGCTAAAACATAAAGAAAATAAGGATGATTAAACAACTTTAAAAATTATATCAATATACCCATATGCCCCTGCACAAATATATATTTTTTAACCTTTCCTTTTTCAAAACAATTACAATTCTAACAGACTATCACAAAGAAGGTAGAATGAACAGGGCAGACAATGAAGACAAGACAAGTAGTTGAGAGGTTAAGAAATTTATAAGGAAGCAAACACAGGTATGGGTTTTAATAAGTTCAATCATAAGGTTAACAGCCATTATTAGTGTACACTTACTATATCCCAGGCACTAGTAAGCAAAATAGTAAACAGTAGGCAAAATAATCTCTGATCCATAAAGCTAAGAGACAGGGAAATATAAGTAAATGAATAAACAGGTAATACTAGATCAAGTGGTGATAAATACTATTACAAAATTAAGTTGAGGGGTGGTCCTCTGGTAGGATTACATGGGCACGGATAATTGAAGAGAATAAATGAGTGAGTTGGTCATGTGGGTAGTGACAACAGAGAATTTCAGGCAGAGGCAACAGCAACTACCAAAGCATGTTTATCATGCTTAAGAGATAGCAAGGAGCCACTGTGGCAGGAGGAGAGTGAGCCAGAGGGAGACAGGAGAGAATGCGTTAAAGGGGAAACCAGATAATATCATAGAGACTAATAGGCCATTGTGAGTATATTGTCTTTGTCTCTGAATGAAATGGAAAACCACTGGAAGATTTTAAACACGTAAATAACACAGCCAATATTAGATTTAAAAAGAAACACTTGATTCATGGTTTCTGATTCAGACAAGATGATGTAGACCAATTTCCCCCACTTCTCCCACACAAGCACAGCTATAAACCCAGGAAATGGTATAAGAGACAACCACATAAACACTCGGAAACATTTTAAGAAGAAAGCGAGCTGGTTTGGGACCCCAGGACTGGAGGAACAACACAGCAGCCTGTGTCTTGCTTCCCTCTACTGAACAGAAGAAGGTGAGCCAGACCCTGTGTTTCCTGACCCCTGACCTAGAACAAGAAGGCAGCTCTGGTAGCCTCATCCCTTCAAGCACAGAACAGGAGTCTCTCTACCAACATCAGGTAAGCCCAACCCCACTGCAAGGAGAATCCACTAGGAGAACACTCTCCTTCCCCACCAAGCTTGACACTTTCTTTTTCCATGGAGAAATCTTACAGTGGCAGTCAGAACCTGTAATGAGACCCATCTGCAGTAAGCACCTGATCTGTGGGGCCTCTTTGTTCGGAGGGATCTGATACTCTCTTCCTCTGCCCAGAGACAGCAGGACAGGCAGGCAGAACCAGGAAAAAAAACTCATAGTTTACAGGCCTGAGATGCTTCATTACTGGCTAGAGACATGGAAGTGGGCAGGCCAAACAATGAAAAGAAACCTAGTTCCAGCAAGTGACCCAGTTCAAGAAATCTCTTTGTCCCTGAGACTCTTTTCTCCCAACAAGAGACACCAGGCCTGTGTGCGAAACCAGAGAAAGGGAATTGCTCATAGTGTGCTGGCCAATCCAAGAACTTCATTGTTTCCATTGGTCTGGGAATCTTTTTTTTTAATTTTTTTTAAACATTTGTTTATTTTTGAGAGACAGAGAGAGACAGATCATGAACAGGGGAGGGGCAGAGAGAGAGGGACACACGGAATCGGAAGCAGGCTCCAGGCTCTGAACTGTCAGCACAGAGCCCAATGTGGGGCTCAAACCCATGAACTGTGAGATCATGACTTGAGCCGAAGTCAGACACTCAACCGACTGAGCCACCCAGGTGCCCCTGGTCTGGGAATCTTAAGAGACACTGGAGCAACCTGGATGGCACTCACTGCTCATCTCCACTGAGAGACACCTAGCATCCTGCGTTAGGGAGACACCTTTGCCACTCAAGCAGCACCAGCATGGACCAATGGGAGTCCCAGATGGCACCGGATAAACCAAGCAGACAGAAATAACACTGCAAAGTGCTGGAAGTTAAGCTACCATTGGAACCACAGCTCATGAAAATAGACCAAGATCGAGATGCTCACCTTAAACAAGGTGTCTGGCTCCTAAAATAAAAGATTCAAATAGGACCCAGAGTCTCTTAACATAACAACAATAAAAAATGTCCAGGATACAATAAAAAAAAAAGTCACCCATCTAAACATGTGACCTAGCCATTGGATTCTTGTGAATTTATTCAAAAGAAATAGAAATTTGGAGGGAGATGAGTGCCGGAGTTCCAGCTCCAGCAGGTCCAGGGTTCCCTGAAGGATGGACCCTGTCAGCGAGAGAGAGTGAGAGAGCCTTGAGTTTCTTTCTGATCACCAGGCAGGCATCTCTACTCTGACCAGAGAGTCAGCTTTATTTATGGAAAAAAAGGTACAAAACAGAAGTGGCATTTGCCTTAGACAACGATTTCTGATGACAATTCTTTTGGCATGTAAAAATTTCCCAGAACATAGATTGGTAGAAGACTCATGCATAATCTTTATCAACAGTGATTGATTGTAGGTGATTTAGAAACTTTTCATATGGGGAAGAGAGGTATCTTCAGCATTCAAATACAAGGCAATGCTTTTAGCATAGCAAAAGCAAAAGTTAGTTCTTTGTGAGCAAGGGTCAATAGCCTGTTTTCTTGAGGGGAAGTAAAAGAGATTTCTCAGGAAATGTAATATTTGCTCCTATAATCACAAAAGAAGAAATTCCTACAATGAGTTCCTTCACAAGGTACAATCAGCATATTTTAGGATAAGGGGACAAGTCACTCCCAATACCAGTCAACAAGGTGCCTTGGGGGTCGGTGCTTAAGCAAAAATAATCGAGTGGGGGTGGATATCAGTGACTATCTGATGTCAAGAGGCCTTGCAAACTTGCCTTACCTCACAAGGAGTTTTCTCAACTTTAGTAAGTTCAGAAATGCTTCCAACAGGTGATGATTCCTGAGGTGGGAAAAGCTATAGAAGTACAGGCTTTGGTGGAGGGAGTAACAGAGATTTGGCTAGTGTTAAACTTGAATTAATTATTTTACACCCCAACGGAAATGTTATATCAGCAGTTGGATAGAGTGTAGAGTTCAGGGTAGTGGTCCAGACTGGAGATACACATTTGGGAGTCTTGGGCTTATAAATGACGTTTTTTTCATTTTATTTTATTTTGATTGCTTTTTAAATTCCTTATGTCCTGTGTCTATATTTAATCTTATGTTTGGCAACCTGAACCATTTATTTCTAAAACTAATTATGAAATTATATAGCATTTGCATGGCTTGTGAGGAAGACATCAATTAGGCAGTCTAGGATCCAACTTTTAGTGCTTTTTTTAAGAGTAACTAACTTATTGGGGCACACGTGTAGCTCAGTCCATAAAGCATCTGATTCTTGGTTTCAGCTCAGGTCATGATCTCATGGTTCATGAGCTCAGGCCCCTTGTCTGGCTATGCCCTGATAGTGCAGAGTCTGCTAAGGATTCTCTCTCTTTCCCTCTCTCTGCCCCTTCTCTCTCTCTCTCTCTCTCCCCCTCTCTTTCTCTCAAAATAAATAAATAAGCTTAAAAAAAAAGAGCAAGTAACTTATTAATTTTTAAATTGAAGTATAGTTGACACAGGAAGTTACATTTTTTCTATTGCAGAACATAGTGATTCCACAAGTTTATCACATAAGAAAGACAAATGGTTTCACTTATATGGGCAATCTAAAAAACAAACGACCAAACAAAACCCATAAACAGACCCATAAGAACAAACTGATGGTTGCCAGAGGGAAATGGGTGGTGGGTTGAATAATATGAGTGAAAGGAAGAGGGAGATACAGGCATCCAGTTATGGAATGAATAAATAACAGGGAAAATTTACAGTATAAGAGACAGTTGATGTTCTGTAATAGCATATGGTGACAGATGGCAGCTACACTTATGGTGAACATAGCATAATGTATAGATGGCATTTAATACTATGACACTCAATGTCATTATTAAAGGGTTGACTAGTTAGAAAAGCATTCCAGGTATTGAACCCCAGGACACTCCAATGTCATAAGGTTGGAGTTATACTGAGGCAGAAGTGACCAGTGAGGGAGGGGAGAAAGGAAATCATATGTATGGAGTCTTCCAGTTTTGAGATTATACTTTATGTTTCTATTTAAACTATTCATCTAGTCAATTATAGTATTTTATTTTATGTGAAAACAATCTTGCATTTTTAGAATAAATCTGACTTGGTCATGAAACATTCTATTTTTTTACACATTGCTGAACTTTTAAGATTATTAAAGCAACGTTTATTGCCATACATTAAACCGATTTTTTCCTAAATTTTAGTGTCCAAGAGAATAATTCTACAGAATTTTTTTAAGTATATATCAAACAGGCTATAGTGATATCAGGAACATTGAAAAGCCAAGGTAATTAAAACTGGAGTATTGGTGAAGAAACAAAAAATAAATTATGGAAGAGAATAGTGAGCTCAGGAATAGATCTATGCATGTTTGGCAAGTTGGTATATAATAGAGGTGCCCCACAAAGCTGTGAATAAAAATGAATCCCTCCTTACATGATATGGGGAAAACCAGCTTACTGGATAAAAAAGAATGAACGTGCCTCCTTATATCTTACATAAATAAAATAATTAAAAATTCAAATATGAAAGATTTTATATTGAATAATACAAAAAGAAGGCAGATAGAAGAGTATTTTTGTCACTTCCTCAAGGGAGTGGGGAATGGTTCCTAAACAAAAACCCAAATATGGAACATATAACTTTAAAAAGTGATGCATTTGACAAAATTAAAATTAAAAATTTTCTTTGAAGTTTCATTGAAAGATACCAACAAAAACTAACAAGTGACATTAGAAATATATTTACAATATACAATATACAATATATTTCTAATATAAAGGAATATTATGTAGGAAACATAAGAAATTGTTGCTTTCTAACCAGTAAATAATTATAAACCCAATTTTACACATTATAAAGACTTTATATAGTTTTTTATGGAAGAAATTTAAGTGGCTAACTAATTAAATGCTCACATTCACTGATAATCACAGAAAATCAGATTAAAACAATGATCTGTATCTTTTACCTACCAGATAAGCAAAAATTTTAAATGCCAGATAATAGAAAAATAAGAAATAAATAAATTAAAAAAAATTTTTAAAGCTAAAAAGTACATAAAATGCCAGATAAAAAGTAGCATTAACAAGAATGTGGGAAAATGAGAATCTTTGAGAATTGCTGCTGGAGTGTAAACTATTATGGCTTTTGGGAGAGCAATTTGGCAGCGCTTAGCAAAATTAATTATGTGTGTATATTGTGACACAGCAATTCTGCGCCTGGGAATACACCCCTGAGAAGCGCATGTGCCCGACCACAAGGGGACATGCACAAGGCTATTCATTACTGTGCTTGTGAACACGCAACCCTGAGGCCGCCTAGGTGGCTAATGGGCAAGCAAACTGTGATGGCTGCTTAACCTTACACACGATGCGGCAGTTAGAAGCAGTCACCTAGGGGTACATATAGCAACAATGATAGCTCCTAAGATTTTATGCATAGTAAAGTAGGAAACAGATGTGTTTTGTAATATACTATTTAGATATAAGGTACTTTCATAGTAAAGCAATAGCATGCTTTTCATAGATATTTACAAATTCAAAGACACATATTAGGATACATTTTTTGTTTGTTTTTTGGTGGGGAGACTATAGATAGAAGCAAAATGAGAATGATGATGGAGGATTATGGAAAGGTAATAGTGAAATTGAAGGAAAAAAGAAAAGGGGTTTACATGAATTTGTGGTAAACCAGGGACCAAACAACTTGACTAACTCAACTCTTTGAAACTGAGATCTCTCCAAAATAAACTAATAATAAATATTTACTGAGTGATACATCATTATTCATCTATCAGAATAACCCAAGTTAAGAAAAAAGGTGGATAATGTCTAGGAATTAAGGAGGTATGAGGAAATTATTACTTATAAGCAGTGATGGATGGAATGGATACTGATACAGCATGTTTCAAGAGCTTTCATTATCTTTAAATATTGAAAATATATGTTTTGGATAATTGTTTTTTACCACACCAAAAGCTAAGTAATAAACCATTCATATCTTCTAGGTACCCATCCTTAACACAGGCATTGAACAAGTGTATATTACAGCATGTTTACAAAGGATAAAAAATGAAATATAACCAAATACTCACAAATTCATATGTCATTAAATAAACTGAGATACATATACACTGTATAGTATTATGTGACAATAAAAAAATAAAGTTAATCCATGAGTGGTGACATGATATATCAATTAACATATTGTTACTTGCAAAAGAAGCCAATCACCATATAGACTTCCATACAGTATGATACCAATTATGTTAAAACAACCAATACAAGAAAAAACTATTATTGTATGTACTATATAGAGTATAGAGGCAGTATGAATGAATACTCAACTTGATATCAGTAGCTATGTATAAAAGGTCACAAGGACTTAACTATAAATTTCTAGTACGTCTTATTGTAGCTTACATGCATGTATTCATCTATATTTTTGTATAACTGAAAAAGATCTATCTTTCTTAAATCTTTCTTCAGATAATACCAAATGTGCTATCCTAAATCTTGTTCTTCATATTCTTAAAAAGAGGTTCTTCAATTACATAAGGCTTAAAATTAATCCAAAATCATTCTTAATATTCAAAATCTACGTTAGCACATTAGAGATGAGAGGTCTTACACAGCCAAATATTTTGAATTTTGTCTAGTAAGTATTTCTTAAACACTAAAATCCTTTTTCCCTAAAGAACTCTTACTTACCATCTTTCCTATGGACAACAATGTATTCTAACAAAAATTTTGAGAACACTGAAATAGGACTATAAGAAAAAAAATAAGAGCTGGAGGGAAGCAAAACAAAATTCTTGAATTGTTGCTATTATTCTGTATAAAATTTTTGTCGAAGCTTCCTGGCGGCTAATAGAAAATCAGCCATGTTACATTAAATTCTTCTTATTTCTTATAAAGAGAGGGAATGAGTTCTGGGTAAACAAAGTCAACGTTAACACTAAATTCTGAAGGAAATGTCAAATTTGGTGAATTATGTCAATGCTATTGAATGAAGTGGTGGAGAACATCTTCAGCATCATGACATTTGTTCAGGTTTGAATATATATTTAGATGACAGCTCAGGAAAAATGTTTCATCAACACAAAAAAGACTGATGATCATTGTTAGCTTTCAGGAGTCAAATTATAAATGAACAAAACCTAAAATGCCTAGAAACAAACATCGTGCTTCTTCTATTTTATACACCATAACGCAAGAGGATGATGTTTTTGATTCACTATCCATTTATCCATTGACCCAAGACAAGCATTTTTTCACCAAGCAATCTGTATTAGGCACTGCGTGAAAAACACTGGCATCTGATGTCTGATGTGAAGTTGCTACTAGTCTGTGTATCTCTCTGAAGCATTAATTGTGAGAAATAAGCCAGAAACATCTGGAAGCCACAAAGAGACTAAAATACCTCACTCTCAGAATTAGTAAATTATGAAAGCATATTTTAAAAAGTATACCATATAAAGATCAAATTCTTTTATCTTCGAAATTCAAAAGGAGAGGAAGGAAATTGTATTTAAGGGCAAGGTGATTATTTCTGTTGCTAAAAATCTTTCTTCCTAATCTCTTTATACCTTAACATATAGAATTTGGCAAAGCCATTTGGCTTATTGATCATAAGACTATTAACACACATAGTATTAAGCATTAACATTTTTTCATTCTTTCTATGGACTAGACACTGGATTAATAGCCTTATGCTCACTTCCCTCTGAGCAAGGTGCTATTTTTACCTTCCCTTTTCAGTGAAGAAAAGTGATACACAGAGACATTAGGTAATCTTAGAAACAATAAATGAATGTTGGCCAACTAATATGAGAGCTCACTCACTTACCTCAACATTTGCACTTATAACAGTCATTTCAAATAATAATAACACAGCACCAGGACACTGTGATGCCATTACCAGAAATAGCATCCACAAAGTCAACATTGGACAAAACAATGTCAACTCAATTTCTGTTTGTAACCAATGAGGTTATATATGTGAGGGGACTCTGAGTGTTGGGAAAAGCATAGGAGAGGAAGAGGTCTTTGCTATTGGTGCGCTTTTTTTAAAAATTTTTTAACATTTATTTATTTTTGAGAGAGAGAGAGACTCAGAGTGTGAGCGGGGGAGGGTCAAAAGAGAGGGAGACACAGAATCAGAACAGGCTCCAGGCTCTGAGCTGTCAGCACAGAGCCTGATGCGGGGCTCAAACCCACAAACGTAAGATCATGACCTGAGCTGAAGTCGGCGGATTAACCAAGTGAGCCACCCAGGCGCCCTAGGTGCAGTCTTGATATTCCGAATATTGGTTGGCCCTTTGGCGTCTTGTAACTCATCTTTCTCCTGGAATTGAGGAAATGAAACTCTGTTCTTGTTCTCTCTACCTGGAGTCTGTTTCATTTTTTCTCCTCATTATTCTGAAGATAGTAATATATCCTGTAAGGTCATGCCCAATTAAAGCTCTAATTTTAAACTTTGGAGGTCATAGTGTCTCAAATGTGGTATTCACTGTTTTCTGTAACTGGTAATTTTCCCATAGACTCTTGGGGATTGACTCTATCCTGTCATCTGGCTCTGCCTAGGAAATGATAAACTATTTTTCCCCTTAACCACTAAGGCAACAGGAAAATATTTGTTGGCTCCTTCCTTTGAAAGTAACTAAAGAAATGCAAACGAGAATTAAAAACAACACTACCAACAACCAAACCACCTTAGGCTATAAGAATTGCGAAGTTTTATTTATATTGTGTTTTTTCCTTCTGCAGAACAGTTGTTAACCACAAAAACTACATATATTTTAAGTGTTTTATTTTCAAATATCCATCTGGTTCCGTTGTTTTGTGTAGTTATTTTCCCCCCTTGGCATTTGCTTTATAACAATGCACGGATAATTGCATCCATGAAGACTCCTGCAGTGCTGTAATAACTATACAAACTAAAAGATGGTTTTTCAATGGAATAAAGCAATCCTAAGGATCACATAAGAGCTCTATAATCAATATTGTACAATTTCTGAATGGTGCACAGAAGTGAGAGAAAACCCTTGTCGGAAACAAGACACATGAAAGGCCTTTTTGTTCTCCCTATGGCAGAAAGACTTTCTACAATTAGATAAAGGTAAAAATATTGTCCAAATTCTTTAGGCTACGTTATGATCACTTGATGTTTTATGTGCAGAACAGTGGTTGGCAAATAGAAAGCCGAATCGATGTCATTGTATCGATGGCATCTTTACACAGTAAAGATATAACTCTATGACTAGAAGTAAACAAAACAAAACATATACATTATTTTTGCTTATTACTTACTATTCTCTCAAATATTTCTTAGGTTTTCTACCATAAGCATATTATTTTTCTTTAAGAAAGCAAAATGAATAAAATAAAACTTCTTTTCATCATTTTCTGGTTTCTGAACTCTTATTCTTCTCTCAAGATTCAGTTCTAAGGGTACCTGGGTGTCTCAGTCTGTTAAGAAGTTAAGCCTCTGACTCTTGATTTTGGCTCAGGAAATAATCTCACGCTTTGTGAGATCAAGCTTTGCTCTGTGCTGATAGCATGGAACCTGCTTGGTGTTCTCTCCCCCCCCCCCCGCCCCGTCTCTTCTCCACTGGTGCATGCATGTGAGCTCTCTCTCTCTCTCTCTCTCTCTGTCTGTCTCTATTTCTCTCTCT